>JAZKJV010006542.1:0-446252 GCA_037367405.1 Ottelia alismoides | reverse complement strand
TAAAATGAATATTTTAATCAGGTCTATTGTACAATAGGAGTCCAAAACCTAACTTTCACACCTTAACTCCAAAAAATATGAAACCACCTTCACTAAATAGCTTATTAATAGTTACATACAAATAGAGTGATTTCTATATATTTTGTTTTTTTTGGAAGATATGGGTCTATGAAGTTGGGATTTTGGCTTTTTATTAGTGTATAAAATGAACATTATATATTATTTTTGTATGAAATCAATTTTGTATTTTTCTATATTTTATTATCTACAAATTTCATGGAAAAGTTTCTTCATTTTATGTATAAAAAGTGGAAAATAAAATAGGCCCAAAAATGAATAATGAATGAATAAATAAATGAGATTTTTATTGTATTTTGGACCCTTATCTCCCTCTACTTTATTCCTTATCGACCTAGTCATCGAGATGCCTAGGTCTCAAGGTTTAGGGTCATAAAATATCTTTGATATTTTATTATTTTTATTTTTTCTTTATTCTATAATTTTGGCATTAAAAACAATAATTTATACAATATTTATACAACAAGGAATGAATGTTAATTTATGCAAAATTAAGGGCATTCACATGCATTTTTTACAAGAGTTTTTAAGGCAAAAATGATAGAATAAAGGTAAAGAAATGGAGATTCATTACCCCCTGTACTTACCTTTGCTATCCCTAAAAAATAGTTATGCAATAAGAGTAGAAAAAGGAAACAAAGAAAAGAAAAAGAAGAAAGATGGACTAAGTTTAACTGTCAAACTTGTCTTCAGAAAATCAAAGTTTGGAACTTAAGTCAGATCGTTGGAATTTTAGTGCGGGCGAAACCTTATTGGGAATCGGATTTGAAATACCACTGCCTTCGAGAATCCCAAAACTCTATTCAAGTCCCCTCAATAGCAAGGTCATAATATTTCAACTCATATGCAAACCATTATGATGATGAATATGACTCGTACAATGTATTTGATAGTGGCTCCCCTCAAATGAAATGACAAAGGGACTGACTTCTCCAGCATGACAATCTAGTGATTACCCAATCCACCAACTCTTTCCTCGAGGAGAGGGGTATTCCCTTCTAAGTTCAAGTTACATCCGGCTCAAGAGGAGGGGTGGAGAGAAGAATGGACGGTAGCTAGTGTATCTACCTATCGTGGGATGCATGGCTAGTGTAGTAAAGTCATCCGGCTGTAGGCTCACATGGTATAACTTTGGAGGCTCAAGCCTGTTTATTGACTATATAACATATATACATACTCCGACAAGCATTTAATTTTTAATCAGGCATGTCCACATTTTTGGATTTTTTTTGAAATACTATATACAATAGCATATACATAAGGAGTTTTTCCTCTTGAGTCATAATGCTATCCCTCTTTTGAAGCATTATTGCAACCCACACTCTCATTCCGTTAGACATTACTGCCACTGGATGGGTTCAGGTTCACTTCCCTCCCTAGACGAGGACACATGTTTCCACTTGTGTGCGTCTCATACCAGAAAATCCAATCCCGTCACCACTCTAACTGAGTTGAGCCAAGTGAAAGGTGCAAGTGCCAAAGTTAAGTCATTATCGACAAGAGCCATGCGTGTGCTTCGAAATACTCTACTTAGGAAGTCAAGAATCCATTGAACCAAGTCTCATGATCCTCAAATAATTAAGTCAACTAGACCTTACATACCTCAATTCCTATAAGTTCCTGTGATTAAGTAGATTTAAGGTCCAACCAAGCTCCAATCTTTGGATTTTACTTAGACTTGTTCAATTATCAAACTCAATTTGACACATGCGAATGCTATGCAAATGCTATTTACAATGAAAAAAATATTTTTGTGATGCAATGTCAAGGATTTTGAACTTCTTATGAATTTTTGAAAAGATGATGCACATGCATTTTTTGTATTTTTCAAAAAGATTTTTGCAAATGTTTTTTGTATTTTTCGTTTTGCAAATGTTTCAAGATTTTTGAAAACAAAAGATTTTGGCTAAAAACTTGGTACAAATATTTACACGAGGATGCATCTTATATTTACAAGAGTTGGGTTTTTAAGAATTTACCAGGGTAAGTGATCATTTTGTAGATATATATATATATAGTTATTAAAGAATTTTGTTGTGATGTATATATTCCTCAAACCTATTTGAAATTGATTTAACAAATAATTTTGAAAATTATAGTCTAAAATAACTTTTTAAAATATTTTTTAGAAACATTTACATATATTTGAAAATCATTTTGCAAATGTTTTTTAAACAGTACATATAGATTTTTCAAAATATTTTTGCAACCATTATCTAAACTACTTGTAAATCATTTTTCACGTATTTTTATTTTAGACAAAGAAAAGAAATTTTAAAAACAAAACATTTTTTTACAAAGGTTGAACACATTTTACAAAATATTTTCCAAAAAGTTTTCAAAAGATTTTAAAAAAGATTTTCAAACTATTTTTCAAACATTTTACAAAAGTATTTTTGCCAAATTTATGAATCAGTATGTTCAAAAAGAATTTGAGGAGATATAAGCATCTTTTTATTATGTGATTTTAATGGTTTGAATGTGGCATGTGTTGTGTTTTATAAGGTATCTTAGCCACAATTATTATTATAAATATGAAAGTAAGAGTTATGGCTAAAGTATATACACAATATATACAACCCCCTATACTTAGCTTGAGCTATGTCCTCATCAATCAGAGAGAAACAAGATAAGATATAACTCGTACTGAGTATAAAAGAATCTAAAGAATAACCAAATGAAGAAACGAATGAATGAAGAAGTCGACCGTCCCCCCTGTACTTAGGATCAAATAATCTTAAGTATAGCAGACTGTACACAAAACTGGGTGGGTCAAGGATAGGAATAAACAGATCGTACTCAGACTGTCCCTCCCTATACATAGGGTAAGATATCCCTAAGTATAGACAAGAAGAGGAGATAGTGGAGAGGACCAAAGAATGAAAAGAACTCGGGGAGCACACCCCCTATACTTAGGACATAGTATGTCCTAAGTATAGAAGACTTACAAGAAGGGGTGAGGGATGATACACATATATTTATTATATATATATTTATAATTTTTTTGAGTAATGAAAATTGAAAACAAAAAGAAGAAAATATAAAAGCTTAAAGGAAATGTTTTTGAGTGGCATTGTCTGAATCTTTAGATGTTGCTACTACTGTGGATGTATCTTCATAGCGCAGTACTTGAATGGAGTCGACAACGGCTAAGAAAGTATCATGCTCGAGATAGGGCTTCGGTAGCTGACCGTTGATGACAAATGGTTGTGCATCAGGAGGCAATTCTGATGTCACAATACTTCCATTGTCACATACTTCTTGAACTTTGAATGGCCCTATCCATTTGCTTTTTAATTTGCCCGGGAAGATCTTCAACTTTACGTCGAATAACCACACTTTATGCCCAGTCTCGAACGTCTTTCATCTGATGTGTCGTTCATTCCAGCGTTTAACCTTCTCCGTGTACATCAATGTGTTATCATAAGTATAATCTCGAAATTTCAGGAGTCTGTTCAGATCTTATTTTCTCTTCTGACCACCTTGTTGTAAGTCCGAGTTGCAAATGTTAACTGCCCACAATGATTTATGAATTAGTTCTACTGGCAGATGGTATGGATTTCCATGCATAAGGCGATTGGGCGACATGCCCAACAGAGACTTGTAAGCGGTTCGATATGCCCAAAGGACTGAATCCAAAAGTTGGGACCAATTTTTCATGCCCGGCTTGACAAGCTTCTGAAGTATCATCTTGATTTCTCTTTTAGACAATTCAGCCATACCATTGGTCCGAGGATGGTAAAGGAGATGCGACTCGGTGCTCAATGCCATACTGCTTTGTTAATTTCTTGACCTCTCTGTTAATGAAGTGACTAACCATGTCTGATATTAGTATCTTAGGAATCTCAAACCACAAGATAATATTTTCTTTCAGAAAGTGGCATACTATACGACTGTCTGCATCTCGAATAGGGATAGCTTCAACCCAGTGACTTATATAATCAACGATAAGAAGAATGTGTCCATATCCCTGATTGTTGGGGAAATGTCCCAAGAAATCGATGCCCCAAGCATCGAATACATAAGCAGTCTGAATGATCTTCAGGGCATGGAATCTTTAGATGTAAGGGTTCCTTTCAATCGCTGATAGTCTATGCATCGTTTGACAAATGCTGCTGCATCCTTATATTTTGTATGCCACCAGAGGCCACACTTCAATACTTTCACTGTTGTTTTGTCCCAGAATGGTGCCCACCAGATTCGAGCGAGTGACAATGCTCGAGGACACTATGTTGCTTCTCCTGAGGAATGCACCTGTGTAAAATACAGTCTGCTCCTTCCCTGAATAAGAGAGGTTTTTCCCATTCGTAGAAATGGATTGTTGACAATAATTAATCCTTCTAAATCTTCATCAATTCTTGTGGAACTATGCCCGAGATGAGGTAGTTGACAATATCAGCATACCAAAGGAGTGAATCCATGGCCATAATTGACTCTTCAAGAAATGTGTCTGTGATGGGTGCACTGCTCAGTGGAGGATCACACAGCTCGATTCTGGAGAGGTGATTTGTTACCACGTTCTGAACTCCTGGCTTGTCCTTAATTTCCAAGTCGAACTCTGGAGGAGAAGGATCCATATGATTATTCCGGGCTTAATATCTTTCTTATGTTGTAAGTATTTGATAGTAGAGTGGTCAGTGTAAATGGTGACTTTTTATCCAAGCAAATAAGATCTGAACTTCTCATGGGCGAATACCACAACTATCAATTATTTCTCTGTCACAATGTAGTTTCTCTGAGCTTCATTTAATGTTTTGCTGGCTGATGAATCTGTGATTCATCACATCAAAAGTCAAAAATAGAGCCTTGTTCCCGAGAAAATAGAGGCATATTTCCCTTTATCTTGCATAAATAGCATTCATGCATGCATCCATAATTCATGCATTTTAGGAGCTCATCTGCATTTAAATAAGAAGCCACAAATCCCCTGTAAAATACCTTTTCATCAAATAAACTTCTCTCTATAATATATGTATGTACTCCTCAATAATATAGGGAAGAAGGCCACAAATCACCCTTGTACAGTAAAACCCCCATAAAGCCCGCATACAAACTCCTACTTAGGTCCACTCACTATTAGAATACTACATATCAAAAGACCTTCAAAATGAGACTAATTTCATTGAAATTGGAGCTTGTATGAGGAACTTGGGTTTTTGGGGCATTTTGTATACTACATATGTATATTTATGTAACTTTGTATTTATGTACCATATTTGACCTCATCTCCATCTTTGGCCAACATGAAACTTGTAGATCTCACCAAGATCTACAACTTTCATGTTTTGAGTTTTTCCAAATTCGGCCTCCTCCTCTTTCTACACGTGTTTTTCCCTTCGACCACTCACAGCAGGCCACGTGGCGCCCTCTGATTGCGCCACGCGGCCCGCTGTCTTTAGCCGATCCGCCCGCGCTCTCCACCGTTGGATCAAGCTCCAGATCCAACGGTCCCTCTGTGACCACGTACGCGCACCCCCTCAACCGTCTGATCATCCCCCACTCTTCATCTCCACCATCCATCAGCGCCTCGCCCACAGAGCGCCACGCGTCACCTCTTGAGCCCTTCATCTGCATCCTCAGCTCTTCCATCTGAGCCGTTAGCCCTCCAATCATCTCAACCGACCGTTCAAACACCTTGACCTGATCAGGGCCGCTCGCTCGCGCCTTGCCTAGCTCACGCCACGTGTCACCACTCACACCCGCAGATCTTCTCGCCCAGATCTAATCTCACCCGCCACTTCGCGCCTCCATCTGGCCGTTGGATCACAAGATCCAACGGCCAGGACCTCGTCCCCTACCTCGGGCAGCCCCTCTCTCCCACGATCTCCGCCTTGCGGGAGGGGCCGCCCCTTTCTATTTTCGGCCGCACTCCAGCCACCCTCGCCGGCCACTGTCTCTCCCACGATCTTCCCCACTCTTCCCTCTCCCTCGCCAACACCCTCGAACACCACCATCTCCGCCACACTCGCTCCACCACCTCCATGAAACTCGCCACTCACCCAGCTCTGCCGCCACCTTCGACCTATAAATACACCCTCTCCGGCCACATTCAAGCCCATCCGCCACTCCAGGAGAGAACCCCGAGCTCCAAGCTTCCTCTTGGTGACAGCAAGCGGCCGAATTGTTGAGCGACGAAGGACCTTCTTCTCCGGCGAGATCCACGGTGCACCGCCGTGCCGCAGCCGCCCTCCGCGTAGCTGCACGAGCTCGAGGCTTACCGACCTCTGGAGCGACGACCCCTGGAGCTCAAAACCGAGCCCCAAACCCCAGGTAACCTCCTTCATCCCCTCTCCGATCATCCTCTTCTTTTCATCCGATCTTCTCCGATTTTATTCGCCTTCCACGGACATCTCCACACCTCCTCGACATCCCGACGAGCTCCGCGACGGTGCTAGCATCCTCGCGGGCCGCTCCACTTCGCCATTCACCGCACTTCGACCACCGTCGACTAGCAGCTCCGCCGCTTGACCGGAGCCACCTCGCCCGATCACCTCAAGCACCCGCAGGCCTCTCCGATCACTCCATTCAACTCCCACGATCACCAGCACGCTTCGGCTATCCAGCTAACACTTGCAGGTACTCTTTGGACCATTGGCCGGAGCTTCATCGGAGCCTTCCTCGAGCTTCATCGACCAGGAGCGCCAGCCCTCCTCCAGCCATTCCGAGCCCACCGGAAGCTTCGCAGGCGTCCTCCGCTGCTTCCGAGCTAGCTGGGAGCTGACGGAGCTCACTGACGGAGCTCAGCGAGGGAGGCGGAGCTCAGCACCTGTCGCCGGAGCACAGCCCCCTCCTCCGCAGGCGGAGGAGGCCCGTTCGAGGAGAAGGAGCAGCAGCCGTTCGATCTTCAGATCGAACGGCCCTCGTCCCGCCACGCGTCTCTTCACCGCCATCGTCCTCGACCGTCGATCTCGCCGCGGATCAGACGCTCCACCCGCTGCCACGCGTCATCACCGACCACCTTCGGATCCACCTTGATCCAAGGGCCCTCAGGCGGCCACGTCGCCCGCTCCGAGCCTCGGCCTCCAAGCCTAGGCTCGGGCCACCCGAAGCTGATCCGAGGCTAAACCGAGCCTCCGACGTCTCCGAGCCTAGGCCGCCCCACGTGAGGAGCACGTGCGGCCTGGGTAAATTGCACCGACACCCCTGGAGGTTCCCAAAATTGCAGAAAGGTCCCTGTGAAGCAGACATCACGTGAGGCGCGCGTGATTCGTGGAGAATTTGCACTCAAGTCCTGCATAGTCTTGGTAATTGCACTTTAGTCCCTGTCAGCATGTTTATTTCTTGAACATTTATTTTCCAGTATTGCATTTAGACCCCTATGTTTGCACGTGTCCATAGCTTGCATTGTTGATCATTTTTGAATTTTAAAAGTTGCATCTTGTTGAGAATTTTGTCCTCTACCTGGTAGCATACTTGTTGTATTTTTGTTGGTTTTCTTGATTTATTAATGAATTAATTGGTTGATTTGAGTCATATTTTGCCCAGAGATGCCATTTGATTTTTAGTAAATTATCTGTGCCTTCAAAAATCACCAAAAAAATCACAGTAGCTTAAGGACATTGTTTTTAACATCCCATAAAAATTTCACATCATTTGCACGCATAACGAGGCCTGAATAAATAGTTTAGTGATTTCCTTTGATTAATTTTAATTAATTCATTTCACAACATTTTTTAGTTCTGTCAATTTTCCTAGGTTCCTGATCATTAGACCTTCCTAGGATAATTTTAGTTCTGAGAAATATTGTGTTTTGATATTTATTAAAAATTAAACATTGAAAATCACACTGTTTGTTTAGTTAATTCATAGAATATTCATTTTGAGTCGAAAAATTCCAAAAAAATTAGTGTAGGTCATTTTCATCATAAGCAACCTTCTGGCCAATTTTCATAATTTTTGGACTGAATTTGATATATCAATTAAATCTAACTTGAAATTGGCTAAGGATTGTCTGCATTGTCTACATAGTAATTAAAAAGACCAAAAAAAAAAAAAATCGTTCCCCGAATCTCGAGCACTTGTGAATTGATGTAATCAACCTAAGGAGACAGATGCCTCCCTGAGATCGACCTTGGACTTCACCAAGTAAAAAAAAAAACTACATCACTTAACATTAATAGCTAAGTGATTTTTGATTAATCCCTCGTATCCGACTGCAACGAATATCATTAATTGATTTGGACATTAATTTGACCGGATTAACTAAGGGTGCGGGAGGCTTATCAAAATGGCGCCGTTGCCGGGGAGGCACGGCTTAGGTTAATTTACATCACATTTTGAGTGTTTGATTTTCTAACCCCCGGGTAGTCTGACCCCCGGTTGTTCTTGTAATTATTTCTCTCATTTATTTTTGCTTTATTTTATTTTTGTGTCACTCTCTGACCTTATCTTAATTTTTGTGCGAGGAACGCGAGGAGTCGGCGACGCTTCGAAGACTTAGCACTTAGATTGTGTGAGAGAAAGAGAGGCCTTGTAATTTTCATTTTATTTTATTTCTTTTGCATTGTTTCCAGCGGTTCCCGTTTGGGTTCTCGCACGTGTAAAAATAGTGGAAACCGTGTCCCGTGTGCTGTGTGGTTGATTGGTAACTTAGCTTGCACTAGCGGCTCCTCGAGCCAATCTAGGACTTGTTTGTGCTCGTAATCAATAGGACCACACAACACATTTAAAAGACGCACTTAGACCGCAGGACTTAGTTCAAATCAATCTGTTCTTCACGCTAATAGAACTGCCTGTCTAGGAGCGGCTTTTATCGCCTGCATTTGCATATAGGATAGAGTTTTCAATTCTGTATAGCATCCTGCATCGACAAGCGAAGGGATCACTGTAAGTATTCTCTACTTAGCATACGCATCATAGATTTTAACTTGCATCGGCTTTTCTCGATTTCCCCCTCTGATTTTCTCACTTAATTAAAGGAAATTGGGACTGTCCGATAGGCGTGCTTTGTGGTGATTAAATTTCAGTGATAACCTACTTTAAAACTGGGACTGCTAACAGTATTGACAATAAAAAGGGAATAAAACTGAAAATTGTT
Organism: Ottelia alismoides; assembly: GCA_037367405.1. NCBI lineage: Eukaryota > Viridiplantae > Streptophyta > Magnoliopsida > Alismatales > Hydrocharitaceae > Ottelia > Ottelia alismoides. The sequence goes on along the minus strand of JAZKJV010006542.1, from coordinate 437,137 downwards.
TGCGGGAGAGTAACCCCGACCTTGTTTTCAGGCTGAGTGAGGGTACCTGAGTGTGTGTGAACACCCTAAGGTAGAGCCCAAATCCCCGTCTTCCATATCATCGTTCTGACTGATCCTAGCAAATATCACAAGCCGGATACTTTCAGATTCTTTGACTAGTACCAAGTAGCCTCCGCCTGTCTCAGGTAGATAGGGGCGAAATTGCGGTACTTCGCGACAAGCTGCCAGTAACCCCCCGGGGTGAAGTTCCGGCCTTGTCAGCCTCCGCCTGCTTGCAGGTAGATAGGGGCGTGGTCACTGAATCCCTCGGCTTGGGATAGGAGCGAAGAAAGGAAGGAGCGGCGGTATCTTAGACGACAGGATAAACAGGGAAGACGCATCCGGCTCTGAGCCGACTTCCCTCTAGGCCGCGTAATCCTTGCTAGATTTGCTTGAAATTCACACTTAAAAATTACAAGATAAATTGGACTCAATTTGAGTCCTTCACTGTGTTGAGTGTGAAAACCAGGGTCTTGGATTGTTCTTCTTGCTTGCTTCAGGTAGGAGTAAAATCCTATCTTCTTCTCGCTTATCAAGATGAGTCAATGGGGAGATCTCGACACACAATTCACTGATCCCTCTATGAGTCCCCCAGATAACTCGTCTTTTTCGGTCCAAACGCACTTTGGACCACCCAGGACTCATGACCCTCTTGAGTCCTGGTTCCCTCCTGCTCAGGGTGGTTACCCTCAAACCGACCCTTTTATCTCCTCTGAGAGTACCGAGGAAGACCATTGCCTCGGTAATCCATTCCTTGATTTACCCTCTAACACCGGACCTATTTTCCATATCCCAGAACTGGAGGGAGAAATGCCGCCAAGGATGCCGCCCGACGAGGACCAGATAAGACAGATCCTTAGACGTCTGGCAGAAGCTGAACAGAAGAATGCCGATCTCACTGCACGAATGGGGCAGATTATAGTAGCAGAAGGAATCGACCGGCCAATGGTCGATACATATAACCCGGCGGAGAACGAGATCCAGAATTGGCTAGCACCTGCAGTTCCCGACCAGGCATTCGAGCTGAAGCCCCACTTCCTTAGCCTGCTGCCGAAGTTCAACGGAAACCTCAGCGAAGAGCCGTACACCTTCCTCCGTGACTTCGAACTAGTCTGTAATAATCTGAGCCATCCCAATGTTGGCCAAGACTATATCAGACTGAAAGCCACCCCTTTTGCCTTAGGAGATAAGGCTGCACATTGGCTGAAGAACCTAGGGGTGGTTTGTACTACCTGGATGCAGTTCAAGGACCTCTTCCTGAAGAAGTTCTACCCACTCAGTAGAACCAATCAGATGCGTACGAAGATTGCCAGCTTCGCCCAAGGACCCTGCGAACCGTTCCACGAGGCGTGGGACAGGTTCAATGATTTAGTGCAGAAATGCCCATGCCACGGCATTTCAAAGGCGATCCTAGTCCAGACCTTGTTCTGCGGCTTAACCCCAGAGATGCAGGGGTTAGTCAGCGCCGCCTGCGGAGGAAGCTATCTGAACAAGAACGAACACGCCGTATGGAAGATCCTGGAGCAGATGGCAGAAACCGGCAGGTCACAGGCCACAAGGGCCTATCAGTTGTCTCCCTCGATTCTATCCAACGAGACAACTAAAAGGACTGTTGCTGATCTGACAGAGGACCTCATCCCCAGCATGGGGATGATTGCAGACAAGCTCACCATGGTCGAACAGATCCACAAGCGAGTCGCGGAGATGGAGTCTCTTTCGAGCCTTCCCAAGAAGGTGGAGGAACTCTCTGAAAAGGTAGCCAAGATGAAGCTACCCACCCCTTCTGCACCACCTGTACCTGTACATCGAGTTCATCTTGTACAGGAACAGGCACCGGGGTCTCAGAGCAGCTGGGATCAGACTTACACCCAGCAGAACCATCAAGCACCCCCACCAGTTGAGACAGCATACGAGGAGCCTCCGCCCGTCTACGAGATCAACGGGCTCTGGTATAGCCGTGACCCACTAGTCCGGCAAATTGAGATGGGGAAGGATCAGGCACACCGCCCAACCCCAGTATACCAGGAGACCAGACCCGTCACAATCCCGCGATACCAGTCCAGGCCAGACCAGGGGTACCAGCCGCAGCAGCGAACCTACCAGCAGGGGCCAGCACCGCCCCATCAGCAGCAGTATCGGCACGGCCAGCAGGGCCAGTTCAGGACAGCATCCACGCAGCAGCCAGCCTAGCCCACCGAGTTGGAGTCCCTCACCTTGGCGATCCAGACCCTGTCTGATAGGGTCCAGCAGATGCAGAACGATTACTTGGACATGAGAACCGACATCAATCGGGTCTCTCGTGCTCAAGACCAACAAACGGCGCCAAGGACTCCACTTCCCGCACAGGTTCAGGCCAACCCGAACAGCATACACCAAGGCCAGAACCGACCCAGAGATCAGGTAGACTATTCAGATAATTATTTATCTGAACATGAGATCCTTTCGTATGATAATGTTAACCATATGTCCCTCAGGAGCGGAAGGACCGTGACCATACCTGATCGGGCACGGGCACAACAGGAAGGAACCTCCGAAGTTCGACCTGAGGAGAATTCGGAGGAGGAGGAAGAGGAGCATCACCACCACCACCGCAAGCAGAAGAAGAGGACATCTGAGTCCTCGAAGCAGCACCCCCGCATCCACCTGGAGTCCGACGACACCGATGAGCCCGCACCTCCATCTGAGGAGGACCAGTCAGAAGAAGCGGAAGACGCATCACCGGTTTCGCCCAAGCATTTTCCCTTCCGTCAGAGTCAGCATCAGAGTCTGTACAAAAGTCCGAGTCAGAGTCCTGTCCAGAACTCAGTTTCAGTTTCTAATGAAAATATTTCAGTCCCAGATCCTGAGTTAATAATCCCTTTCCCCCAAGCTCTTAAGGGTGGGAAGAAGAAAAACACAAAAATCCAAAAAGATGACCCTGAGATGGCTGAATTTTGTAACAAACATATCAAGGTCACAATCCCTTTCGACAAGTTCGTGGAAATGACCCCTGCATTCCAGAAATACCTTAAGGTGCGATGCACACCTACTAGGGTTAGCAGGAAGACCAAAAGCCGTGTTGAGAAACACGTTCTATCAGTAGCCACGACTTGTGCAATAAAGAACTCGTTTCCTCGGAAACGAAGAGACATGGGTGCACACTATGTAGTGAGTCATGTTGATGACATCGCGTTTGCACGCACTCTCCTTGACAATGGTTCCTCGATCAATTTGATGCCCACAGCCCTCTATGAGCGGCTTGATCTCGGACCTCTTAGGAAATCTAGAGCTATTCTGCAGTTTGCAGATAAATCCACTAAGAGGTCCCAAGGAGAATTAAGGAACATTGTGATCAAAGTCGAGGGTCAGGAATACATGGTGGACTTCACTGTCCTTGATATGGAGACCCCTCGTAATTGGAGAGATTCCCAGATTATCTTGGGTAGGCCCTTCCTTAGAACAGCAGGGGCCTTATTCGATTATAAGAATGGGAAGATTCAGTTCCAAACTCCAGGCGGAGATGAGGAACTAGAGATGAAGCAGACCAGATGGCAGAGACCGAACTCCGAATCCAGCACCGAGTACTCTTCGATCGAAACAGACAGTGCACATGTAGACTTAGTTGGGCCATGGAGACAGAACCCAGCCAGCACCGATATGTCCATCTCCTTTGAAGATGATCCAGTACATGAGTCAGTCTGCGAGATCATTAGGAACGAGTACAGCTCTGAGCCTGCATCACCCTACATCTTCGATGACATAGAGGCCCAAGAGGGCCTGTCAGTCCTTACATCCTTAGGACAATCGGAAGATGAGGAAGACGAGTCGGACGAGGCGTTTGCCGATTGCAGGGAGACCTTTGATGATCCGACTCCAGAGCCAAGCTTGGTGGCAGCCACTGCAGATCAAGATCCAGCCACTTCCAACACCGAACCAGATCGGATTGAGCCAGACTTCTTAGATGATCATACCATCCCTGAGCTCAAACCCTTACCCACAACCCTTAAGTATGCCTTCCTTGCGGGCGAAGCCAAGAAATTTCCGGTCATTATCAGTTCGCAATTGACCGAGGAGCAGGAATCTCGCTTGCTAGAGATCCTGGAGAAGAACCGCAAGGCAATAGGCTGGAGCATTTCCGATCTCCACGGGATAAATCCCGCTCTGTGTTCGCACCATATATATTTGGAGAATGAAGCCAAACCCTCTCGTGAATTCCAACGTCGGTTGAATCCAAATCTACGAGAGGTTGTCAAGAAAGAGATAGAAAAATGGTGCGACGCGGGTTTTATCTACCCAATCTCTGACTCTAAGTGGGTGGCCCCAATCCATGTTGTCCCGAAAAAGTCGGGAATTCAGACGACCACCAACGAGGACGGAGAGGAGATCGTGACGAGAGTACCCACGTCGTGGCGCGTCTGTGTGGATTACAGACGCCTGAATGCCGCGACGAAGAAGGATCATTTCCCCCTACCGTTCATTGATCAGATCTTAGAGAGACTAGCAGGGAAAGAATTCTTCTGCTTCCTTGATGGGTTCTCGGGCTACAATCAAGTAGCCATAGCTCCAGAGGACCAGGAAAAGACCACGTTCACATGCCCCTTTGGTACCTATGCTTTCAGGCGCATGCCTTTTGGGTTATGCAATGCTCCAGGTACTTTTCAAAGGTGCATGATTGCTGTATTCGCCGAAATGGTCGGCGAATTCCTGGAAGTCTTCATGGATGACTTTTCGGTCCACGGCGACTCTTTTGATTCCTGCCTTAGGAATCTGGACCGAGTCCTCAAAAGATGTTGTGAGGTCAATCTGGTGCTCTCCTGGGAGAAAAGTCACTTTATGGTGACGGAGGGCATAGTGTTGGGGCACGTCATCTCCAAGAGAGGAATGGAGGTTGACCCTGCCAAGGTGGATGTGATCAGACGACTCCAGCCACCAACCAACGTACGGCAGTTGCGGTCGTTCCTCGGGCATGTCGGATTTTATCGGAGGTTCATCAAAGATTTTTCTAAAATTGCCCGACCGCTAACTGAGCTTTTAGGCAAAGACGCGGAGTTTATTGTCGATCACAAGTGTCTTGCGGCCTTTAAGCTATTACAAGGAATGATTATGGACGCACCCATTTTACAAGCCCCAGATTGGTCTCTCCCTTTTGAGATCATGACGGATGCATCAGACTATGCTGTTGGGGCTGTATTGGGACAAAGAAGAGATGGTGTCCCGTTTGCAATCCACTACGCAAGCAAAGTGCTTGATTCTGCTCAGCGTAACTATACAGTTACCGAAAAGGAAATGCTGGCGGTAGTGTTTGCCTTGGACAAATTCAGATCGCATTTAATCAGATCCAAGGTGACTGTGTTCACAGACCACACGGCACTACGATATTTGATGGAGAAGAAGGACGCGAAGGCGCGTCTTCTTCGTTGGATTCTACTTATCCAGGAATTTGATTTGGACATCCGTGATAAACCTGGAAAGAAGAACGTAGTAGCCGATCATCTCTCTCGTCTCGAAGATATTAATACTTCCGAGGTTTCCCCAATTCGAGACTCCTTCCCTGACGAGTCGATTTTTGTTATCGACTCACTCCCATGGTATGCCAATATCGTGAACTATCTTGTCTCCAAGAAGGTTCCCGAGGATTGGCCCAAGAGCCAAATTGACCGACTAAAGTCGGATGCTAGACACTACCATTGGGAGGATCCGATCCTTTTCTTTGAAGGACCGGATTGCGTCTGGAGACGTTGTATTCCTCAGGAGGAATACCAGAGTGTCCTTTCTTTATGCCATAGCTTAGAGGCAGGAGGACACCACTCCGGGAAGAGGACCGCATGGAAGGTGCTTCAGTGTGGCTTTTACTGGCCGACTCTGTTTCGCGATGCCACCACCTTCGCGAAGTCGTGCCCAGTATGCCAGAGAATGGGAGGAACCGTTGGTTCCAAGGATGAGATGCCGATGCAGCCGGTCATCATTTGTGATGTCTTTGACGCCTGGGGCATCGACTTCATGGGCCCATTCCCTGTCAGCCACGGATTTGAATACATCCTTCTTGCGGTTGATTATCTGTCAAGATGGGTGGAGGCTATCCCGACCCGAGCCGCAGACAGCAGGACTGTCTGTAAGTTTATCAGAGAGCACATAATCTCTAGGTTCGGGATCCCCAAAATGATGATATCAGATGGGGGTAGCCACTTTGTGAATCGGGAGGTGAAGAAACTCCTGAAGGATTACGGCATCGAACACCGTGTCGCTAGTCCTTACCACCCACAAACCAATGGTATGGCTGAGGTGTCAAATAGGGAGGTAAAAACAATACTGCAAAAGCTCGTCCGCCCAGACAGGAAGGACTGGTCTCAGATCTTGGATCAGGTCCTCTGGGCGTATAGGACGGCTTACAAGACACCGTTAGGTACCTCCCCATTCCGAATGGTATTCGGAAAGCCGTGCCATTTACCCGCAGAGTTAGTGCATAAATCAGAATGGGCAATAAAGAAGGTCAACTGGAACACACACCTGGGCCAAAAACAGAGAGACATGGATCTGAATGAGCTTGTGGAAGTCAGAAACCGCGCATACGACAACAGTGTGGTGTACAAGGACAAGGTGAAGCGTTGGCACGATAGATTTATCAGACGAAAGACCTTTGTTCCTGGACAGAAGGTATGGTTGTTCAATGCCAGGCTGAAGACCTTCCAAGGCAAGCTGAAATCCAAGTGGACGGGACCATTTGTAGTCCGAACGGTGCATGATAGTGGATGTGTCGAGATCTCAGATCTCGCGGATGACGCACCGACATTCCTGGTTAATGGGCAGCTGTTGAAGCACTTCGTTGAATCTAATGAACAGTTAGTCCATGTGGAAGAGATTGTATTCATGCGCGAGACAGATACAGCAGATACATCTCAAGCCGTGCATGAGACCTTGCAGCAATGAACTCCAGCCATCAGCAGCATCTTCAGAAGATTCAGACCGACTCATTTGTACATATATCATCATTCCTGTATATCCTTTCCTCTACCTCCACGATTCTAGTAACCCATCCCCACATCATCGAATCATTATCTCGGACTATACTTAGGATGACCAGATCCTAAGTATAGGGGGAAAGGGTCACCCGAGTCGTTTCACTGTACATTCTCCAGATCACATCGGTCCTCATACGCATTTCTTACCAATACTTAGGCTGACCTAAGCCTAAGTATAGGGGGGACCGATGCCCATATTGTATATTCATCCATTCCCATCTTTCCTCGTCCGCCCCATTTGTGATCTTCTTTTACACTTAGGCCGCCAGAGCCTAAGTATAGGGGGGCAAGACGACTTCTATACTTTCTATTCCTCTTTGGCTCTCCTATGCTTAGCACGAGCTATGTCTTTTTCCTCGCTCTCTGTGCTCTGAGGACATAGCACACGCTAAGTATAGGGGGGCGTGTATATATTACATATATACTTTACCCATAGCTCGTACTTTCGCGTATTTTCGCGTATTTTTGTATATATATTTGCAATAATTATGGGTGGGTAAAAATTGAAAAAAAAAAATTGTACACTTGTATACTACTTGTAAACCTTTTGTAAAAATTAAAAAAAATTAAAAAAAATTAAAATTTTGTATACTTGTATAATATGTACTATATGTATAAATACTTGTATAAAAAGTTGTAAAATTCTTGTAAAATTTGTTGTAAAACATGTTGTATACCAAAAATCGTGTATACTATGTACAAATTATATCAACTAAAGATTGTTGTAAATAATAATAAAAAAAAGATTGTTGTATACCAGAAAAATAAAACAAAAAGGCTTCTTATTTACTCTTGCATATTATCTTGCATTTTCAAAAAAAAAAAAAAAAAAAAAAAAAAAAAAATCTTGCATTTCATTCATAGCATGTCATCTGCACATCATCTGCATATCTTGCATATGCAAAGTGAAAAGCTAGTGGGTTCTGAACCAAGTTATGAGTAGATATTGAGGATGGACTTGATTTGACCTTAACCCACCTAATTTCAGAGGGACCTTATAGGAACTGGAGTTAAGATTTTTCAGGTCAAGTGACTTAATTCTTTGAGTCCGCAAGTCTATGTTCACGTGTCATCTTGATTAGTCTAAGTAGAATATTTCGTGCATACGCAGGATTCTCTTAGATAATGACCTAACTTGGACAAGCACAATGCACGTAGCTCTTCATTGATGAGGTGGTGAGGAGGTAGAATCCTTTAGCTTGGAGTAGCACACGGGTGGAAACATCCGTCCTCCTCTAGGGAGGGTAGTGCATCTCAACCTAGTCTAGTGGTGTTGACATCTAAGGACGGGATGCTGTGGGTTGCAATAATGCTTCAAAAGAGGGATAGTCTACTGGCTCAAGAGGAAAAACTCCTGATGTACATGCTGCACATTGTATATAGTGAAAAAAAAAATTGCAAGAAAACTCCAAAAAAATCAGACAGGTCCAAGTCAAAGAAAAAAATTTTTACCTGTCGGAGTACGAAGAAATGCAGCTGGATGACTTGGCTACACTGGTCAGGCATCCCGGGATAGGTGGCTACACTGGCCACCGTCCATTCTTTTCTCTACCCCCTCCTCTTGAGTTGGTCGCACTTGAACTTAGAAGGGAATACCCCGCTCCTCGAGGAAAGAGTTACTGGACCGGGTTATTGAGTTACCTTGTTAGAGGAGGCTGGTTCCGAGTCATTTCTGATGTGGAGAGCTATATCTCACTTACACAGTACAAGTAAGAATCATAGTCATCAGAAATTTGCGTTTGAGGATTTGTTCTGACCTGGCTATTGAGGCGTCTTGAATAGAAGACTTGTGGAACTTGAAGTCTGTTAGCTCTTAAGTTCAGGTCCAAATAAGGTTCCGCCACACAATTAATCCAAAGGTCGAGTCAGGCTCCATTTTTAACTTTTGTTCATGACCTTGGTATGGAACCCAAAATCATTTCACTCTTGCATTTCATTTAGTTGCTCGGGGACGAGCAAGGTTTAAGTATAGGGGGTTGATGAATCTGTGATTCATCACATCAAAAGTCAAAAATAGAGCCTTGTTCCCGAGAAAATAGAGGCATATTTCCCTTTATCTTGCATAAATAGCATTCATGCATGCATCCATAATTCATGCATTTTAGGAGCTCATCTGCATTTAAATAAGAAGCCACAAATCCCCTGTAAAATACCTTTTCATCAAATAAACTTCTCTCTATAATATATGTATGTACTCCTCAATAATATAGGGAAGAAGGCCACAAATCACCCTTGTACAGTAAAACCCCCATAAAGCCCGCATACAAACTCCTACTTAGGTCCACTCACTATTAGAATACTACATATCAAAAGACCTTCAAAATGAGACTAATTTCATTGAAATTGGAGCTTGTATGAGGAACTTGGGTTTTTGGGGCATTTTGTATACTACATATGTATATTTATGTAACTTTGTATTTATGTACCATATTTGACCTCATCTCCATCTTTGGCCAACATGAAACTTGTAGATCTCACCAAGATCTACAACTTTCATGTTTTGAGTTTTTCCAAATTCGGCCTCCTCCTCTTTCTACACGTGTTTTTCCCTTCGACCACTCACAGCAGGCCACGTGGCGCCCTCTGATTGCGCCACGCGGCCCGCTGTCTTTAGCCGATCCGCCCGCGCTCTCCACCGTTGGATCAAGCTCCAGATCCAACGGTCCCTCTGTGACCACGTACGCGCACCCCCTCAACCGTCTGATCATCCCCCACTCTTCATCTCCACCATCCATCAGCGCCTCGCCCACAGAGCGCCACGCGTCACCTCTTGAGCCCTTCATCTGCATCCTCAGCTCTTCCATCTGAGCCGTTAGCCCTCCAATCATCTCAACCGACCGTTCAAACACCTTGACCTGATCAGGGCCGCTCGCTCGCGCCTTGCCTAGCTCACGCCACGTGTCACCACTCACACCCGCAGATCTTCTCGCCCAGATCTAATCTCACCCGCCACTTCGCGCCTCCATCTGGCCGTTGGATCACAAGATCCAACGGCCAGGACCTCGTCCCCTACCTCGGGCAGCCCCTCTCTCCCACGATCTCCGCCTTGCGGGAGGGGCCGCCCCTTTCTATTTTCGGCCGCACTCCAGCCACCCTCGCCGGCCACTGTCTCTCCCACGATCTTCCCCACTCTTCCCTCTCCCTCGCCAACACCCTCGAACACCACCATCTCCGCCACACTCGCTCCACCACCTCCATGAAACTCGCCACTCACCCAGCTCTGCCGCCACCTTCGACCTATAAATACACCCTCTCCGGCCACATTCAAGCCCATCCGCCACTCCAGGAGAGAACCCCGAGCTCCAAGCTTCCTCTTGGTGACAGCAAGCGGCCGAATTGTTGAGCGACGAAGGACCTTCTTCTCCGGCGAGATCCACGGTGCACCGCCGTGCCGCAGCCGCCCTCCGCGTAGCTGCACGAGCTCGAGGCTTACCGACCTCTGGAGCGACGACCCCTGGAGCTCAAAACCGAGCCCCAAACCCCAGGTAACCTCCTTCATCCCCTCTCCGATCATCCTCTTCTTTTCATCCGATCTTCTCCGATTTTATTCGCCTTCCACGGACATCTCCACACCTCCTCGACATCCCGACGAGCTCCGCGACGGTGCTAGCATCCTCGCGGGCCGCTCCACTTCGCCATTCACCGCACTTCGACCACCGTCGACTAGCAGCTCCGCCGCTTGACCGGAGCCACCTCGCCCGATCACCTCAAGCACCCGCAGGCCTCTCCGATCACTCCATTCAACTCCCACGATCACCAGCACGCTTCGGCTATCCAGCTAACACTTGCAGGTACTCTTTGGACCATTGGCCGGAGCTTCATCGGAGCCTTCCTCGAGCTTCATCGACCAGGAGCGCCAGCCCTCCTCCAGCCATTCCGAGCCCACCGGAAGCTTCGCAGGCGTCCTCCGCTGCTTCCGAGCTAGCTGGGAGCTGACGGAGCTCACTGACGGAGCTCAGCGAGGGAGGCGGAGCTCAGCACCTGTCGCCGGAGCACAGCCCCCTCCTCCGCAGGCGGAGGAGGCCCGTTCGAGGAGAAGGAGCAGCAGCCGTTCGATCTTCAGATCGAACGGCCCTCGTCCCGCCACGCGTCTCTTCACCGCCATCGTCCTCGACCGTCGATCTCGCCGCGGATCAGACGCTCCACCCGCTGCCACGCGTCATCACCGACCACCTTCGGATCCACCTTGATCCAAGGGCCCTCAGGCGGCCACGTCGCCCGCTCCGAGCCTCGGCCTCCAAGCCTAGGCTCGGGCCACCCGAAGCTGATCCGAGGCTAAACCGAGCCTCCGACGTCTCCGAGCCTAGGCCGCCCCACGTGAGGAGCACGTGCGGCCTGGGTAAATTGCACCGACACCCCTGGAGGTTCCCAAAATTGCAGAAAGGTCCCTGTGAAGCAGACATCACGTGAGGCGCGCGTGATTCGTGGAGAATTTGCACTCAAGTCCTGCATAGTCTTGGTAATTGCACTTTAGTCCCTGTCAGCATGTTTATTTCTTGAACATTTATTTTCCAGTATTGCATTTAGACCCCTATGTTTGCACGTGTCCATAGCTTGCATTGTTGATCATTTTTGAATTTTAAAAGTTGCATCTTGTTGAGAATTTTGTCCTCTACCTGGTAGCATACTTGTTGTATTTTTGTTGGTTTTCTTGATTTATTAATGAATTAATTGGTTGATTTGAGTCATATTTTGCCCAGAGATGCCATTTGATTTTTAGTAAATTATCTGTGCCTTCAAAAATCACCAAAAAAATCACAGTAGCTTAAGGACATTGTTTTTAACATCCCATAAAAATTTCACATCATTTGCACGCATAACGAGGCCTGAATAAATAGTTTAGTGATTTCCTTTGATTAATTTTAATTAATTCATTTCACAACATTTTTTAGTTCTGTCAATTTTCCTAGGTTCCTGATCATTAGACCTTCCTAGGATAATTTTAGTTCTGAGAAATATTGTGTTTTGATATTTATTAAAAATTAAACATTGAAAATCACACTGTTTGTTTAGTTAATTCATAGAATATTCATTTTGAGTCGAAAAATTCCAAAAAAATTAGTGTAGGTCATTTTCATCATAAGCAACCTTCTGGCCAATTTTCATAATTTTTGGACTGAATTTGATATATCAATTAAATCTAACTTGAAATTGGCTAAGGATTGTCTGCATTGTCTACATAGTAATTAAAAAGACCAAAAAAAAAAAAAAATCGTTCCCCGAATCTCGAGCACTTGTGAATTGATGTAATCAACCTAAGGAGACAGATGCCTCCCTGAGATCGACCTTGGACTTCACCAAGTAAAAAAAAAAACTACATCACTTAACATTAATAGCTAAGTGATTTTTGATTAATCCCTCGTATCCGACTGCAACGAATATCATTAATTGATTTGGACATTAATTTGACCGGATTAACTAAGGGTGCGGGAGGCTTATCACTGGCATAATGAATGGCATAGGGCACCTTGTCTTTCCTCTATCCTAAAACAATCCCAACCGCAAAATTCGACGCATCCGTAATGGTCTCAAAAGGAAGAGACAAATCTAGCAGCTGCAGGCATGGAGCTTGAGTGATTAGATCCTTTAACTGATTGAATGAAAGGAGAACTTGCTGATCAACATTGAAATCTGTCTCCTTACACAGTAAATCTGTAAGAGGTCTGGCAATGCAACTTAAATCATAGATGAATCATATATAGAATCACACATGCTCCAGAAATGACCTCACATTTTTGACTATCTGAGGTGGTTCAAGATTGGAGATCACATCCATCATTGCTGGGTCAACTTTCATGCCACGTTTGGAAATGACATGACCCAGCACAATCCCCTCGATGACCATAAAGTGGCTCTTTTCCCATGATAATACAAGATTGACTTCACGGTATTTCTGGTACTCTTCCCAGATGCTCGAGACAAGAATCGAAGCTGTCACCATAGACGGAGAAGTCGTCCATAAACATCTCAAAAAAACTACCTACCATCTCAGCAAAAACTGCAAGCATGCATCTCTGGAATGTCACTGGTGTGTTGCATAGTTCTAATGTCATTCTCCTAAAAGCATAGGTGCCGAACGGACAAGTGAAGGCCATTTTCTATTGATCTTCAGGGGTGATTGCCACTTGGTTGTACCCTTAGTACCCATCCAGAAAGCAGAAGAACTCCTTGCCAGCCAATCTTTCCAACACTTGATCAATGAATGGCAAGGGGAAGTGGTCCTTCTTAATTGCTGCATTAAGGTGGAAATAGTCAATACATACGCTCCAGGATGTTGGTACTCAAGTAGATATCTCCTATCCTCTGTCATTGGTAATCACAGTGAGCCTTGATTTCTTTGGAACTATGTGCAGTGGGCTCACCCATTTGGAATCATAGATGGGATTAATAAAGTCTGCGTCACAACATTTCATGATTGCTTTCATGACTACGTCCCTCAGATTTGGGTTCAGCCTCCTCTGAAACTCATGAGATTGCTAACCTCAGTGCCCTGTTGAGATTCTGACAATGTGCCAAATGGATCCGTAATGAAATAATTGTGTTTGGGCTTGAGTGAATCATTGGAATCAAAAAGATGCATCAGCAAATTGGACTCTATCTCCCAAATGTCCTCGGAGCTTGCATCGACTGTGCATTCCAGATCATCCTCTAGAGAGAGGATTTCTCGTGTCCATGAATCATTTAAAGAAGGTGACGTATCTCTGATTTCTGCAATGAAGTCATAGTTTGCATCAGATGGTTCAACATGACCCTTATCAGTTATGACTTTGGGCTTGCTGATCATGTCTATAGTAATTCTGTTGTTGCCTGAGCTGAAGGTGATCTTTCCAGACCCATAATCAACCATAGATTCTGATGTGCATAGGATTAGTCGGCCCAAGATGATAGGCGTCTGGAGTAAGGGTGGGGGGAGTCCATATCAAGGACTATAAAATCAACTGGAAACTGCACGTCCCGTACCTTTACCACAATGTCTTCCAAATAACCTCGAGGTCGCTTAATGGATCGATTAATAAACTAAAGATCATTCATGTCTACTTGAGAGGACCTAGCCCAAATTCTTACAATAATTATGGAAGAACCGCTGTCAAGTAGTGTTCGCTCGAAGACTTGATCAAAAATTTCGCAACTGATCAAAGGCACTCCTTTGTCTTGATTTTTATGTGGGAGATTACTGATGGCTACAACCATGGCCACAGTGAGCACGCGTTTCTCAACCTGTCGGTGTCTGTTGTTACATGCTGGTCAATGCTTGTTTGTACATGCCTCTTTCAGACCTTTCTTCAGAATGTGCATGTATTCCATGGCCTGCATTAAAAGAATCTCAACAATCAAATTATTGATGATATCCACAACTTTGGGATCAAATAATGCACTTTTTCTTTTTTCATTTTTTTGGAATTTTCTATTACTTCAGGAAAAGGAATATTTACAGTATTGAAATCAGAAACAACGTTCTTACTTATAACAAAATCTTTGTCCACAATTTATTGTACATCTGGTTCACAAAAAGGAGCACGAGCTGGAGACTGAGATGCTAGTGCTGGTGGACAAGAAAAGAGTGGGGCCTCCGCTTCATCGGCTGGCGTAGGATTGGCAACAGTTGGCATCTCCTTCATGGTTGGCTCGACTTTACTTCGGCTACTAACAACTTTTTTGTCTTTTTGTTTTTTTTTTTATTTTCTGGTATTTTTAATAATAGTGGTAGACGTGAATGGAAGCTGGCATGGCTCATACTTCTTCTTCCTCACCCATCCCTGTGGCTGGCATGACTGATGAAGAAGATGGTGATTCACATGTCGAAGCTTTATTCTTCCCGTGGCTTGTGGTAGATGGAGGCAAAGTCCTACTGCTCTTGAGAGTGACATCATTAGATAAAGCAATATTACAATCATATGACTCTACAGGCACATAGTGCACATCATATTCTACGTGCTCTTTTCTTTTCGAGCTATTGGGATTAGCTTTTACCTGTGGCGGAATGGAAGCTTTGGTGGCAGTCATGTCATCTAGTTTTATCATCATATTTGCTAGGCCTTTGACAAGCTGGGCCAAGCAATCAAGTGTAGGGTTAGTAGGACTTGCCTCAGAAGGTTCAATGTGCAGACCACATTGTAGTTGATTGTTGTGGGGTTGAGGCGGAGACTGCTGATGTGGTTGAGGTGCTGGAGGAAGATGGTGCTGGTGGTAGGAGGGAGGAGGGTACTGATGATGCTGAGGTGGTACAGACACATACTGGTGATCTGGCTATGGTTGGTGATACTGCAGTTGTTGATACTGTTGAGTGTACATCCATTGGTTTTGGTACTGCAGAGGCTAGTGATAATGAGGGGGAGGTTGAGAGGACTGCTGATAACGACCACCCCGAGGTTGGTGGTAGGCCCAGTTGGCCTATGATTGGCCCTGGGGTTGTACGGTAGGACGGGCTAGCTGTGCATCATTGCTCCATACACAATTGACTTCTTGAATCAAGGATTGTGGTGGAAAGGCTAGATCAGAAGATGGAAGGAAGTTTGGCTGGTAGACTACCATCTGTTGCTGCAGTGAGCCCTGATCGGGTGCCTACACATAGTACACATGCTAGACCGTCAATGGTTGTTGACTCGGCTGAGTTTGTTTTGGCGGTGATGGCTCATCCTTCTTCTTAGCTTGAGTCTTTGTAGATGGTATCGCCAACTGGACTGAGCTGATGGTGCCCACCAGCAGCTCCAACTGCTTGGTGATCTGGTCCAGTTTGTCTAGGTGCTGCATCCTCTTTTCGGTCATAATGAGCTTCTTGTGATCCTGTGATCGCTTCTCAATAATATCAACCTTTGAGAAATGGCCCCTGATGGTGCCGAGATTGGAGCTCTCATCTCTCTCCGCCTCATGAGACGCTAACATATGTACTTGCTTTGAGAGGATCTAGGGTAGTTTCTGATATGCTCTGGATGAAGAGAGGGTGACCTCTCCTTCGACCATTTCTTCGAAAATCTGCCAGACAACATTTTCATCCTTATTGAAATGTGATCTCCCACATATTGCGTTGATGAGCCTTTGGCTCTCTACATTCACCCCCCGAAGAAGTGTTGGACCAAGCTGGTCCTCAATATCTCATGGTGGGGGCACTTCTCCTGCAGGTCTATGAACGACTCCCAGGCTTCATGGACGGTCTCGTGGGTACCCTGGGAGAAGTTACTGATCCTAGCTCGCATCTCATTGAGACGACCAAGAGGATAGAATTTATGTATAAAGACGGATTTCAATTCCTCCCATGTTGTCACAACCTTTCCCAAATGATTGACCCAGTATAGGTCCTTGTCATGTAAACTGAAGGGAAATTCCATCATCTTCACTACATCTAAAGGAACATTGGTGTAGTGGGTAGTACGACAGATGCATGAAAACTGCCACAGGTGAATATAAGACTCCTCATTAGTGTTCCAGTGAAATGAAGGTAGAAGGGCCATGAACTGGGGCTTAATCTCGAAGTTGGCATGCACCCGTGGAATGATGATCCACTTGGTAATCTGACTGTCTCCCGGATTGTATGTTTCCTTAAGCATGGGTTTCTACCTCCCCTGGTCCGGCTCTTCCTCATTGAGATCCTCAGGGGATCCACCTCCTCCTCCTGCTGGTCTATCTCCTCCTCCTGCTTGTCTATTTATGACATCATTCAACATGTCCTGGAATGCAGTCTGTGCTAGGGCCTACACTGTCAGCTACTGCTATATGGACTGGATAGATGCCAGCAACTGAGCATTCACCTGATTCTGATCTGGCATCTATCCTTGATCAGGCTGGGAAGGTGGCTCCTGACCGCTGCCCTTTCCTTGGGGAGCCATTCCTTGGTCTTATTCCGACGAGATGAATTCTGTGTTGGGATCCAGGATTGGGACTGACTTCTATCTGAAATGTGAAAAATTCCCAATCGGACCACTTGCAATTGAATCTTAGCTGTCAAGATAAATATGGAATTAGGGTCAATCCCGGAGTGTTGTGAATGAAAAAGATGTGGACTTTAATCAATTCTCATTCACAACAGCGAAGGTGGAACAAGAGTGGTCCCAGTTTATTGAGTGGTAAAAAAGGAGGGATAGAAGATGACGTGTCTGGAGATCAACCCACAAAGTCCGGATCAGTTCTTGGGAATTGCCTCGAATTATTGACGAGATCGAGTCTATGGAATCAACGTAGGCGACGACAGAGTCCTGAGTGAACCATCCATGGATCGACATCATGAAGCAAAAGGAGATCGATACACGAGGAAGGATACAGTGGTCAACAAGGAATAAAATGGGGTGTAAAACTGTAGAAGTGTTCAAACTGAGCAGGGGTCAAGAGGCGGACATATGACAAAATTTGCGCAAACGTGCTTCATTCTTTGAACCTTAATCTAGATCCATAAAAACACAATACAAAATTGGGTTCACCAACTCACACCATATGAAGCCGTGAAGGATCGGCTATTTATTATCTTTTCGATTTTAGATTTGTTATTTCAGACATATCTTGTAACAAGTCCTTAGCATGCTAACCTTTAGGAGGGAGAGTACTGCCAGAAAAGTATCTCGTACATGTCCTCCTCCATTGTAACCTGTAGTATGGACTTTTTGAGGTCCTTGTAATCGTTCCTAGATCCCTACTCAACCAATGAAATAGAGAGAGGAAGTTGATAGGAAAAACTACTACTTCGATCCTCGCTCACAACAGAATCACCCGTGAGCGTGCAAGAACCTACTCGGATGCAAACCGATTAGAAAGACACCCCCGTGAAGGCATGGCCTACGCTCAGTACTTCAGACCATGTCGATGCTCCACACAAGGGGGGAACACCATCACCGACTGAAGAATATGGAATAATCCTTAAGCGCATCACGGAAGCATGAGGATCATATGATGTACAATCGAGAGCGACTGATCGTACTAGTTGCTCGATGCAACAGAAATTAAAAAATTTTCATGTGATGAAACCACATCATCCAAGAACACTTCTTGGATCGCTTCATATAAACCACATAATAGATAAAAAGAATACCTCTTGTAATATGGTTGCGATCAAGCCTCTAAGAGAAGAGACCACCTGTTTGAAATCCGATCTTCGGAGGAGACGCTTGCGAGCGCGGGGATGAACTGCGTGCTTCTCGCAATCCAAGATGTTGATCCAAGCAAAGAACTTGTGATCTCGTCACATGAGATCGTACATCTTCTTCATGAGCGAAATGCATCAAAGGAAGACGGAGAACCAAGAGAGGTCGTGGCGACAACACAACAACAATGCGACTACGGTGGGGTCTCCCTCTAGCGTATGGGTGGATGACTACCCACTGAGAGAGAGGGTGTAAGAATGAAAGGAGAGAGAGAGAGATAGAGCATGTTGTTGTTATAAATTAGAAGGGCAATGGGTTCCTCTTCTTATATAAGGTTTTGTAGTCCATGGATCTCAAAATCAATGGATGAGATTGATTTATACTTCTTTTGATGGCCAAGATCTTGTTGTAAAAACACAACAACAATTGATTTAATTTAGATTAAATATATATTGATAAATCACTATAAATAAATCCTAAAATTAGATTAATCAAAACAAGGAGATAATGGAATGAAAATAACACTCTTCGATATAATAGAGTGGACGACCACCCTTTCCTAATAAGATTGGGTGGCCATCCAACCTTCGAATATGGAAGGGTGAGATTTCCATGCAATCTCATGAGATTGCATTATTCCTTGGAAATCTCCAAGATTTACAACAATACCTGTTGTAAATAGTTCAACAAAAATAATTCATAATTATTTTGTGAATAATGCAATCTTGCCATTGGAAATTTGTGAATCACATTCACAACCCAAAACAAAATGTGATTTATATTTTCAATTAATTATCCAATGTGAATCCAATTCACATCAATAATTAACAAATTTAAATCATAATTAGCTCTCTCTAATACATTATAAATCACATTTATAATATATTATGAATAATTTGGATATTGCTATCCACATTATTCTTATCCATTATAACTAAATCTCATTTAATTATATTGGATCATCATTCTCATGAATCCAAATAATGTGAATCAAATTCACATTATCCATGATAAATAAATCATATTTAATTATCCATTTCTCAATGATTGGATATAATTCAACTATGGAATTATTCTTGAACTCTTTCAAGAATAGTGCTCTTTCTCCACAGATACTTGGAGGTAAGGACAGGGCGATTGTATGTTCTGCGTATAGTGACTTGGATATTGAGATCACATCTCAAATCTAGAAATCATGGACCTCTCACAAATGCTTGATTAAATCAAGACCGTAAATCTAATCTTCTCATTGCATATGAATCTCATTCAGACTAATGTCCAGCACTTGGACAAAGATCAGATTACTTCTCTATTGAGAGGAGTCACTAAATCCAGACCTATTTCATCCCTCCCTCAGATTGGAAGCGTCATGGTTATACATTCGTTTATGATCACATTACCCTTAGGTATCCCTAATACCTATACATCCTCCATATTGGAATACCTATGATAACCCAAAGATAAAGATCAATTTAACACTGCCATCTTTAGGGTTTCATCATCAAGTTTCTCAATCTGGGTCATTGAGAGTTGGTATCGATCATATGCTTTCACAAAGCATATATCATACCTACAAATTCTTTTCATGCTTCCAAAGCACGATGACCATGCATGGAATTTGATAGATCCCAATACCTCACGAGTGAGCTAATGTCTTCTGGTTCACAAAGTGAACCTGTATGATCCCTTTGAGAGATTGTATTACTCATATGCCCTCATATGCACACCAACTCGTCGGTGTATAGACCTTGGTTAGGTCATCAACCTATTGGTCTATCAAATGTACATACTTAGACATATAATAACACATCTATCTCTGGTTAGATAATGTGTGCCCATATCATGACAGTATACAATATAGGACTTTGGTTATCTTCATCTCGTTAAGTCAACTCTTCGACCTAACTGATCAGACACCTCCGAAACACTTTTCCCATGCAGAGGACCTGCATCAAGAGGTCGGTTAGATATTAACCTAATGAGAAAGGATTGCTATCTCCTACTCAGACTAGTGATCATTTCCTAACAATCATTTGATAGTGCTTGATGAGTCCTCTATCTAACTCCTTAGATATTCATCCAAGCACCCGCCTCTATGATTCAATTATTGAATCTATAACTGTATGATTATTAAGATGGCCATGGTACATAACAATTGTAAAGATGGACCTCATAGTGCATTCATTCATTTAATCTTAGAAAGGGAGTGAAAAGAAGCAATAACTTTTATTGATAAATCAAACATTACAATAACATTTATTGTAGGAGTGTCTCACCTCGGGCTCACATGGCTAACAATCTCCCACTAGCCCTCAGAACCATTCAGGTACAATCCTTAAACCCATACCCATTACATGTTGGTCGAAAACCTTCTATGTTAAAGGTTTGGCAAGAGGATCAACAACGTTGTCGGTAGACACCACCTTGGTGATGACGATATCATTAAGCTTTTGAATCTTCTGAATGATGTGGTATTTCCTTTCCATGTGCTTACTCTTTTGATGCCATATGGGTTCCTTCGCCTGGGAAATGGCTCCCATGTTATCGTAGAGTAAAAGGATGGGAGTATCAGAGGAAACTACACCAAGTTCTAGGATGAACTTGCACAACTACAACAGCTCCTTTGCAGATCTGATGCGGCAATGTATTCAGCTTCTATTGTTGAATCCGTTGTAGTGTCTTGCTTCTTCCTTCTCTAGCTCACAACACAACCATTCAACAAGAACAAACCCTAATTTCAACTTTCGATCATCTATATCCGACTGGAAGTTTGAATCTGTGTATCCCAAGACTTGGAGATCACCATCTCCATAGACCAAGATGTAATCTTGCATCCGTCTTAGATACTTGAAAATGTTATTTACTGCATTTCAGTGTTGTTCTATAGCATGATTGGTAATGACTTACCACTCCCACTGCATGGCAGATATCTGTCCTAGTACACATCATGGCATACATTAAACCTCTGTCATGGCCAGTCTCGATGGGAGTGGGACGGACCGCATACAGTGCAACCTGCTACTCCAACACTCCCCTACTAGACACCATAACCGCCTTGGGTTAGGATAATGCTAAATTAATCATTATGTACTTGAGATGATAATCGATTTTTCAACCAAACTTATACCATATAGTAATAATCAAAACCATTTTGATTATAAGGAAATTTTCTAAACAAATTCCCAATCCTATTCAAGTAAGTTTGTTTGTTGGGAAAGATGATTGTGTAACTAATTGTGATCTAGATAATATCTAAATAATTATTGGTTAAGGCGATGTCATTTAAGGAAATAGTTATCAATCAAATATTTATCAAATATTTATCCATAATTATTACATGAAATTAATCATTAATTTCATCAATTGATTAAATGACAATCATAATGTTCTTGATTAGGAATGCAATTTCTAACAGTGACCCACACTTACTAAAATTAGCATATCCCAATCAATTTAAATCCAAATCATGTAAAATAAGTTTCCAAGGTTTGCTAATTTTATTTACAATAGAACCCAAGTAATTAGCACACATTTATAGGCATTTCAAAATAGTAACTAATCCTTTAATTACGTCAAGATTCGGCATCCCCGAAACATTGGATACATGATAATTAAAATGATCATAACTTTAGCAATCAAATTCCAAATCACACAAAATCAAATCCCAAATTTCCGTATTTAACGGGGGACATAATCCAATGACAATTTCATATTTAAACAATTTAAATAGGGTCGCAAAAATCCACTAAATAGAGACACGAAAATGAAATGCGACAAAACTTTCGCAAACCCTAATGAACCCAAGTCTTCCTAGGTTTATGGATCATATCCAAAACCTCTGACCTAAGGCTCTGATATCACTTGAAGGATATAGAATAATCATTAAGCACATCATGGAAGTATGAGGATCATATCATGTACGATCGTGAGCGACTGATCATACCATTGGCTCGATGCAACGGAATTTAAAAAATATTTATGCGATGAAACCACATGATCCTAGAACACTTCTTGGATCGTTTCATCTAAATCACATAATAAATAAAAGTAATACCTATTGTATCATGGTTGCGATGAAGCTTCTAAGATAAGAGACCTCTTGTCTCAAGTCTGATCTTCGGAGGAGACACGTGCGAGCATGGGGATGAACCACGTGCTTCTCACAATCCAAGATGTTGATCCAAGCAAAGAACTCCTGATCTTGTCACACGAGATCGTATGTCTTCTTCGTGAGCGAAGCGTAGCGAAGCGTAGCGAAGGAAGATGGATAACCAAGAGCGGTCACAGCGGCGGCACAATGGCGATGCGACAATGGGGTCTCCCTCTAGGGTATGGGTGGACAACCACCCAATGAGAGAGAGAGAGATAGGGCATGAGAATGAAAGGAGAGCGAAAGAGAGAGATTGTTGTTGTAACCTAGAAGAGCAAGGGGTG
The DNA here is from genome assembly GCA_037367405.1 of Ottelia alismoides. Taxonomy (NCBI): domain Eukaryota; kingdom Viridiplantae; phylum Streptophyta; class Magnoliopsida; order Alismatales; family Hydrocharitaceae; genus Ottelia; species Ottelia alismoides. The sequence continues at coordinate 414,597 of JAZKJV010006542.1, read as the reverse complement.
CCTCTTCTTATACAGGATTTTGGGAGTCCATGGATCACAAAATTAATGGATGAGACTGATTTTTGCTTCTTTCAATGGACAGGATCTTGTTGTAAAAATACAACAACAATTGATTTAACTTAGTTTAAATATATATTGATAAGTCAATAAAATTAATCCTAAAATTACATCAATCAAAACAAGGAGATAATGGAATGGAAATAACACTCTTCCATATAGTAGAGTGGATGACCACCCTTTCATAAAAGGATTGGGTGGTCGTCCACCCTTCCAATATGCAAGGGTGAGATTTCCTTGCAATCTCATGAGATCGCATTATTCCTTGGAAATATCTAAGATTTACAACAACACTTGTTGTAAATAATTCAACAAAAATTATTCATAATTATTTTGTGAATATTGCAATCTTGCCATTGGAAATTTGTGAATCATATTCACAACCCAAAATAAAATGTGATTTATATTTTCAATTAATTATCCAATGTGTATCCAATTCACATCAAGAATTAATCAACAAACGTAAATCATAATAAGATCTCTCTAATACATTATAAATCACATTAATAATATATTATGAATAATTTGGATATTTCTATCCACATTATTCTTATCCATAATAATTAAATCACATTTAATTATATTGGATTATTATTCTCATGCATCTAATAATGTGGATCAAATTCACATTATCAATGATAATTAAATCACATTTAATTATCCATTTCTCAATGCTTGGATATAATTCAATTATGGAATTATTGTTGAACACTTTCATGAATAATGCACTTTATCCGCATATACTAGGAGATAAGGACAGTACAGTGCGATTATATGTTCCACGCATAGTGACTTGGATATTGAGATCACATCTCAAATCAATATCTCATATACCTCTCATAGATGCTTGATTAAATCAAGACCGTAAATATAATCTTCTCATTGCATATGAATCTCATTCAGATCAATGTCCAACACTTGGACTAAGATCATATTACTTTTCTACTAAGATGAGTCACTAAAATCCAGACCTGTTTCATCTCTCCCTCGGAATGGAAACGTCATGGTTATACAGTCGTTTATGATCACATCACCCTCAGGTATCCCTAAGACCTGTACGTCCTGCATTCTGGAAGACCTATGATAAACCCAAAGATAAAGATCAATTTAACACTGTCATCTTCAGGGTTTCATCATCAAGTTTCTCATTCTTGGTCATTGGGAGTTGGTATTGATCATATGCTTTCACAAAGAATACTTCATACCTAAACATTCTTATGGTGCTTCCAAAGCACAACGACGACCATGCATGGAATTTGATCGATCCCAATACCTCATGAGTGAACTCATGTCTTCTCGTTCACAAGTGAACCTGTATGATCCCTTTCAGAGATCGTATTACTCATATGCCCTCATATGCACACCAGCTCGCCGGTATATAGACCTTGGTTAAGTCATCAATCTATTGATCTACCAAGTGTACATACTTAGACATATAGTAAAACATATGTCTCTAGTAAGAGGATGTGTTCCCATATCGTGACAGTATACGATATAGGACTTTGGTTATCTCAATCTCGTTAAGTCAACTCTTTGACCTAACTAATCTGACACCTCAGAAACACTTTTCCCATGTAAAGGACCTGCATCAAGAGGTCGGTCAAATACCAACCTAATGACAAAGGATTGCCATCTCCTACTCATGTTGTAGATCATCTCTTAACAATCATTTGACGGTTCTTGATGGGTACTCTATATAACTCCTTAAATATTCATCCGAGCACCAGCTTCTATAATTCAATTATTGAATCAACATATTTATGATAATTAAGATGACGATGGTACATAACCCTAATTGTACAGAGGGACCTCATATTACATTCATTCATCTAATCTCAGAAAGGGAGTGAAAAGAATCAATAACTTTGATTGATAAATCAAACATTACAATAATATTTATTGTAGGAATGGTTCACTTGGAGCTCACATGGCTAACACTGACAAGGCCTTACATGGTGACGTATGATAGAAGCACCATTACTTCAGAAATCCAAGCGATACACAACTTAATTACATAGTGGATTTTTGGGCTCTAAACCTAGCAGGCCGTGCCTCGCTTATAGGAGGGGTTTTGGTCCTCTCCTAATATACTTGAAAATAATGAGGGCTTTATGAACCCAAGCCAATGAAAGTCCATTAAGAATTTCAATTAAGGTCAAAGTTTATTTAGTAGTCTCCTTGTTTTAATTTTTGGGTTTTATTTTTTTGGATCTGTTTGCATATAAGCACCTATCGTTTGTGTAGATTTTCATGTAAGTCATCGGTGCTCAAAATCATAGGGAGATGGTGAAAATGACGTGCAAGCTGATTCAATGATGGAATTCTCATCATTGAATCTAATGATGCAAGCTAAGTTAGAGGACTTACAGTGCTTCCTAGCTCTCTCCATGCTGTATGCAAAATAGAATTTTTAAACCTATCTACATGGCGATGTGCAATCGATAAAATTGCCCTAAACAATAGTTGCTATTAATCGTGAAGAACCAATTGTTATTTATTCATAAATGAGACCAAGGTTCGGTCATCAATGCCGTTCGGTCCCTGCGACAACGGATCCTGCAAGCATTGTATACGACCTCTCTCGTCACGCGGTCTCAAATCCAAACAACTAACAGTTATTAATTTGAGTAGATCCAAACGTAAGAGACTATAGGAACATGCATTCTTTTTAGTGGTTGGACCTAATTACCGAGGCAAGCAAACTAAAGCTAGGAGCTCCATGCACACAAAATAAAATAAAATGCGACGGAAAACTCAAAAAATAGCAGAAAATAAAAGAAAAGAAGTAGAGAAACAGAAAGCTATGATGAGGCCCCATGTGAACAGACATACGGGCACTGGACCTTGTTGTAAAGAGTAGAGTCAAAGTCTTACTTATTATAAAATTGTAAGTGTCTCTCTCTCACCAATAAATACATAAATGAAACTAAGCTGTGTCCATGCTAAATTTTCTTTCTTTGCTTCTATTGTAGCCTCTCCAACTGGACAATGGGTGAATACCAACCTCCACCAAACTTGGTTGCATCAGCCTCCTTAGAAGCTATCCTTGCGTGGAGGCCCCTCGCAACAATGTCACAAAGAAATTCATATTAGCACAGATAATCAAAATAAGCTATGTACAAAGAATAAGTGAATGACTATAGCGGGAAATAATTCAGTTATTATTTACATCAATAAATCAATGAATATGACAAATGACTATAAAATAAATGATGAAAATAGGCTACGCTCATTGCTCCTTGAAAACGGTGCCATCTGATGAGAGGGATTTGCAGAGGGTCGTACGGTCTCATAGGGCGAGATCGAAGTCGGTGTTTTGACCACTCCATAAATCTCACTTGATTAGCAAGTAACTCAGAACAAATAAAAAGTAATGAATCACACAAGGTGAGTTAAAATTTATTATTCTCTCTACAACTAGATGTATAACATGTAAGAACGTAGAGGTCAAACCGCGGAGAGAAAACACGGTAGCCTATAGTTATTTTCAACCAATGAGTACAATGTACACGTGCATCAATCATCATATGTATACATCTTTTTGTGGGTTTTTAATAATTAATGAATTAATTTTTTATATATTTTTTGTTTTTAACCTTTTGTATTTTTTTTCTTATTTTATATATTATATTTTCTTTTATAAATATATATGTAATATAGCTATATATGGCTATACATACACGGTAGGAAAATATAATTATAAATGCACCTAAAAAAATCAAAACAAAAAAAATAAAATGTTATGGATTTTATATATTTTCTAATGTTTTTGTGATTTTTCATGAATTTTTGCTACTTTTTTTGGATTTTTAAAGTAACAATATCCCAAATCAAGGATTTAATAAATACTCGAAATTGTTTTGAAATTTAAAAATAGGAAATAAGGTCTCAAATTTACTCAAATCAATTTTAATATATAAATATCTATATAAAGAAAATTAGAAAATAGAAAAAATTATTTTCGGGGTTTTTAGGGATTTTATAGATTTTTATCAAGGTTTTTGGGTTTTTTCGATTTTTAGAAGTTTTGTTTCCTTTTTTAATGATTTTTTGTCTGGAGTTAAAATAGGGTAAAATAAGCAACATATAATCTTTTAGAAAATTTCAATACATTTTGATATTTTTTAGTATTTTATACACTAAACAGGGGTTGTTTAGCTCTAAATGTTTTTTAATAACTGACAAAAATGTTCGAAATCGCAAAGAAAAAATCATGGCATGAAACTACAAGCAATCAGGGACCTACACCTATTTTTTCATGATTTTTGGAGCACATAGCTATTTCAAATAAATCCATCAACCATACAAAAATACAACTACTAGTAGGTACATAAATGTAAATAAAACAAACTCTAGGGGCATCTATGTAATTTAACCAAAAATATATAACATGATTTTTATTTTTCTGGACCAAACATAAATACATAGTTTTCCACGAGTATGGTTGCAAAATTGTCACCTCACATGGGACGACACGTGAGGTGACCTACATGGATCTATATATGATATCCAAGAAGTCCAAGGGCCTACATGCAATTTCTCCATTTTATTTCTAATTGACATTTTATTTACAATATTAATAATAAATACAAAAAATGCGGGGGTGGTTATGTAATTACCCCAATCTTGCGCACGATCGGATGACTCACGTTCAGTCACTTGGTCACGTGTCACCTCTTCCTCGCACGATACCGGTTCGATCTCCAACGGTCATGATTAAATTGTGTGGAGTGATCTGATGCTTGAAGGGGGGCTGGATCGAATGGTCGTGGTGTAATCTGGAGCTCCTCGTCAATCAAACCATGGAGAGCATCTTGGGAAGAACATGGATGAAGGTCCGATGAGGCGGACTTCATCCAATCGAGTCTCGCTCCTCCATCGGGCATGGCTGCTACAAAAGGCCTAGAAAGATTCCTCTTTAGGTTCTCTATCTGCTGGGGGCTTCAAAAGGAGATCATCGGAGAGCTACCATGATGTTGAAGTAGAGGTGTGTTCCATATCTCCAGTGAGTTGCAAAAGTCGCCTCCAGGTGCCCTGTTTCACTTCGAACCTGCATATGACAAGACTAGGGACGAGGGAAAACTGCCTTGTCTTGTTAGAAGGGTAATGGATGAAAGATGGGTGAGATGGACTCCCTCTAACGGGCGGTAGCGGAGGAGGGAGAAATCGCTCGATCCGAGCAGGATCGAGGAGAGTGAAGGCGCATCAGATGCATAAGAAGCAGAGGGGGAGGATTTGGGATGATTAGGATGGCGCAAGGAAGATGTCTACACATAGGTGGGTTTGTCGGAGCGGGGCTCTGACAAAATATGAAATGATAATTTTATAGTAATGCACCAAATAACGACCTAATCTAAGAACGAGAATTGAAACTTACGACTACATTCTACTTAAAAAGCAAGAATGAGGCAGCTCTTATACCTGCAGGGGTCGGCAAGGATCAGGGCGTGCCAGAGTGCCGAATAGGTACACCCCCGTCCTCCTGGAGTTGATCTGGACTGCAAAGATGCTCCTCTTGTCACGAGGAAGCTCCCTCATCCAAGAAATCGAACTCCTAGACTTGGAACAGTGATCAAAGAATAAGATGGAGGTAGAGGAGTTTATTTATAAACATAACAAGCACCCTTATTGACCGAGGATTATGGAAAGATCTATCGTATGTACAAGAGAATTAGAGGCTCCGCGTAGATTAGGAAAGATTAATGATGATTTCTTGTGAAGAGATCAAAGATGATGGATGTAAAGATTGAGTGGGAAAAAAGGCTGAAATCACGGGACTCGACATATGCGTTAAGTCAAGTGTCTTGGGGGGGAGTTGACCAGGGGTCAATGGTCGGGGCGTTCTGCTTGGTCCAAGTAGGCCCGTTACAGGACGAATCTGTAAGTTTATTCAAAAATAATCATAAAAAATTGTAAATGATTTTATTAATATTTGAGTATAAAATAAACAATCTTTATTATTTTATATAGTAAATTATGATGATTTTTATTTATTTTTAAGGTTATTTATTTGCAGTTAATTAATAGGGGTGTATTTATAGTTATATTCATCTATATTTTTTGGCCATTTTAATTTTTTTTGTATTTTTGACTTTAATATTTTATTTTCTTATTTTATATATTTATAAATTATTTTTAGGTGTATAAATACATTTTTATTAGATTTTTGTATTGTCATTTGTATACTTAAATAAATAGATATGTAAAATGTATATGTATAGTTATAAATATTTTATCTATGTATTCTATATACATATTTTATTTTCATGATTTATTTATGGTTTTATTTTACTTTTAATATGTACATATATTATAAATAATATTTGAAAATTTATAAGAATATAAAATTAAAAAAATTATAAAATATAAAAGGAATATTTTAATAGGGTCTATTGTACAATAGGGGTCCAAAACCTAACTTTCACACCTTAACTTCAAAAAATATGGAACCACCTTCAGTAAATAGCTTATTAAAATTTATATACAAATATAGGTGATTTTGATACATTTTTATTTGGAAGATATGGGTCTGTGAAGTTGGGATTTTGGTTTTTTATTTTGTGCATAAAATGAAAACTACATATTATTTTTTTATGAAATCAATTTTGTATTTTTCAATATTTTATTATCTACAACTTTCATGCACAATGTTTCTTTATTTGAGGTATAAAAAGCGGAAAATAAAATAGGTACTAAAAATGAATAAAGAATGAATAAATAAATGGGATTTTTATTATATTTTGGTCCCTTAGCTCCCCCTACTTTATTCCTTGTCGACCTAGTCATCGAGATGCCTAGGTCTCGGGGTCTAGGGTCGTAAAATATCTTTGATATTTTATTCTTTTTTTTCTTTTCTTTATTTTATAATTTTGGCATTAAATAGTATTTTATACAATGATTATACAACAAGGGATGAATGTTAATTTATGTAAATTAAGGACATTCACATGCATTTACTAAGGTTTTTAAGGACAAAATGATAAAATAAAGGTGATGAAATGGAGATTCATCATTAATCCATCACATCTTTATCCTAACACAACCCCAATGGGAAAATCTGATGCATCTATCATGATCTCGAATGGTATAGACCAATCGAGTGGCTATAGGTTGGGTGCCTGAGTGACAAGAACTTTCAGCTGATAAAGGCTTGGGGAACCTTCTGATCAATAATGAAGTCGGTTTCCTTACCTAAAAATCATGTAAGAGGTTAGGCAATATTACTGATGTCCTTATTGAGTCTTATGTAAAATCCAACATGCCCCAAAAATGACCTCACATTCTTCACTATTCGAGGTGGCTCAAGTTTCGCAATGACATCCACCTTTGCCGGATTGACCTCCATACCTCTTTTGAAGATGACATGGTCCATCACAATTCCTTATGTTTCCATGAAGTGACTCTTTTCCCATGAAAGAACAAGATTGACTTCACAACAGCTCTTAAACACTCAGTGTAGATGGGAAAGACAAGCATCAACATGATCAACATAGATCGAGAAATCATCCGTAAAAACCTTGAGAAAACTACCCACCTGAAGGTTATGGGAAAACCTTAAGCGCATCATGGAAGCATGAAGATCACATCATATGCGATTGGAAGCGACTACTCACTAGTAGCTCAGGGTAGTGGAATTTAAAATTTTCAAATAATGAAACCACATGATTCGAGAACACTTCTCAAATTGTTTCATCAAGATTACAAATAATGTCAAAGGAATACTCTTGAAGCGTGCTTGTGATCGTCAATCTCTAAAGTAAGAGATTCTCCTATCTCAAGTCCAGTCTAACGAAGGTCGTACTTGCAGGCATGTGGATGAGACATGCTTCCTGCAATACAAGTTAATGATCCAATTAAGGAGTATCATGATTTTATCTGATAAAATCTGACGCCTTTTTCATGAGAAAAGTGTATCAAAGAAGATGGAGATCCACGAGCACTCGATCCGACAGTATAGTGGCATCACGACGACTGCATGATTCTCTAGGTAAACATGTGGACGACCACATGTTGAGAAAGAGAGAGAGGGATGACCATGAGAATGCGGGGGAGAGAGTTGTTATTTCCTTAATGTGTAAAATAAAAGGCTAGGTCTACCCTTTATTTTATACTAAATTGGATGGTGGAGATGCACTCCAAATTCAAATCAATGGTTGAGATTTTGTTGTAAAAATTTTACAACAATAATTATCTTAATTTAAACAAAATTAAATATGTTGTAAATAATCTAAATATATTTAGATTCAATTAAAACAAAAGTATCTCAAATGAAAAAAGACTATAGATCCTCCTTCCATGTAGGGGGAAGGAGATAGCCTCCTTCCCCTTATACATGGTGGACGACCACTTTGATTGTAGAGAGTAGATCTCTCTCCAATCCTAATGTAATCTCATTACATTAAGTCTTATTTTGGGGAATCTATTGTCATCAAAATATCATCAATTATTTATGATAATTGCAAATAAAAGCCACTGATAATTATGAATCAAATTCAACCACCCAATGAAACATAAATTACATTTGTAGTTAGTTGTACAGTGCGATTCTAATTCACTTCAACATTTACTTCATAAAACTTATTTACTATTGACTCTCTCTAATATATTATAAATCACATTTATAATATTTATGATTAATGTGGATAGTGATATCCATATTATTCATATCATCGACAATTAAATCATATTTAATTATCTTAGATGACTCTTCTCACGTGCCCAAATAATATGAATCACATTCACATTGTTTACATATTTGATAATTGAATCATATTTAATTATCTTAGATAACTTTTCTCACATGTCCCAATAATATTATCATATTCATATTATTCATGATAATTAAATCACATTTAACTATCAATTTTCCTCAATGTAAGATACTTTATCAATAATGAAATTATCCTTGAACTCTTTCTAGAATAATGCACTTCCTCCGCGGATACTTGGAGATAAGGACATGGAAATTGTTTGTTCGATTTACAGTGACTTGGATATTGAGATCATATATCAAATCCAGATCAAGAGGACCTCTTGAAGATTTTTGATTATGTCAAAGCCATAAATCTAATCTTCTCATTACATTTGAATCACATTCAGATCAATGTCCAACGTTTGGACTATGATCAGATTACTTCTCTATTGAGGGTAGTTATAAAATCCAAACCTGTTTCATTACTCTCTCAGAATGGAAGCGTCACAGTTATATAATCGTTTAAGATCACATCACCCTCGAGTATTCCTAATACCCATACATTCTGCATACTGTAAGACCTAGAATAAACCCGAAATTTTATATCTTATTTAGATTGTTTTCTTTAGAGTTTCATCATTACGTTTCTCAATCAATCACTAGGAGTTGATATCGATCATATACATTCCAAAAACATATATCATACCTAGGTAATGAACATATACTTTCCAAAAGCATATATCAATCCTAGAAATTTAGTCAAGCTTCCAAAGTGAGATGACTGTGCATAGAATTTAATCCAAATATCTCATGAGTGAGCTCATGTCATCTGGTTCAGTAATGAACCTATATGATCCCTTTGATAGATCATATTATTCATATGACCTTGTATGCACACCACCTGGAGATCCTCTTTTAACAATGACTTGATGGTGCTTGATGAGTCCTCAATCTAAATCTTTCGATATCATCCAAGCACCAACCTCTATGATTCAATATTTGAATAAACAACTATATGATCCTTAAGAAGTACTTGTTACATAACCAAAACTGTACTAAGGGACCTATTATGCAAATTAGTTATTCTTCATTTCAGATTAGGGAATGATATGCAATAACATTAATTGCAAATTGGCTCACCGTGGTCTCGCATGTCCAACAATCTCCCACTTACCCAAAGAGCCATTAATGGTCTAATCTTTTAAACCCGCACTCATGTGCTAATCATAATCTATTTAGAAAAATAACTTGGTAAGCCGACCAATCATTATGTTCCCGAGAGAATGCACCATGTCCTTGTACGGTACTTGCATATTTTCTAGTAACAGTGGTCGAAGAGGTACCAATGTCTTCCGGTAGCAAGTTTTTTAGCTTTCACACATTGCTTTCCTCAATTTTGAATCCCTGGATTTACTTCATATGAATGTCCTCAGAGAGATATTCATAGAGAAATGCAATCTTGACTTCCATTTTGTAGATGCCATAGTCAAGTGGTATAGCTCTAGTTAGCAATTTTATGATGGGTTTAGGCATGATCACTGGAGAGCAATTCTCATCATAAGAGATGTCTTCTCTTCATGTGTATCTCTTGACTACGAACCATGGTTTGAAGGTCTCTACCTTCTCATCAGGTTCCCCCTTTCTATTGAAGGTCCATTTATACCTAACATGTTTTACCCTTATAGGTGCATCCTCGAGGGTCCTATACAACACTTGTACATGAAGTATATTTTAGACTTTAATGTTAACATCCATATTTCCATATCATGATCCTCAGAAGCTTCATCATATGAAGTTAGATCATTGTCAGACTTAATTGACACATGGAATTCATACCTTTAGGTGGTATCAGTTAGACATGCGAGCCCACGACCAACCAATATGCAATAAATGCTATTGTAAATATCATTCCTTGATCTGAAATGAAGAATAACTAATTAGGGTTATGTACCATGGACATCCTAATGATCATACAATGATTCAATTGTTGAATCATTGAGGCTAGTGCTTGGATGAATATCTAAAGAGTTAGATTGAGAACTCATCAAGAACCGTCAAATTATTATTAAGAGATGGTCTCCAACATGAGTAGGAGATGACAATCCTTTCTCTAGTGGGCTGATATCTAACCGAACTCTAGATGCAGGTCCTCTATATAGGTGTTAGATAAGTTAGGTCAAAAAGTTGACTTAACAAGATCGAGATAACCAAAGACCTATGTTGTATGTTGTCACCATACAGGCATGTATCCTCTAATCGGAGATAGACGTGTTACTATATGTTTGAGTATGTACAAACCGACAGGTTGATGATATATTCACGATCTATATACCGACACATTGGTGTGCATACAAGGGAATATGAGTAATACGATCTCAGAAAGGGATCACAAGTTCATTTACCGAAACAAAAGACATGATCTCAATCATGAGATATTGGGAATCAAATTCAGACGTTCGTCTCACCTTGGAAGCTTGACTGAATTTGTAGATTTGATATATATTTTTGAAAGTATATCATTAATAACTAGGTGTGATATATGCTTTAGAAAAGTATATGATCGATACCGTCTCCTAGTGATCATATGAGAAACTTAATGATAAAACCCTGAAGGAGATAGTCTAAATCGATCTAAAACTTCTAGTTTACTCTAGGCCTTCAATACATAGGATGTACCCGTATTAGGAATACCTGAGGGTGATGTGATCAATAAATGATTGTATAACCATGATGCTTCAATTCCGAGGGAGTGATGAAACATGTATGGATTTTAGTGACTCCTCTCATAGAGAAGTGACATGATCTTGGTCCAAACGTTGGATATTGATATGAATGTGATTCAGATGCAATAATAAGATTAGATTTACAGCTTTGATTTAATCAAACATCTACGAGAGGTCCCCGATATTTGTATTTGAATTTGATCTCAATATCCAAGTCACTATACGTGGAACATACAACACACTGTCCTTATCTCCAAGTATCCACGGAGAAAGCGATTATTCTTGAACGAATTCAAGGCTAATTTCATTGTTGATAATATGTCTGATCATTGAGGAAAATTGATAGTTAAATGTGATTTAATTATCATGAATAATATGAATTTAATTCATATTATTTGGCAATATAAGGAGAGTTATCAAAAACAATTAAATGTGATTTAGTTATCAAAGATGTGAATAATATGAATATGATTCATATTATTTGAGCACATGAGAATTGAGATCCAAGATGATTAAATGTAATTAATTATCATGGATATGAATAATGTAGATAGCATTATCCACATTAATCATATATATTATAAATGTGATTTATAATATATAAGAGACATTTATTGGTAAATAACATTTATGATTTAAATGTTAATGTGAATTGGATTCACATTGGACATTTAATTGAAAATGTAATTTACATTATATTTTGGGTTATGAATATGATTCATAAATTTCGAATGGCATGATTGCATTGTTCACAAAATAATTATGAATTATTTTTGTAGAATTATTTACAACAAATGTTGTTGTAAAATTTGGAGATTCTCATGAGATATGTAATCTAAAGAAATTCAAAAAAGAGTCACCTATTCTTATTAGGGAGAAGGGACAACCACAATTACTATAAGTAATATAGTGGCCACCCACTCCTCTTATGGGAGGAGGCTTGCCTCTTTCTCCAAGGAAGATTGATTTAATTTAAAATAATATTTATTTTTTATTATTCAATATGTATTAAATTAAATTAAATTAATTGTTGTATTTTTATAACAAAATCATGGCCATAAAAAAGAAATACAAATCATTGTCCACCATTGGAATTGTGTTGTCCATGGATTGAGATCCAAGGACTCCCAAAAAATTATAAAAGAAGAGGCAACCCTAGCTCTTCTTGAGACACACAATCGATAATTTGCTCTCTCCCCCTCTCTCTACACGCCAAGTCTTCCTCTCTCTCTCTCTCTCATTGTGGTCGTCCACCTTGGTGCCCTAGAGAGAGTCGTTGCCGTCGTTGCCACGTCGTTGTGCCGTAGCTTTGACCCTTATGGATCTCCATCTCCTTCGGTGCACCTCTCTCATGAAGAATATGCCGGATCATGTGAGACGAGATCAGGAGATTCATTGCTTAGATCATAAACATGGATTGTGAGGAGCAAGTGTTTCATCAACGCGTTCGCAAGTGTCTATTCCGTCGGAACGGACTTGAGACAGGAGGTCTCTTCCTTTAAAGAATACGATCGAAACCACACTTCAAGAAGTAATCTTAATACCTAATTGTGGTTTAGATGAAACGACTCGACAATTGTTCTCAGATCATGTAGTTTCATCGCATTTTTTTTAAATTCCACTGCCCTGAGCAACAAGTACGACTAGTCTCTCCTGATCGCATATGATGCGATCTTCATGCTTCCATGATGCGCTTAAGGATCTTTCTATATCCTTCAAGTGGTATCAGAGCCAAATATTGGAGGTTTTGGATATGATCCATAAACTTTAGATGACATGGGTATTTTTGTTTGTGCAAACTTTCATCGCATTTTTTTCACATAGCCCTGTTTTGTGCGATTTTTTCCATATTTAGATATATTTAAACGTTAGTTTATCACTTATATTAAGTTCCTCATTAAATTATCAAATCGTAGGACTTGAGTTTGCATGATTTGAAATCCGTTTGCTCTAGTTATGATTGTTTTTGTGGATACGTATCAACTGCTGCCGGAATTGTATTTTAGAACGTAATTAAGAGATAACTACAGTTTTAAATCACCTATAAATACGTGTCTATCACTTGTATTATGTTGCAAATCAATTTTAAAAATCAAATAAATTTAGTTTTCTTGATTTGGGTTCATTTGCTCAAGATTTATTAATTTAATAAACATGTGTCACCGCTGGAAACTTAATAAATTTGAACAAGAATCCTGTGATTGTCATACAATTAATTCATGGAAATAAATAGTTAATCTCCTGAAATAATTAATTGTTAAATATTTGTGAAATATTTAATAAAGATAATCATTTTGAATAACAACAATCAACATGATAAGACAATGTATCTTGATTGACTTGGTTGTAATGAACTTTCCAACAAACATCGATGCTTGAATTGGATTGGGGATTTGTTTAGCAACTTTCTTTATAATATCAATCAAAAATGTTTTGATAAATATTATATGGTATAACTTCGGTTGAAAGATTGATTATCATCTCAAACATAAAATGATCAAATCACATCATCCTAACATGAGGCGGATATGGTGTCTAGTAGGGGATCGATGGGATAGCAGGTTGCTCCATGAGCGGCCTGTCCCACATCCTATACGTACTGGCTATGACATCGGGTAAGGAAAGGATAATGCTTGAAGAGATCATGATGTATTTTTCTAATTATTAAAATTTGAATAATATATATTTTGAGATTATACCATCCTTCAAGTAACCATCAAAATTATTTATTGGTTAATTGATTGGATTAATAATTTATTTAATATGATTAAATTAATTAGATCGAATTATACACTATTATGAATAGGTTGTAATTTTCTTGGAACTATGTGAATATGATTGACCAAGTCCCCTCCAATAAGAAAGGACGGCTACAACTCCTCTAGAGGAGTAGAGTAGCCGTCCCCCCTTTTTAGGAGAGGACCATGGTATTGTCATTATCATATCTCTAGTCAAAAGTGATTTAATTTGAGAGAATGAGATCTGATGATATATCAATGATAATTAATTTGAATTAAATCACTTGTTGTTGTGTTTCAACAACAACAATCCTAGCCGTTGAAAGGGACACAATCCATCTCATCCGTTGATTGTGTGTTGTCCATGGATTGGGATCCATGGACTCCCAATACCCTATATAAAAAGAGGCATCCCTTGCTCTTCGATGACACTCGACATCAATGAATGTACTCTCTCTCTCTCTCTTTCTCTCTACACACCCATTCTCTCTATCTTTCATGTGGCTGTCCACTATGGATGCCCTAGAGAGATCCTCCATCGCTGCAGCGTCGTCGTTATGTTGCTCGATCATTTGCTAATGGATCTCCATCTACTTAGGCGTGCCTTGCTCGTGAAGAAGACATCGTATCTCATTTGTCGAGATCAGGAGATCCGTGGCTTGGATCATCAACATGGATTGCGGGAAGCACGCGTCTCATCCAAGCGCTCGCAAGCATCTCCTCCGTAGGATCGGGCTTGAGGCAGGAGGTCTTTTTTGTTTAAAGACTCAACCGCAACCACACTTCAAGAGGTAATCCTATTATTGTTTGTGGTTTAGACGAAATGATCCGAGAAGTGTTCTCGGATCATGTGGTTTCGTCACATAGAAAATTTTAATATCCGCTGCATTGAGCAACTAGTGCGACTAGTCGCTCTCGATCGCATTCGATGCGATCATCATGCTTCCGTGATGCGCTGGAGGATTTTTCCCGTATACTTCACGTGGTATCAGAGCTAGGTTGTCGAAGGTTTTAGATTAGATTCATGAACCTACGAAGATTCGGGCTCATTTGTGTTCGTGAAGATTTTAGCATTTCAATTTTCACAGACCTGTGTTGTGATAAAATTTCGGCACTGTTTAAAATATTTAAACTCGAAATTTTAAGTTGAATAATGTTTCCCATTAATTAAGGAAACAGTAGGATTTGAGTTTGCGTAATTTGGATTCCGTTTGCTCCAGATATGATCGTTTTATTTACCATATGTCCACTGTTTCGGGGATGGTGATTAGAGACGTAATTAAGATGTTAATTACGATTTTAAAACACCTGAAAATGCGTGTTTATAACATGGTTTCGTTTTTAAATCAAGTTATCAATTTCTGAAAATTGATTTTGCTTAATTTGGATTTAAAATGAATGAGATATGCTATTTTTAGTTAGTGAGGGTCACTGCTGGAAATTGCATCATTATCAGTAACCTTGTGATTGTCATTCAAATAAATTAATGAAAATTGATTGTTAATATTCTGAAATGATTATTGATAAATATTTGTGAAATATTTAAATATGATAATTATTTCCTTGAATGACATTGCATTAACCGAAATGATAAGATAGTTGATCTTGATCACAATTGGTTAATATGAAATTTCCAAATAACATTGTTTTCATGAAAACTCTAGTTTATCCAACAATAGTTGTAGGACAACTTTTAAATGCAAAACCTTGTTGCTTGAATAGGATTGGGGATTTGATTAGCAAATCTCCTTATAATATTATCAAAATGGTTTTGATGAATATTAGATGGTATAATTTCGGTTGAAAGACCGATGATCATCTCAAGTACAAAGTGATTGACTCGGCATTGCCTTTTCCTGAGACGGATATGGTGTCTAGTTGGGGATCGCTGGGGTAGAGGGTATCACCGGTTGCGATCCGTCCCACTCCCGTCGGTACTGGCCATGACAGCGGGTAGGGAATGAATGATGCCTGAGAGATCAAGATGTATTTTCTAATTATAAAAATTCGACATAATACGTATTTGAGATAATACCATATTTCAAGTAACAATTAAAAAAATGTTTATTTGATATTAATTGGATCATTAATTTAATATGATTAGATTAATTGGAATCCAATTAAAATCAAAATTCCGTCGCCAGATATTGTATGTAGGAGACACCTGTCTGAAGTGACATTTCCTGCATACAATCCATTTGGATCGGGCTCTTCGCTTCTCGAAAGAGTAAGGCCATTACGTAGTGACCCCAATATGGGGTCCTCATATTATTGGGGTGATATTGGATTGCGTATAGCGAGTATTAAGCCTGTTGACGGTTGGTTCGATTAATGGCGGGTCAACATCACCTTAAGGGTGGTGGGCCCGGATGTTAAAGAACGAATTGGGAGATGCAAGTTGGAATTTCAAGGCAGAATGTGTTCCCGCTTCTTTTTATACGAGTTCCAGGTTCTCATATTATTGGGATGTGACAAAGATAAGGAAGGAGATCCCAGATCTTGCTTGAGATATAATGGTAAGTATATCTCTAACATTGAAAGTGATTAAGGGAATGAACTTTCAGTGTTGACAAGGAAGGGCAACTTTGATATAAAAATTCCTAAATCAAAGTAAAATATGTATAAATAATATATATACCCTTATGCAAATTTCTTATTTCAGATAATCCTTCATTAAATCCACTCAATGTTATACTCAATAATAACCAGTAAAATATCATGGATTGGACTTGTGATCCAGATATTGTACTTGCAGTTGGACACATAATGTGTGTGGTTGGAATGTGCAAGTTTCCTCACAATAATGAAGAATGACAATTAGATAGACAATAGATCTACAACACTAGGGTTCGTATGTCTCTATAGTCTTGATCTTTCATCGAGTGTACTTTGGAAGTGACATGTCGATGATGATCGTAGTTGTCAAATGAATCCTTATAAAAATATATGAAGATATTCATGCATACATATGTGCTCTTGACATTCATCATGAATAACATGGTTCACTGCATCATGCAGAATGGTAGCTCTATAAGAGATGATTTATTCAAAATGTTTGAATACCTACCTTAATCAATTTTTTTAAGAGTCTAGATGGATGTTGACATGATGAGTGTCATCATTCTACTGTCTAAACTCTAGTCATTCATGAAGCTTCATAATAATCATATTGTATGAATTTCATGAAGCATGTATAAATGTTGAAATGCGATTACATTGAATTCTTTTAAATTCAACATAAGAAATTCTTTGTCTTGAACAATGGTTGTTTGTAGATAAAGAGAGCATAGTGGAAGCGTGGGTCAGACCCGTGTGAGAAGGATAGTCAAAGAGTTGACCGTACTTATATGACTTCCATATGGCATCCTAAGAGTTGGATGAATGCCAATACTGCAATAAGGTGGTGTGTTGATAGTATGACTATCGAATCTGTCTAGAATCCTTAAAGAAGGACTTGGATAGAGCACCAAAATAATCTACATAAATCTTTGATATTGACTTGCTTATTAAATAAGTTAAAGTCTAATAATTGTATATCATTCTTCTAATGACACTTGCAATTGTCGCATATGTTTTAGAAGACTGGAAAATTTGATATTAAGATTTATAGTTATCCACATGGATATTGATGCAATTATTGCAACATTCTCTATTGGATAGATGGACTTCATATTTTCAGTGGGAGAGCCTTAGTCTTAAAGAATGTCTCTATGATGTAGATATTAGAATACACTCATTGTTTGTTTCTAAATGTTGGAAATAATCATGAATTTGAAATAAACCTATCATAAAGAGTTATGATGAATATATTTCAGATAGTAATATAACATCTAGTGGACTCCACAAAATTAGGAAATTAATGAATGGTTCATTAAGATTTCTAATACTAATAGTTGAACCTTAAAAGAATAATAAGAGGATGAAGATCATTTGACAATGATCTGGCATCAAGTTTTGGACATATGTTTGTTGATGAGATCAATGGAGTAGTAAGATATGAAACTTTAGAATGTCTAAAATTTCAAATCTTACATACTTGTGAATATAGTATTCAAAGTAAAATGTCCAATACACCCTTCTCTGGGAATGGAGTTAGATGTCGAGGTATTCAAGATCTCATACATATTGATGTATGTGGACCATCTATATCATAAAAAACATTATGGATATGTGATATCTATTGATGAGTATATATGATATGAGATTTCTTCTCTTCACCTAAGAAACCTTTGAAATGTTCAAAGATTTCATAATTTCGGTTTGGAACGAAAGTTTGAAGAAAGATGAAATGAATTTGATTTAACCTAGGTAGCTTGTATATGTTAGATAAATACAAAGAATACCTTATGAAGATATGAATATCATTTCTGTCCTCCTAACACACTTAAACTCAATAGAGTTGTATATGGACCCTCGAGGATCCACCGATAAGGGTCATATCCATTAAGGTGTAAATGGATCTTCAAGAGAAAGGGAACCTGATGAGAAGGTAGAGACCTTCGAAGCACGGCTCGTAGCCATGAGCTACACACTAAATAGAAGACATCGCTTGCGATGAGACTTGCTCTCCAGTGACCATGCTTAAACTCATTAGATTATTACTAACTATAGCTACACAACTTGGCTTTGACATCTTCGAGATGAAAGTCAAGATTGCATTCCTCCACGAATATCTCTAAGGATATTCACATGAAGTAGCCCCATGGCTTCATGGTTGAGGAAAGCAAAGTGTGTAAGCTGAAGAACTCCATTTATGGACTCAAATAAGCTTCTTGTAGTTGGAACATAATATTTGAAGAAATTATAATTGTTATGATTTCAGATATAATCTTGATGTACCATGTGAAGCTTAGTGGGAGTGCCTTTGTGTTCATCGTGCTAAATGTAGATAATATGCTAATCATTTGGAATGATATAAGGATGATAATAAGTGTTTTATGATCTGGCTATTCCATACCTTGAGATATGATCTCAAGGATACCTCTTAAATCTTAGTTCTGAAGATGTTCAGAAGCAAAGAAAAGAGGGTATTGGAACCGTCACATTACTAGTACACCTTGGACATGTTCCGTTTTCTGGAAAATTCCAAGAAAGGCTTCCTTCCCTTAAGATATGGTACTGACCTATCTAAAGGGATAGTACCTCAAAGAGTTGAGGAAGTGAATGCCAGAACGCTTGCACTTGTGCATCAGTTACGAGAAGATGAGTGTATGCTAGATTTGTACAAAAGCCAGATATTTGCCATGTAGTGGGAGTAGTAAAATGTTTCTAATCCTACTATGGAGAGAAAACACTTGATTGCAGTAAGAACAAAATCTTCATAGATGACAAGATTTTTGAGATAGTGATCTCAAAGTCTTATCTTCAAAAACTCAAGACTTTATAGATAGAGATCTAAAAGGTCTTAACTATGGATACCTTAAGAGATAGTGATCTCCAGGAATAAGGGTATTCTGATAAGGATTATGGAAATACTGGTTATAATAATTATTAAGCTGTAGTGTCAAAGACACTATAACAGACAAGATTGAGTATTGGTTGCACAAGATGCAACATTCGCATTAGATGTGGGCACTGTTACAGGGGATATGCAAGTGTTGTAAAAGGACTTGACATAGTCTCTCGGGAACAGAGTGACTGATCAGCTTACCTAGTTGTTTTCTAAATAGCCTATGATTGTCACATGAGTGCAGGTTTAAATGATTAGCCCATTAATGACTCTTTGGGCTAGTGGGAGATTGTTGGACATGCGAGCCCACGGCGAGCCATATGCAATAAACATTATTGGACATATAATTCCCTGATCTAAAATGAAGAATAAATAATTTGCATAATAGGTCCCTTAGTACAATTAGGGTTATTTACCATGGCCAACTTAATAATCATACAGTTGTTGATTCAATAATTGAATCATAGAGGTTGGTGCTTGGATGAATATCTAAAGGGTTAGATTGAGGACTCATCGAGCACCGTCAAATGATTGTTAAGATGTGATCTCCAGCCTAAGTAGGAGATGGCATTCCTTTCTCTCATAGGCTGATATCTTACGGACCTCTTGATGCATGTCCTCTACATAGGAACAAAGATTCGGAGGTGTCAGATCAGTTAAGTCAAAGGGTTGACTTAACAAGATCGAGATAACCAAAGTCCTATATCGTATGTTATCACGATACAGGCACGCATCCTCTGACCGAAGACAGATGCGTTAATATATGTCTGAGTATGTACATTTGGCACACCAATAGGTTGATGACCTAACAAAGGTCTATACACCGGCGCGCTGGTGTACATATAAGGGCATATGAGTAATACGATCTCTCAAAGGGATCATACAGGTTCATTTACTGAACAGGAAGACATGAGCTCACTCATAAGATATTGGGAAGAATCAAATTCCGTGCGCACGGTCATCTCGCTCTGGAAGCTTGACTGAATTTGTAGGTTTGATATATACTTTTGGAAAGTATATGATCAAGACCTAGGTATGATAAATGCTTTTGGAAAGTATGTGATCGATACCAACTCCCAATGATTAAATGAGAAATTTACTGATAGAACCCTGAAGTAGACAGTATAAAGTTGATCTAATACTTCGGGTTTATTCAGAGTCTTATAGTATGCAGGATGTACAGTTATTGGGAATACCTGAGTGTGATGTGATCATAAACGATTGTATAACCATGACGCTTCCATTCCTAGGGAGTGATGAAACGGGTCTGCATTTTACTGACTCCTCTCAGTAGAGAAGCAATCTAATCTTGGTCCAAATGTTGGACATTAATCTGAATGTGATTCAGATGCAATGAGAAGATGAGATTTGCGGTCTTGATTTAATCAAGCATCTATAGGAGGCCCGAGATCTGGATTTGAAATGTGATTTGAATATCCAAGTCACTATACGTCGAACAATACAATCGCCCTGTCCTTATCTCCAAGTATCCGCGGAGAAAGCACATTATGCTTGAAAGAGTTCATGGATAATTTCATTGATGATATATGTATCCAAGCATCGAAAAAATTGATAATTAAATGTGATTTAATTATCATGGATAATATGAATTTGATTCATATTATAAGGAGAGATATCTAAGATAAATAAATGTTTATCAAAGATATGAATAATGTGAATGTGATTCATGTTATTTGGGCACATGAGAATAGAGATCCAAGGTGATTATCAAGAATATGAATATGGATAGCACTATCCGTATTAATCATATATATTATAAATGAGATTTATAATATATTAGAGAGAGCATAATGTGTTTTATATTTGTTGATTAATTGTTAATGTGAATTGGATTTACATTGAACGATTAATTGAAAATATAATTATATTTATTTTTGGGTTGTGAATGAGATTCACATTTTTTAAATGGCTTGATTGATATTTTCCAAAAGATAATTTAGAATTATTTTTTGTGAAAATTATTTTCACAGGAGTTATAGGACATATCATGAGATAATGAGATCTCATGATATATCAATGAGATTGACCAAGTCCCCTCTAATAAGAGAGGACGGCTACAACTCCTCTAGAGGAGTAGAGTAGCCATCCCCCCTTTTTAGGAGAGGACCATGGTCTTCTCATTATCCTATCTCTAGTCAAAAGTGATTTAATTTTAGATTAATTATATTGATTTATCAATGATAATTAATTTGAATTAAATCACTTGTTGTTTTGTTTTACAAACAACAATCCTAGCAGTTGAAAGGAACACAATCAATCTAATCCGTTGATTGTGTGTTGTCCATGGATTGGGATCCGTGGACTCACAAAACCCTATATAAGAAGAGGCACCCCTTGCTCTTCGATGACACTCGACATCAATGAATGCTCTCTCTATCGCTTTCCTCTCTACACGCCCATTCTCACTATCACTCATGTGGCCGTCCACTATGGATGCCCTAGTGAGATCCTCCATCGCCGCAGCGTCGTTGTTATGTTGCCCGATCATTTGCTCGTGGATCTCCGTCTACTTCGGCGTGCCTTGCTCGTGAAGAAGAGGTCGTATCTCGTTTATCGAGATCAGGAGATCTGTGGCTTGGATCATCAACACGGATTGCGAGAAGCACACGTCTTATCCACGCACTCGCAAGCGTCTCCTCCGTCGGATCGGGCTTGAGACAGGAGGTCTTTTTTGTTTAGAGACTCGATCGCAACCACGTTTCAAGAGGTAATCCTATTACTTCTTTGTGGTTTATAAGAAACGATCCCAGAAGTGTTCTTGGATCATGTGGTTTCTTCACATAGAAAATTTTAATTTCCGCTGCATCGAGCAACTAGTGCGACTAGTCGCTCCCGATCGCATTCGATGTGATCATCACGCTTTTGTGATGCGCTTGAGGATTTTTCCCGTATCCTTCAAGCATCTCCATTGACTTCCTGGTGCTGCAGCTTGTTCCTCACCCTCTCTTCCACCCCTAAACACCTTTGGTTGAGTGACAGCTACTGGAGGCCATCCTTGGAGCGGTTTTTGGTCGCATGGTTCACGCAACTCACTCACGTGGTCGAAGCTCTGCCGCGTCGAGCCTCCCATCCTTCCGCAGCGAGGTTGAGGCCATAACCTCGACTTTCACCTTTGCTAGAAGCTCCAGAGTTCATCTATAATCTCAGGTATTTCACTTCCATTGTCCTGTTTGATCCAATCACGTATCTCGCCTCTATTGTACATTCACTTGCTCCGACCACCCTTGCCGAAGCCTCGATATCCACATCCAGCCATTCCGATCGTCCCACAGCTTTGCCTTCCATCTTGCACCGGACACTTACCAATCTTATCCTCCACCTTCAGGTCGAGTTTAGGTAAAGGATCTCCCTCTATCGCCTTCATCAGAGATAGATTTTTAGCCCCCTCCTCTTCTTCCATTTCCAGCTCCAATAATGTTGACCGGAGCTTTGCCCCGAGTCGCATTACTCTTTGCAGGCCACCGAGCATGAGAGGAGCATCACGTGGACCTCGTATTGCTCAGGCGGATCAACTCTAGGTGTTCCTACACCTCCATGATCATCTAGTCATCTTCACGTCCATCGAGGCACGCCATCAGATGCGGAGCATCTCTACGATGTTATAGACCTCTTTGGGCGCTCATCGGATCGGTGGATAACCGCCAGCATCTGATTGAATCTCGCCCAGGAGCTGTTTTTATGGCATCCTCATCCACCGTCAGATTGGCCTTCGTCTACCAAATTAGATCCCAGACGCCAACCGTCGCAGCTTTTCAGACATCAGATTTTACGCCTCCTAGCTCGTCCGACAGCACGTAGGGGGACATTCCCTGCACCATCAGATCTTCTCCAACAATAATCATAGTCGCATGCCCATAAAGCCTCCCGCTTGTGATACGTACCCTAGCATGGATATATTTCACTTTTCACCCTACGCTTTTATGATTTACTTTGTAGTCCAGTAAAATAAATTGTAGTACTGATAATTTTTCAGTTCAAACATCATATTTTCTGTATTTGCATTTTAGTCCATTTGAGCTGAAGTCACGCGTCATCCCACGTGTTTAGCTGGTGTTTTATCCTGAACTTTATGCATGGTACATTTTGATTGAATAGTTTCTAGTATTTGCAATGACACCCTTGTGAAGTGTATTCACGTGTTGTGCACGTGCCTTATGGGCTTTTTGCATATCGAGCCCTGAGCTTTTAATGTCTGTTATGATTTGGCCCTAGAACTCTTAAATAATTGCAAGTAGGTCCTTGTATGTTTTGTGTTTGGTTTTTAATCAAATTAATACCAAATGAACTCCAAAAATGCCATAAAAATTATAGTTAGCTCATGCTAACGTGAAATATTTATGGTGATTTTTGTGACTAAATTTAGTTTTATTTGATATTTTCTAAAAAACCCCTAAAAAGGGTTCTGTCTATTTTAGAAAATACATAAAAAATGAAAAATAGCTTCAAAGACGACAAAAAATTAGTAGTTCCTTGTTTTTGTATTTTGATTCCAGTGCAATTTTTGTTGCATTATCTTTTATAAAAACCCTAAAAAGCAAAAAAACTCTAAAAATCTTATAAAAATCTTTAAAAAAATTCTAAAAAATAAAAAATTAGGATTCCAGTTGCTGTGTGTAGATATTTTTATTTGGTTTTTCAAAAAAATCACAACCAGGACTTAAAGGAATTTTTACTATTTTAAATTTGCCTTTTAGTCCAGGCTGTACATTGTTTCAATGTTTTGGCCTTGTTTGATTTTTATAAAATCATATAAAAATTGGAAAAATCCCATAAAATTACCAAAAACATCTGAATATTTGAAAAACACAAAAATATTTTTACTTCATGTTTTTAAGCATTTTGAATCTTAATAAAAATTGTTGAGGCTTTTCTTCACTTAGTTTATTTTATGTGTGTTGCTTGTTTTCTCAATTTTGAAAATATAAAAAAAATTGCAAATTAAAAACCATAAAAATATGCCTTTTATTTTCTGATTAGGACTACTTCGTAGGTTTCACTCGTGCTCCTTGTGTTCTACCCTGGTCGCTATACCAGGTTAAACAAATAGCAGAGACTGCTAACATTGATTCTGAGCTTGATTGATTTATTTATGTGGTCTTGATTTTCTTGTTGAACCCGATTGGTTGATTAGGGTAGCAATGACCTCGATTTATCTTGATACTTAACCCTAGCCTGATCGGTCGCTCATCAGTAGGAATGCGATGGGGTACAATGCATCCTAACTAAGTTCCCAACACGTACACTTAGCTCCACTTCACAATTGTACTTCCACTTCACATCCTAACTACTACTACACTAATTTCAACTTTATCCCATTTTCTCTTCAATCTTTTACTTCTCCTATGAATAATAGGGACTTCTTCTTCACCTTGAATTCATTCCCCAATGGATAACTAAACTATAAGGATTTTTCAAACAACACCATCCATGGTTCATTTACATCCGGAGAGCGTATCCGTGGGATTTCTTCTGCATCAACATTTCTTACAACCAAATTTTTCAATCTAAAGATCCTGATGCCCTCTCTTTTTAATGGATCAAACTACCTGATACCTTGAGCTGAAGTAATGGCTTTAAGTCAAGAAGATTTATTCTAAATAAATGCTGAATAAAGAAGTTTTGTAAAGGGAGGAGGGTTGAGAACACAAGGTAGAGAAGAATATCCCATCCATGAGGCTATGTTTACGTGCTCAATATAGGATCAAAATTGAAATTTTCAGAACTTGCTGCTGTAAAATCAATGACCTGCCATCTATCTTCATCCTAGAAAAGAAGGGGATGCTCCAGACTCTAGGTAATTTTCATGGGCAAGCTAAAATGAGATCTTAGTATTTCCTTCCAGATAAATGCTTCCATTCAGATAGATGTTAACCATGTGCAAAACTGAAACATAAAGAAAAATTACAAGTGTAAAAGTGGAGGACAACCGTAGATGCACTTGCCTGGTAGAACCCAACCTTTATTTGTTTTAGAAGTCTATTCCCACAGAAACTAACATATAAACCGGTCCTCTTAACTTAACAAAGAATAGAGTTATTCCAAGCTCAATTTTATAAACTGAGACTGAGGTATGGAATGCTGAAACTTAAATAATCATTTTTCCACATAAAGTAGAATAGCTTGTATCAACTGTAAATGCCATGCACAGTTCTTCTAATGCTATGGTTGATCTTGGTTCATTTGTAGGATGTCTGAACCATTAGCTTATACTTTCCTATTTCATCAAGCCTTCGCAGGACCCTTCTAATATGGAGCAGTCCAAGACAATGGTCTTTACAACATCACTAACTCTGATCTAAGAGTGATCTAACAGTGAACTACGATCAGTCAACAGTTGCAAGCAACAAATAGTTGTAATTCGGAAAGAACCACCATTGTTCTCATCATCTGGTTCACCATTTGTTTTGAAGATTGCAAAGATAACCTCAGTCTAGTAATTGTACAACCTCCGTTAAAATTATAAAATGGTTGCAAGGCAACAAGGAGTACAGATCGCATGTTACCTTTTCAAGAAAATTCCTAGATGAACTCAAGATGGATGAACTAAGGATGTCAAGTATCACATGTACATATTACAGAAGATTTGTGTACACAGCACTTCCTTGGCCAGCAATAATTGCCACAGTCCATCAGAGACAAATAAATCCAAAGGAGTTGTAACTAGGGCTGTAATGTGGAAAAACACATGATCAAAGTTCGTATGGAACCGCAACAAGAGAGTGGGGATACCGCACCTCGAAAAGTTGTCACCTAGGTTTCTCCTCCCACGGAGAACGATGCGCTCGATGTCCTGTTAGTGATGCAAAATCGCACATGAAGGCGATCTCATCCTTCCATATACGATGACAACTTTGTAACGCTGATTAGACATGTTCCAGCAAGCATCGGTGGTGATCCGGTGAGGGAAAAAGGAGAAGGGAGAGCTACTAGTCGAAGGTGCATATGTGTTGGTATTCTGGACAAGATGGGTTTGGGTATATGGGTTGGGACTCGAATTTGGATCAAGGTCGGGATCCGAATATGGCATGTACCCCTCTTCGCTAAAATAGTCATAACTCGGGCTCCAAAACTCGAATTTTCGTGTTCTTGGACTCGTTGGAAAGATCTCAACGAGCACTACATAAGGAATACTTGAATGTTTTGGTCACTGAACAAGTATAGATTTGGCAATTAAGTTCAAACTCGGTTAAGATTTGCATTTTAGTCCATGTCCGGTTTTCGGGGATTTCACAGCAGATATACCCAAGACAACCTTTCAAACTAAATATGGACATTATGAATTTTTAGTTATTCCTTTCGGACTAACAAATGCCCCTAGTAGCTTTCATGTATCTCATGAATAGAGTATTGAAGGAGTTCCTTGACCACTTTGTAGTAGTCTTTATTGATGACATTCTTATTTACTCCAAGGATAAGTACCAGCATGAAAACCATCTCTGATAGGCACTTGAAATATTAAAGAAGAACAAACCGTATGCTAAATATATCAAATGTGACTTTTGGTTGTCCGAAGTATCCATCTTAGGCCATGTTATTTATGGGGAAGGTGTATCAGTTGATCCTACAAAGGTTAGTGCGGTGATGAGTTGGAAACGCCCGAAGACTGTCACAGAAATAAGATCTTTTCTATGTTTAGCTGGTTATTATAGAACATTTGTGAAGTAGTTTTCACGAATAACATTGCCAATATCTAGGCTGACTCAGAAGGAAGTTCCATTCGTATGGTCTGATGCATGCGAAGTTAGTTTTCAGACACTGAAAGAATGCCTAAGATCTACACATATCCTTACTCTACCCTCTGGGAGTGAAGGGTTTACAGTGTACACTGATGCCTCTAATGAAGGACTTGGGGCAGGTCTTATGCAACATGGTAAGGTAGTTGCGTATTCATCGTGACTGCTCAGGACACATGAGAATAACTACCCGACACATGACCTTGAATTAGGTACCGTATTTTCCGCTTTAAAGATATGGAGACACTATCTCTATGGTATTACTTTTGAAATCTTCACCGATCATAAAAACGTGAAATATCTTTTTGATCAGAAGAAGCTCAATTTGAGACAGAGATGGTGGCTAGAGCTGTTGACGGTCAATGATTGCACCGTCTCCTACCACCCCTTGGCAAAATACATTGTAAATACCTGTAAATATAATAATTTAGCTTTCAGCAAGCTCTTGTTAATATTGCATATTTAACATGTATTTTGCAAAAATAAAAGAATAAAGGAAAAAGAAAAAGAATGATGTATTTAGAATAAATGCAGAGTGATCCAAACCCCAAGAGAAGGTCAAGACCTGACCTGAACGCAAAATAATATAAGTAGAGAGATATAGAGTAAACTAAGTATTGTATATATCACCTATACTTGTACATATTATCTATTTATTTATAAAATCAAAATTATTTTATTTTTTACTCCCTTGTATATAGTTCTAATAATATTATAAAAATTAAATAAAATCAGGAAAATAAAAATATAATCATCAAATATTTGTATAAAAGATACATGCACATATCACATCCACTATACCTTTTATACCATTAAATAATATATAAAAATAAAATAAAAATTATTTTATACTCCTAAATTTTGGTTATAAATAAATAAAATTAAAAATAAAGGTATTTGTGTAAAAATCATAAAATAACAATACTTGTACACAATACATAGGTACATTATATTCGTATATAATACTATACCTTATACAAAATATATTATATTAATTTATAAAAATAAATAAAAATCATAGAAAATACTTTGAAAATAATAAACATTTTTTACATACTTTAATTTAAATTTGTTTCTAATTTTTATTCAATTTCTTATTTTTTTATATATTCTGAATTTCAATTGGTCTACATGAGTTTGTTGACCCCTGTCAACGTCACCCTCCAGGTCGAGTCAGGTCAAATTCCTCTTGAGAGAGAATCTTCTCTGAATTTTCACATCCAAATCTGACAACCTTTTGCCTTGATAATCAGACCTGAGATTCCTTGTACACTCGAGATTCTCGTGGATCCTTAGAATCACCTGGATCCTCCTAGGGTTACGCTCCATCTCTCAATCTTTCCAGACCCTTGTGTATCCTATAAAACCTCTCCTCAGCTCCGCCAACCGAGCAGCTTGTCCCTTGGGCCCCCATTTTTCCCTAGCCACCTTCTGTGGAGTGACATCCACTTGAGGAGCTACTTAGGATCCTTAGATGCTTGGAGGCTTGAAGCTCGCAACACGGTCGGAGCTCTGTTGTGTGAAGCCTCCCAGCCCGCTGCAGCTCGGTCAAGGCCAAGACCCATCCATCCACCTTCGCCTGAAGCTCAGGAACCTATCCAGATCTTCAGGTATTTAACCTTCCTTTTGCATTTCCTCATTTGATCGATCTTTCCATTTCACACTGCCACTGTCGCCACTACTCCGACCAACTCGTCAGAACCTCGCTAATCACTACAATCTGTTTCGATCAGACCCTCAACTCACCTCGCATCTTCTTATGCAACTTATCCCCCCTAAGACTCGCCCATCAGGTATAGATGAGCAAGGGTCTCCTTCCCCCGCATTTGTCGGAGACCCAAACCCCATCCACCGTCTCTTCTTTCCTTTCCAGCTACAATAACCAGGACCAGAGCATAGACTCGAGTCCCCTCTACTCTTTGCAGAGCATTACGCGCGTGAGAGCCCAACTAGAGTCCTCGGCTACTGATGAATTTACGTTTCATCATCTTTATTCTATCATTTTGGCCTTAAAAACACTAGTAAATGCGTTTAAATAGGCTTAATTCATGCATTTTAGCATTCATGCAATATTGTGTAAATAGTGTACAAAATACGATTTTTAAAGCCAAAATTATAGAATAAAGAAAGGAAAAGAAAAAGAATAAAATATTGTAAATATTTTATGACCAGAAACCCTGAGACCTAGGCATCTCGATGACTAGGTCGACAAGGAATAAAGTAGGGGGAGATAAGGGCCAAAGTACTATAAAAATACCTTTTATTTACTTCATTCTTTATTCATTATGGGACCTATTTTTAGTTCCACTTTTTTTACTTCAAATAAAGAAACTTTGTACAAGAAAGTTGTAGATAATTAAATATAGAAAAATACAAAATTAATTTCATTCAAAAATAATGTACAAATAAAAAGTTATGGTCTGAATAAGATTTAGAATCCCAACTTCCGAGACTCGTATCTCTCAAATAAAAACTCGAAATGCATCAAAGTCACCTTTAATTGTATATAATTTCAAATAAGTTATTTAATGGAGGTGGATTCGCATTTTGCAGAGCTACGGTTTGAAAGTTGAGTTTTGGAACCCTATTGTATACTTGTACAGATTAAAATAATCATTTTATTATTTATTCCTTATTTTCAAAATTCTATACTATTATAATTTTATAAATATTATTTATAATTTATATGTACATTAAAATCACAATAAAACACTTAAAAAATACAAAAAATAAAATACACGTAGATAGTACATAGGTACAATACCAATGCACAAACTTATATAATTAATACTTAGATTTATTAAATGTACAAAATACTTCAGAAAAATAAAATAAAAATATATTTATGTGTATAAAAATAGTTTATAAATTTATAAAATAATAAACAAAAATAAATAATCAAATATACAAAATAAAAATAAAATATTAAAATATATAGAAGAATATACCAATCTAGGCTATAAAAGGTAACTTGTAATTTAATGCCTCTAAAAAGTAAATAAAAATCATAATAAAATAGTTTATAAAATAATAAACATTTCTTTATTTAATAACAAAAAAATAATAAATTAATTTGCTATTTTAAATTATTTTACAAAAGTTATTTCCAGGCTTTTTCCTGGTTGGTCCACGTGGAACAACTAGGAGGGCTGGAGAGTTGACCTCAGGTCAACTCTCTGACCCAGCGCCTGCCTTTTGTCAGACCTGTGTTTTCACCATCATTGACCTTTCTCGATGGGAATCCTTGCATATTTTCGTGATAGTCTCTTCACGACTTTTGTTCACCATTTATCAAGGAATCACGCCCTGGGATTTCTTGGGCCGAGCATCACCGGTTCGCAAATATTTGCCTCGTTCTTTGGAGCCTCTTCACCCATTAGGCAAACATTCAAATACACCACCCCAACTTCCCTTCTTCTTTTTATCACTCTTCCTCCGATCTAACCCTAACCTAGATCGTCGAAGCTCTTCCAAGTGACAACAGCAGGCGTTCTCACGCATCGGAGAGGTCGTAGCGGCGTTGAATCGAGTGCATCCCCTCGCCGGAGTCGTCGTCGAGTATCTCCCAACGTCACCTTGGTGAGGCCTTTTCCTCCTCTGTTTTGTTGTTTACTTAGCTCTTAGAGTAGCTAGACAATTTCCCCGAGTTTCGCCCTCCATTATCCAACGCCTGATCCTCAATGTATCCTCTGGATTTCGAGTTGGCAAGCATCGAGTTCGTCGGCCGACGTCGAATCACCCCACATCAACTTCACATGTTCATTTCACCCTCCACAGAGTCGGGGCATTTTGCCCCCGACTCTTTCATGCTTTTCTCTGCAGGTCCAAAGCGCTCGCATCGACTCAAGCCAAATTTTGGTTCTCGCCGGAGGTCCACCAGCCCCTCAGCTCTGCCACCTCCGTGCGAGCGCATCAGGCCACCTCATCGCCTCCCGTTGCCTCCATCATCTTCGGGACACCAGAAAGAATACCCAGGGCCCCCTTGGAGCTTCATCGAGCAACGGTGGAGGACGATCGACGCCGGGGAAGCTCGCACCTCGCGAGTTCTTCCCTGTTCGTCGAAGGGCCCTCCCAACAGTTGGATCAAGAACTGGTGCCCAGGTCTTCTAGCCACCGTCCGATCTGACTCGCATGCGTAGTTGATCACCATTCCTTCATCTAATCGCATCCGTCCGATCGCAAAGGGGTATCGTGCACCCGAAGCCCGCCGCCTGTCATGTGATATGGAGCCAGTCGTTGGATGCACTTAGGCGTGGTAATTTTGCACTCAAACCCCGCCAGTTTTTGTATTTATTTTTTAGTTCCTAAACCTTCTTCTGCAGTTCATCAATTTTTGTAAGATTTACAACTAGGCCCCTAAACTTACCAATATTGCACTTTAGTCCTCGTCTACATTACCTCACGTGACGCACGCACGTGTGGTGTGGGATTTTTGCACAGGAGCCCTCACAAATTTGGGTATTTCAGTTTAGTCCAGAAATTTTTGTTTTAAATGTAATGTTATTGGAAAAATTGCATGGTTGCCTCTCAGGATTTTGATATTTACGAATATATGCTTACGTGTCACGTGCCTTGCGCACGTGACTCTATGGTTTTTGCATATGAGTCCCTGGCTGTTAGGATATTAGTGAATGGTCAAAGAACTTCAATAATTAGTTAAAAACTTTGGGAAAAACTGCAACTGTACCCTTGACTTTCTGGATATTGACGTAAATGGCCCTATAGTAGTGATTTTTCTTTTTGTTGTTTTCATTTATTTCATGCACATATAAAATCGTAAAAAATCCATAAAAATTAGTCTAAGCTCCTGTTGCATCCTAGTTTCATGCTGTATTTTTAATTTGCATTTTATTTATAAAAATTCAAAAACATGCATTTTTACTACTATTTGCATTAGAAAATTCCAAAAAAACATTAAACTCCTTGAAAAAATCTAAAAAATCACATTTTGTGTCTTTTAGTATATGTGACTTTCAGACCAAAAATAAAAAAAAACAAAACAAAACTCCTAAAAATTAGAAAATCACAAAAACCATCATAAAAATCTTAAAAAATCTACAAAATCATAAAAAAACAATCTCAGTGTTTGAATTTCCCTTAATTTATTGTCTTTATTGTAAAATTAATTTGAGGAATTTTGGACATTGTTTGATATTTTTTATCCTCATTTTAATTTCGGCCAGCAATTTATTTCACTGTTTACTAGTATTTTTGACATTAAAAATACTAAAAAATAGGAAAAATATAGAAAAATCACAAAAAACATTAAAAAATTATAAAAAGCACAAAAATATTTTATTTTCTAAATTTTGCTTATTTTTACCTATTTCATAAATACTTTATCCCTCACTTTCTTACTTTGTATATATATTCTATTTAAAGAAAAAGAAAATATAAAAAAATATAAAGTATAAAAAGAAAATATAAAATTAGAAAATTAAAAATCAAAATACAAAATTATAAAATTAAAAATAAAAAAAATATAAAATTAAAAACCCACAAAAAATCCACTTTGTTTGAGTAATACATGAGACATAGGACATTTGACTTTCACTTCGTCTGCTTTACTCCTTACTTCATGTGTTCGACCCCTACTTGCTTGCCAGCATAAGTTTGTAGTAGGGTATAATAAATTTTGATCCTTGCTCTTGATTGCTTGATTGATTGTGTGGGTTAATTGTTGATAAATGTGAAGGCCTGAGTAGTCGCCTCAGCGATAGTGAGTTTGACCTGTCAGACCATTATTTAGCGACTCCCGCCTTTTCTGTTTTTCAAATGGCGCCGTTGCCGGGGAGCATCAGCTTGTAGAGTAGACTTGTGTCTTTTTACTTGCTTAGCCATTTTTGATTGTCTGATTCTATTGTATAATTTGTTTTGAACTGTCTGACATCCCTTTCTTGTTTTCTTGCGAGGGACAACTGATCGAGGAGGATCGCCTAGGGGATCCTGAGCAGCTTTGGGAGGCGGAGCCGGCTATTCTATCCTAGCCTGCAGGAGAGAGCAGGAGGACTTGAGGGAGAGAGAGAGAGAGGATAGTTTGGTTTTTATCCATTTTAGTGAGAGAGAGAAATTTAATTAATTTGTAATAATACAGGTACCTTAGACTCTTGGACATTCGGGCCTAATTTCCAAGTGTTTGTTCACTTGGGGGATCACCGAAGTTTTGTCGCGTTTTCACTGCCTTTTTATTTTGTTTTCCGGTTTGTTTTCTTTCTTTTATGGAATGAGCCCTTAGTCTTTAGGTTTGCTTGATCGTGGAATCTAAGGCCAAATAGCTAATAACCATTGCATGCACCTATAGTCTCCTCATTTGTACTTAGAAATAATTAATTATGAAAGTACTCAGTCTCGAAGCCACGTGCCGCTAGAGGCCGTATACAGCGCTGGCAGGATCCATTGTGGGTGACATCGATCGGCTTCAGAGACCGGACTTAGGCTTCGATCTGAGTACTTAGCATTTGGTTCTTCACGTGTAGCAATTGCCTGCCTAGGATGATTTCCGTGTGCATATCAATATATAGATTAGGTTTATAAATTCTTGTTTTGCATCCCGCATGGAAAGAGCTGGGAGGCACTGTAAGTCTTCTGACTTAGCATTCATCATCTAGGCACAAAGGTGAGATTTCCATCTTGGTGTAGCCTTGCATTGCCTTTCCGATCTTCTCCCTCTGTTTTTGGATCAAATAGGACTCAAAGAAAATACCAAAAACGTTAGGCGCTTGTATTAAATCCACTCAAAACAAGTGATAACACAAAAAAATTTAAAAAATGGGACTGCTAAAAATACTTGACCTAAATAAAACTTAGTAATTGTACTCATTGCCTTGGGGTGAGAAAAGCCCTCATTTGTTTTCAGGCAGCATAGGAAGGTTTCCTTCCCAGTGAGGTGAGCATCGTCGTAAGGATTAGAGCCCAAAACCCAGTCTGTGGCTGCCTTGTGTATCGCTTGGATTTCTGAAGTATTGGCGCTTCTATTGCACGTAGACGAGTAGGGCTTGGTTGGCATTGATGACTCTCTATTGTGTAGAGAATTGACCTTGTCTGAAGTATCGAGCATACGCCACACCTTCACGGGGGTATCTGTCTTATCGTCTTGCATCCGAGTAGGTTCTTGTATGCTCACAGGTGATTCCGTTGCGAGCAAGATCCGAAGTATTGGTTTCACCTATCGGCTTCCTCCCTCTATTTCATTGGCTGAGTAGGGATCCAGGAAGGGTTACAAGGACCTCAAAAAGTGCAGACTACAGGTTACACAGGAGGACAAGCACGGGTACTTTTCTAGCGGTACTCTCTCTCTTATAGGTGTAGCGCTCTAAGGACTCGTGACAAGATAATTGCCTGAAAATCAAATCTAAAACTCACAAAGATAATTGCCAAACCTTTACGGCTTCACGGGTCGAGTTGGTGAATCCATTGCTTTGGGTTTTGATTGATTAGTCGTATTAAGGTCAAGATAAATAACATCACGCCTTTGCGCCATTTTTGCTCTTCTTCCATTTGACCCTTGCTCATTGTGAGCCTTCTACTATTTTACATTCCTTTTATTTCTTGTTTACCCTCGTGCTCTTCATCCATCGTCTTTCCCTTTTGACCATCTCAAGATGTCGTCACATAGATGGTTTAGTTAGGATCCCACCGACGCCCACATCGATTCCGTGTCGCCAACATCTTCAATAAAGCGGGGTGATCTCTAAGAAGTTAGTTCGGATCTTGGGAATTTCTACTTGGACTCGCCTATTCTCTCTTGTTTCAACACTTGCCTTTCACCAATAAATCCGCTGTTCGGGATGCACTCGCAACCCGATATAGCTCTTCCCTTTTACTCTTGTCCCAGAATTAACCCCTTGTGGATGGAGATCGATTTCAGTCAATATCCTATGCTATGTTCACAATATTCTGGGATTGACCTTAATTCCAGACTCATCTCAGCAGTTGGCACTCAGGAAGATACTGATCAGGGTTTACTCTGTCATGCATATTCTCCACCAGATCACGAGCCAGAAGTTCAAGTTTATTCCAGAATGGCTCCAACTGGCAGAGGAAAGGGACCATAGCCTCAACCAGTCGAACCAGCAGACCAGGGGGAAGGGCAGTTCACCACACAGAACGATGTTAACAGTCAACTGCTGGCATCAATTCAAGCCATCTAGCAGTAGTTGACTAACCAAGATCTGGCCCAGACTACCTTTCAAGAAATGATGAATGATCTGAGGAGGAGGGCCGATGCAAGATATGGCCACAGGGAGGATGATCCAATCAAGAGTTTAATCCGGAAGGTTATGGAGATGAATTTTCAGTACGAGGACCCGACTTTGATAGATTAGACGCAGACCCACTGCAGTCAAAGCCAACGCTGAAGGAGACATACAATCTAGGAGTGGGCCGCATCACTGAGTGGATCCAGATTCCATGCATCCATGCCCACTTCGAGCTAAAGACGCAATTTCTGTCTCTGCTTCCTACATTCCATGGGAACACCACCGAGGTACCATACATTCATCTCAAGAAGTTCGGTCGCATCTGTACTACTGTTCACTACCCTGGAATTCCTTTGGGGGTAGTCAAGATGACTGCCTTTCCGTTCAGCCTTCAAGACAAGGTCCTATATTGAGTCGACCACCTAGGGAAGGTAGTCACGACCTGGGAAGAGTTAAAGTCTGCATTTCTTCACAAATTCTCCCCTCTCGGTCGATTGAATCAGATGTGTGCCCGTATCTCCAGTTTCTGCCAGCAGCCCCACGAAACTATCCATGAAGCGTGGGAGACAAGGATCTCCAGGAGAAGTGTCCCCACCACGAAATCCCAAAGAACAACCTTGTGCACCACTTCTTTGGTGGGCTTACACTTGAGAGACAAAATCTTGTAGATGCCGCTAGCGGCGGTTCCCATTTCAACAGGGACGAGGACGTGGTGTGGAACGTCTTCGAGGAAATGGCTGAAGGAGAAGCAGCTCAATCCTCATCCCGAGAATACATGAAGGTGCCAACCGCCATCAGTAAGCCTGTGAACATGGCTTCTCACACCGAAGACAAGGATGAGTGCTCCAATTTGTGCATCATTGAGAGCCATTTGTCTAAGGTGGACATCGTCGAAAAGAGGTCGCAGGACCTCGAAAAGCTATCAGTGATAGAGAAAAGGACCCAGGGCTTGGATAGCTGGAGCAGCTCATTCGTACCCTTAATGCCAACATGTGCAATGCTATGTATACTACTGTTGAGCCAATCGCTGAGAAGAGGGAGCCTTCACTGCATCAAAACCCTCAGCCGACTCCACCGCAGCCCCAGCCGATTCAACACGTGTATTACTTGTAGGTTACGGAGCAGCCTCTGCAGCCTCAGACACAGATGGTTGTATATCAGCCAGAGTCCTAGCCAGCCTATTCCGAGAAGCTCTCTCCACCCCCGCCACTAATCCAAGAAATCAATGGTGTATGGAACAATGAAGAGCATCTGACACGTCCTTAAGGACATCCCCAGGGTCAGAACATGGGCAACAAGCCCTATCACCAACAGCAGCAGGGTGTGAGACCCTTCCAGCTCTCATATCAGTACCAGCCTCCATCTCACGGTAACACCTGGAGGTAGAATTATCAGCAAGGTCCTCAGCAGTACGGATACTGTAGGCAAGGATATCATCAGCAATCGGCTGCTCCGTATCTCCAACAGAACTCGCAATATTCCTCTAACCCTCCTCCCCACCATTTGTCGCAAGGATACCAACAGTAACCTCCTTCGCAGTATCAAAACCAGAGGCCCCAAGGAGGTGACTCAACTGAGATTGTACCGGTGAACTTGACCCTCGCCTGTCTTGAACAACTTGTCAAAAACATGGCTGAGATCACCCAAAAGATTGACGACTTCACGGCTGCCAAGACTGTCATTCCAACCCAGGTCGAGGCCAACCCAAATAACTTTCGATGCAAGGAGCAGCTAGCTTGCAGTGATCTACCCGATTCAGGTAGATCTTATTTGGTTTTATATAACGTTGTTACTCTCAGGAGCGGTAGAACGCTGCAGCTATCAGCAGCTGCGAAGGGAAAGCACATTGTGTCTGACGGGGAGTCGTCAACCCATCCAACACAAGGGCCACGCAACATTTTTGGAGGAGCACCATATGCCGAAAATTCACAAAAAAATGAAGAAAATATTAATACACAAAAAGGTGACAACAACCTCGGTGGAGAT
Source organism: Ottelia alismoides (assembly GCA_037367405.1). NCBI lineage: Eukaryota > Viridiplantae > Streptophyta > Magnoliopsida > Alismatales > Hydrocharitaceae > Ottelia > Ottelia alismoides. Next base: position 377,000 of record JAZKJV010006542.1, on the reverse strand, counting down.
CAGCCGGCATTGGAGACAAAGGCATCTATTCCGGAACCATCATCTGCCTTGGAGAATTTTGCACCTACAGCGAAGCCAAAGCCAGCACCTAAAGCCGAGCCTGTCGTTTTTGGTCCACATCTTGTATTTGATTCTATTACTTTTTGCCATCTACCTGTAAACAACACTATGGACAATACTTTGAATGCCATTGGTGAAGATTTTGTAAATATTCCTTTCCCAGAAGCAATAAAAAACACAAAAAATTGAAAAATTTGAAAAATGCTTTGTCTGATCCTACTATCATAGAGATTATTCAGAATCCGATATTGAACATGCCTTTGATGAAAGCTCTTGAATACATGCCAGCTGTAAAGAAAGGATTGAAAGATGCATGTACAACCAAGCGCAGGCCTCACCCTCATAATTCCAGGAATAAAGGTGGCAAGTCCGAAAAGCATATCCTTACAATGGCCACAGTTAATGCCATCAACAACCTCTGGGATAAAAAGCCAGATATGGGAGCACCTCTTGTACGTTGTCAGATGCTTAATCAGGAATTCGAATGAACACTTCTCGACAACGGGTCTTCTGTCAACTTGATGCCAGCTTCACTGCTTACAGAATTCAGGCTAAGACCGCTCAAGCCTACAAAAATGATTCTGCAGTTTGCAGACAAATCAGTTAAGCGACCTTGTGGCCTATTGGAGGACGTGATAGTCATGGTTCAGGGAAAGCAGTTCCCGACCGATTTTGTGGTGCTAGATATCAACGTCCCTGCTCCATTGCTCCTTACCCCAATCATACTTGGACGACCATTCCTGCGGACATCGAGCACAGTAGTGAATTATGGGAATGGAGAAATCACTTTTGGCACTGGCAACGAAACAATCATAGTTGAGACCATGCCCGAGGGAGCACCAGCAGAACGAACATCTGCATCATGCGCAAGGGTGATTAAGTATTCTGATGACTGCGACTTTCTGGCAGAAATTCAAGACACCAACTTTTTTTGGTATGACAATGAGATCCATGAGCTCCTCTGCTCTGAGGAAGGACTGGAGACCGCAGTCAAATTTCCCCTTATCGGTCAAGATGAGAAGCTCGCTGATGCACTGGATGACACTTCCGTGGAGGTGATGTGCCTTCAAAATCAAGAGCAACATGTTGAAGAGTCTTGTGATGAAGAGGAAATTATCGAGATATTCTGTCAAAATTAGAATGAGGAGGCAGAACAGAGTATGTTGGACACCGAACAAATGAAAGAATCGCCACCTAAGCTTATAGCTGAAGTCACTTCTGAAGCAACTTAGACCCTGCCAGAGTTGAAACCCTTAACCTCCAATATGAAATATGCCTTTCTTGTGGGAGAACCTAACATGTACCCGGTCATTATTAATGCACATCTGACCGAAGACCAAGAATCTCGTCTGATGGAGGTTCTTGAACGTAACCGCAAGGCGATAGGCTGGCGAACTTCGGATCTCCATGGGATCAATCCATCACTGTGCTCGCATCGCATTTTTCTGGAGGAAGATTGCAAGCCCTCTTGAGAACTTCAGAGAATATTAAATCCTAATCTCTGGGAGGTTGTTATGAAAGAGATTCAGAAATGGTGTGAGGCAGGATTTATTTATCCCATCTCCGACAGCAAATGGGTGAGCCATCTGGATGTGGTGCTAACAAAATTAGGGATCACCATTGTGAAAAATGACAAAGGAGAGGAGATCACAACCAGAGTACCCACTTCTTGGCGACTGTGCGTGGACTACAGAAGACTTAATCTCACCACCAAGAAGGGCCACTTTCCTTTACACTTCATCGACCAGATCTTGGAGATATTGGCCACGAAGGAATACTTTTGCTTCTTGGATGGATACTCTGGATACAATCAAGTTGCTATTGCTCCTGAAGATCAAGAGAAGACCACGTTCACCTGTCCTTTTGGTACATATGCCTTCATAAGGATGTCGTTCGGGCTCTATAGGTGTATGCTAGCAGTTTTTGCCGACATGGTGGGTAACTTTCTTGAGGTCTTTATGGACGATTTTTTGCTTTCCGGGGATTCATTCGATCAATGTCTGGATTATTTAGACCGAGTCTTATGGAGGTGCTGCGAAGTAAATCTTGTGCTCCTATAGGAGAAGAGCAACTTCATGGTGACCGAAGGAATCGTGCTGGGTCACGTTGTTTCTAAACGTGGCATGGAGGTTGACCCAGCCAAGGTGGAGGTTATTTCCAAACTTGAGCCACCTACAAAAATTAAACAAGTCATGTCATTTTTAGGCCATGTCGGTTTTTGCCGATGATTCATTAAAGATTTCAGCAAACTGGCCAGACCGTTGACTGAGTTGCTTGGCAAGGAGAATGAATTCATTGTGGATGACCGTGTGCTCCTTGCCTTTAATTAGCTGAAAGAACTCATCACACAGGCCCCTGTCTTGCAGCCACTGATTTGGACTCAGCCGTTTGAGATAATGACCGATGTGTCAGATTATAACATTGGTGTTGTACTTGGACAGAGGAAAGATAATGTACTGTTTGCGATTCACTACGCTAGCCGAACGCTCGATGAAGCCCAGCGAAACAACACTGTTAGTGAAAAGGAGCTGCTAGCGGTAGTCTTTTCCATGGAGAAGTTCAGATCATATCTTCTCGGATCCAAAGGGATCATTTACACTGATCATTCGGCCATTCAGTACTTACAATAGAAGAAGGATGCCAAACCATGCCTTATTCGGTGGATCCTTCTCCTCCAGGAATTTGACTTGGAAATTACAGATAAACCTGGGGTAAAGAAAGTGGTGGCTGATCATCTATCGAGGCTTCCTGAGCCAGAATCGCCTGAGCTAAGCCTGCAGCCAATCACAGAGACCTTTCCAGACGAGGCAATTCTGTCAGTCACCTCACTTCCATGGTATGCAGACATCGTGAATTATCTGGTGACCAAGAAAATCCCACAATATTGGCCGAAGTTGAAAATAGACAGACTCTTGTCTAAAATCCATTTCTACGAGTGGGAGGATCCGTACTTATTTTGTGAGTGGGCAGATTGTATCTGGAGAAGGTGCAATCCTCAGGAGGAAGTTCCAAGTGTCCTCGCCATATGCCATGACCAAGATTCTGGAGGACATCATTTAGGAAAACGAACGGCAACAAAAGTTCTTCAGAGTGGCCTCTGGTGGCCTTCACTATTCATAGATGCAGATGAACGTCAAATGCTGTACTGACTTTCGGAAGATGGGCGGAACCATAGGAATGAGTGACACGATACCTCTGAAATTCATTCAGATATTAGACGTCTTCAATGCATGGGGCATCGACTTTATGGGCCCATTTCCTAACAGTTAGGGTTATGAATATATCCTGCTTGTTGTCGACTACGTAAGTTGCTGGGTGGAGGCTATCCCCGCCCGAACCGCCGACAGCAGGATTGTCTGTCGATTCTTGAGAGATCACATCATAGCACGGTTCGGGATTCCCAAGATTCTCATATCTGATGGGGGTAGTCATTTCATAAACAGAGAGGTGAAGAAGCTGACTCAGGAATTCTTTATTAAACATCGTGTAGCTTCACCCTACCGCCCGCAGTCCAATGGCTTAGCTGAATGTTCAAAAGGGAGATCAAGACAATTCTACAGAAGCTTGTGCACCCGGATCGCAAGAACTAGTCTCAACTACTTGATTCTGTTCATTGGGCTTACTTAACAACATACAAGTCACCCTTGGGAATGTCTCCCTACCGCCTTGTGTATGGCAAGCCATGTCATCTGCCTGTTGAATTTATTCACAAATCTTTATGGGCCATCAACATATGTAATTTGGATTCCGAGCAAGCAGGGAAGAACAGAAAATTGGATCTGAACAGATATTGGAATTCAGAGATTATGCATAGGACAACAGCTTGATGTACAAGGAGAAGGTCAAAACGTGGCATGACAAGCATATCCGCCACAAATCCTTCGAGACAGGTTAGAAGGTGTGGTTGTTTGATGCGAAATTAAAGATCTTTCCATGCAAATTGAAGAGCAAATGGACTGGGACATTTATGGTTAGGCATGTGCGTGACAACGGAAGTGTATTGATATCTAATTTGTCAGCTGACGAACAACCATTTGTAGGCAATGGACAGCTTTAGAAGGCTTACCTTGAGAATGATACATTCATGTATGTCGTTGACTCCATTCAAGTAATCTACAGGGATGAGCCGGATATTTCCGAAGAGGCAGAGGAAGGCAAAGCAGAGCAAAACATTTTTGAATGAATTTTCTTCTTTTCTTCTTTTCCTTCTCTTCTATCTTATTCTACATAGATGATGTCATCCCCTTCATCACTGCTACACAAAGGACGTACATTATCCTAAGTATAGGTGGGATGCGCATCCCGAGTAGTTCATAACCATCTTCTGATCTCTTTTCTTCTTTTCTTTTTTTCCTTTTCGATCTATTGTATCAATCAAAAAGGTATCACCTGTTGTAGACAGTCTTCTATACTTAGGACGTACTTTGTCCTAAGTATAGGGGGTGTGTACCCCAAGTTTCTCTATTCTTTGATCCTCTCCATTGTCTCCTCTACTTGTCTATACTTAGGGATATCTTACCCTAAGTATAGGGAGAGACAATCTGAGTACGATCTGTTCATTCCCACCTTTGACCCTCCCTGCTTTGTGTACAGTCTCCTATACTTAGGATTATTTGATCCTAAGTATAGGGGGGACGGTCGACATCACATTTGTTCATTCATTCCTTTATTTATTTATTAGACTTGTCTATACTCAGTACGAGTTATGTCTTCTCTTTTCTCTCTGATCTATGAGGACATAACTCAAGCTAAGTAGAGGGGGTCATATATACTGTGTATATACTTTAGCCATAACTCGTACTTTCATATTTTCCTAATAATTATGGCTAATAAATTCTTTAAAATTCATTAAAATCCTTAATAAAAAGATGTTGATTATTCCTCAAATACTTTTTATATGTACTGATTAATAAATCAAGTGAATTTTTTTTTGCAAAACGTTTGAAAAATAGGGTGAAAATCTTTGTGAAAAATCATTTGAAAACTATTTGGAAAACATTTTGTTACATGTTTTCAACCTTTGTAAAAATGTGTTGTTTGTAAAATTTTATTTTCTTTGAGTTAAGTAAAATGTTTGAAAAATGATTTGCAAATGGTTTGAAAAATGGTTGCAAATTTTTTTTGAAAAATCTATTGATACAGATTGGAAAAACCTTTGCAAAATGATTTTCAAATGTGTGTACATGTTTGTAAAATGTTTATAAAAATTATTTTGGACTATAGTTTTTCAAAATTATTTATCAAATGATTTTCAAATAAGTGTGAGGAATATATACGTCATATCCAAATCCATTGTATATATCTGTAAAATTGACCACTTACCCTTGTGAATTCTTAAAATCCACTTCTTCTCAATATAAGAAGCATCCCATGTAAATATTTGTACCTAGTTTTTAGCCAAAAATATCTTTGTTTTCAGAAATCCCGAAAACATTTGCAAAACTAAAATCCAAAAACATTTGAAAAATCTTTTTGAAAAATACAAAAAATGCATATGCATCATCTTTTCAAAAACCAATAAAAAGTTCAAAATCCGTGAAAATTGCATCACAAAAATATTTTCTGCATTTTGCATAGCAATTGCATAGCATGAGCATTTTTCGGATTGAGTTTGATAGTTGAACAATCTAAATAAAATGTGGAGATTGGAGCTTGATTGGACCTTAAAATCTACCTAATAACAGGAACCTTATAGGAGTTGGAATTGAGGTACTTCAGGTCTAGTTGACTTAATTCTTTGAGGATCACGAGACTTAGTTCAATGGATTCTTGACTGCCTAAGTAGTGTATTTCGGAGCACATGCACGACTCTTTTTGATAATGACCTAACTTAGACACCTCCACCTTTCACATGGCTCAACTTTGTTGGAGTGGTGAGGGGATTGGATTTGCTGGTATGAGACACACACAAGTGGAAACACTTGTCCTCCTCTAGGGAGGGAAGTGCACCCCAACCCGTCTAGTCATGAGGAATTCTAAAGACAGGAGAGTGTGGGTTGCAATAAAGCTTCAAAAGAGGGATAGTCTACTGACTCGAGAGGAAAAACTCCTTATGTAAATGCTGTTGTAAATAGTATTTAAAAAAAAAAGAGACATGCCTGTACAAAAATAAAATGCTTGCCGAAGTATGTACATATGTTTTAAAGCCAATAAGAAAGCCTGAGTTCCAAAGTCATATCATGTGAGTCTGCAGCAGGATGACTTGACTACACTGGTCTTGCATCCTAGGATAGGTAGCTACACAGGCTACCGTCCATTCTTCTCTTTACCCCCTCCTCTTGAGCTGGTTGCCACTTGAACTTAGAAGGGAATACCCCGCTCCTCGAGGTAGGAGTTATTGGATTGGAGAATCATTGGGTTGGCATACTGGAGAAGTCAGTCTCTTTGTCATTCTAGTTGGGTAGAGCCACTATCACTTACACTATACAAGTCAGATTCATAGTCGTAAGGGTTTGCCTATGAGTTGAGATATTTCCGACCTGGCTATTGAGGAGACTTGAGCAGAGTTTTGGGATTCTCGAAGGCTGTTGGATTTCAAATTCGGTTCTCATTAAGGTTCCGCCCACACTAAACTTCCAAAGGTCCGACTTAAGCTCCAAACTTTGATTTTGTGAGGACAAGTTTGATAATTCCGCTTAATCCATCTTTCTTCTTTTTCTATTCTTTGTTTTGCTTTTCTGCACTTATTGCATAAGTGTTTACTAGGAACTAGCAAAGGCAAGTATAGGGGGATGATGAATCTACGTTTCATCTTCTTTATTCTACCATTTTGGCCTTAAAAACCCTAGTAAATGCGTGTAAATAGGCTTAATTCATGCATTTTAGCATTCATGCATTATTGTGTAAATAGTGTACAAAATACTGTTTTTAAAGCCAAAATTATGGAATAAAGAAAAGAAAAGAAAAAGAGTAAAATATTGTAAATATTTTATGACCAGAAACCCCGAGACCTAGGCATCTCGATGACTAGGTCGACAAGGAATAGAATAGGAGGAGATAAGGGCCAAAGTACAATAAAAATACCTTTTATTTAATTCATTCTTTATTCATTATGGGACCTACTTTTAGTTCCACTTTTTATACTTCAAATGAAGAAACTTTGTACAAGAAAGTTGTAGATAATTAAATATAAAAAAATACAAATTAATTTCACTCAAATTAATGTAGAGATAAAAAGTTATGGTTTGAATAATATTCCAGAATCCCAACTTCCCAGACCCATATATCTCAAATAAAAACTCAAAATGCATCAAACTCACCTTTAATTGTATATAATTTCAAATAAGCTAATTAATTGAGGTGGTTCCGTATTTTGCGAAGCTACGGTTTGAAAGTTGAGTTTTGGAACCCTATTGTATACTTGTACAGATTAAAATAATCATTTTATTATTTATTCCTTATTTTTATAATTATATATTCTTATAATTTTGTAAATATTATTAGTAATTTATATGTACATTATAATCAGAATAAAATGCTTAAAAAATACAAAAATAAAATACACGTATATAGTACATAGGTACAATACCAATGCACATACCTATATAATTAATACTTAGATTTTATTAAATGTACAAAAAACTTCAGAAAAATAAAATAAAAATATATTTAAGTGTATAAAAATACTTTATAAATTTATAAAATAATAAACAAAAATAAATTAATTAAATATACATAATTAAAATCAAATATTAAAATATATAGAAGAATATACCTATCTAGGCTATAAAAGGTAACTTGTAATTTAATACCTCTAAAATATCAAATAAAAATCATAATAAAATAATTTATAAAATAATAAACATTTTTTTATTGAATAAACAAATATTAATAAATTAATTTGATATTTTTAAATGATTTTACAAAAGTCATTTTCAGGCTTTTTCCTTGTTGGTCCACGTGGACCAACCAGGAGGGCTGGAGAGTTGACCTCGGGTCAACTCTCTAACCCAGCGCCTGCCTTGTGTCAGACCTGCGTTTCTGCCATCTTTAACCTTTTTTCGAGGTGAATCCTTGCATATTTTCGTGATAGTCTCTTCACGACTTTTGTTCACCATTTATCAAGGAATCACGCCCTGGGATTTCTTGGGTCGAGCATCACCGATTCGCAAAGAATTGCATCGTTCTTTGGAGCCTCTTCACCCATTAGTCAAACATTCAAATGCGCCACCCCGACTTCCCTTCCTATTTTGATCACTCCTCCTCCGCTCTAACCCTAACCTAGATCGTCGAAGCTCTTCCTAGTGACAGCAGGAGGCGTTCTCACGCATCGGAGAGGTCGGAGCGGCGTTGAATTGAGCGCATCCCCAAGCCGGAATCGTCGCCGGAGTATCTCCCAACGTCACCTTGGTGAGGCCTTTTCCTCCTCTGTTCTGTTGTTTACTTAGCTCTTAGAGTAGCTACACAATTTCTCCGAGTTTCGCCCTCCATTATCTAACGCTTGATCCTCAACGTATCCTATGGATTTCGAGTTGGCAGGCATCGAGTTCATCGGCCGACGTCGAATAACCCCACATCACCTTCACACGTACGTTTCACCCTCCACGAAGTCGGGGCATTTTGCCCCTGACTCTTTCACGCTTTTCTCTGCAGGTTCAAAGCGCTCGCATCGACTGGAGCCAAATTTTGGCGCTCGCCGGTGGTCCACCAGCCCCTCAGCTCCGCCACCTCCGTGCGAGTGCATCAGGCCGCCTCATCGCATCCCATTGCCTCCAGCATCTTCAGGACACCTATAGGAATACCCAGGGCCCCCTTGGAGCTACATCGAGAAACGATGGATGAAGATTGACGACGGGGAACCTCGCACCTCGCGAGTTCTTCCCTGTTAGTTGAAGGGCCCTCCCAACAGTTGGATCAAGAACTGGCACCCAGGTCTTCCAACCACCGTCCGATCTGACTCGCCTGCACCGTTGATCGCCATTCCTTCATCTAGTCGCAGCCATCCGATCGTGAAGGGGTATCGTGCACCCGGAGCCCGACGCGTGTCAAGTGATATGAAGCCAGCCGTTGGATGCACTTAGGTAGGGTAATTTTGCAATCAAACCCCGCCAGTCTTTTTATTTATTTTTTAGTTCCTAAACCTTCTTCTATGGTTCATCAATTTTTGTAAGATTTACAACTAGGCCCCTGAACTTACCAATATTGCACTTTAGTCCTCGTCCACGTCACCTCACGTGACGCACACACGTGGGGTGCGAGATTTTTGCATAGGAGCCCTCACAACTTTGGGTATTTTAGTTTAGTCCCTAAATTTTTGTTTTAAAAGTAATGTTTTTGGAAAAATTGCTTGGTTGCCCTCCGGTTTTTGATATTTACGAACATATCCTTGCGTGTCACGTGCTTTGCGTACGTGACTCTGTGGTTTTTGCATCTGAGCCCCTGACTGTTTGGATATTTGTGAATGGTCCTAGAACTTCATCGATTAGTTAAAAACTTCTGGAAAAACTGCAAATGTACCCTTGACTTTCTGGATATTGACGTAAATGCCCCTATAGTAGTGATTTTTCTTTTTGTTGTTTTCATTTATTTCATGTACCTCAAAAATCATAAAAAATCCACAAAAACTAGTCTAAGCTCATGTTGCGTCCTAGTTTTACATTATATTTTTACTTTGCATTTTTATTGCATCTTCATATTTATAAAAATTCAAAAACATGTATTTTTGCTACTGTTTGCATGAGAAAATTCCAAAAAATATTAAAACTCCTTGAAAAATTCTTAAAAAATCACATTTTGTATATCTTAGTATATTTAACTTTCAGACCAAAAATCATTAAAAAATACAATAAAACTCCTAAAAATTAGAAAACCCCAAAACCTTCATAAAAATCTTAAAAATTCTGCAAAAATCCTAAAAATGCTATATCAGTTTGTGAATTTCTCTTATTTCATTGTCTTTCTTATAAAATTAATTTAAGGAATTTTGGACACTGTTTGATATTTTTCATCCACATTTTAATTTCAGCCAGCAATTTGTTTCACTGTTTACTAGTATTTTTAACTTTAAAAATACCAAATAAATAGGAAAAATTTTGATCCTTGCTCTTGATTGCTTGATTGATTGTGGGTTAATTGTTGCTAAACGTGAAGGCCGGAGTAGTCGCCTCAGGGACAGTGAGTCTGACCTGTCAGACCATTATTTACCGACTCCCGCCTTTTCCATTTTTCAGCTACTCAGGCGGAGCTGTTGTAGGACCCCCTTCACCGTTACGCAAATCCAGCAGTTGCCACCTCCATCCGAGCACCCCACCTAACACGGAATACCTCCACAATGCAATCGGACCTCTCTGATCTTTCATCAGAGCGTCAGAGCCCATGTGATGCTTGGTAGAAATTCGTCGTGGTCTTGTTCTTGTTCACCCTTCACCTGCCATCAGATGGGGCCCCTCCTGCCAGATTGCATTTGAGCTGCCAGACAGGGTCAGTTTTTTGGCCATTGGATCAGAGCCCCTGTCGCATCTACTCCGCACGTCCGCAACATCCTCTGTTGCCGTCAAATCTGTCATCATCAGCGAATCAAAGCCGCACGACAGCGCCAGCCTCCATATGTGCCACATGTCCTCGCCAAGGGTATATTTCCTTTTTGTCCTCTCATGTTTCGATGTTTCACTTTAGTCCATTAGATAAAAATTGTAGTTAAAGTACATTTAGAGTTTGGACCTCTAAATTTTTGATATTTGCAGTTTAGTCCCTCTCAGTCTATAGCACGTGTACGACCATGTGAGTTTTGGGATATTTGTGCATACTACCCTGCACTTTTCTACTGTCAATGAATGGATGTCATGTGTTCAAAAATTGCATATATACCCCTATGTGTAGTATATTGAGCATGTGCATGATTTGTTTGGGATTTTTGCAGAATGAACCTTAAGTTTTCAAAGCGTGTTATCTGTTTGGTCCATAAACCTAAAATATTTACACATAGGCCCTTGTGAACTGTGATTAAATGCATATTTTGAGTGGACTTAATAAATATTAAATTAATTAGAAGATTTACATAAACAAATACCATTGGCTCCTATTAGTGTGTAGCATTTTCTGTAATTTAGTTAGATTAATTTAACATTTTCTACTTTAAAAATTAAAAAATCCCTAAAATGTGTTCTGTCTAAGTTAGAAAAATTCGAAAAATGTTATAAAAATTCTTTCAAAATTCATGTGGATGCCTTTTTGTATGTTTTACCTCTAGTGTTAATTTTGTTTGAAAAACCTTTATAGAAACTGTAAAAAATATAAAACATTCAAAATATTATAAAAATCTAATAAAATCAAAGAAATATCCGTAAATTCCATTTTTAGTTTCTTTTTGTAGCTTTTTACTTATATTTTATTATAAAAATGCTAATCAAGACTTTAAGGCATTTAGATATTTTTAATTAGCAATTTAGTCCTGGTTGTGCATTGTTTTTATTTTTTAGCCTTATTTAGTTCTTATTAAATTACCAAAAAATTTGAAAAATTCAGAAAAATTATCAAAAACACAATAAGAAATAAAAAACCCAAAATATTTTTACTTTATGTTTCCAACTATTTTTTGTTATTTAGAAAATTACAAAAATATCATTGTGCTTGTTTTCTTTTATTTTTGTGCTTGTATGCTTTATCCAAAAATAAAAAATCTAAAAATTTAAAAACCATTAAAAATTGATTTATTTAGGGACATTTGACTACTTTGTATTCTATCTTTGCTCCTTGTGTTCGACCGTGGTGGCTATTACAGGTAAATAAAAATAGCGAACCACTTACATTTCCTGATTGCTTGATATTTCCGAGTGTTTTTATTTCTTCTCGTTGAGTAGGCCTAACGATTGAAGTCGCAACACCATTTGTTTTACTTTGATACTTAACCCTAGTCGGTGGGCCGCTCATCAAAATGGCGCAGTTGTCGAGAAGCACAACATTGTAGTCACTTTTCAGTTTTTTTGCTTTATTTTTATCTATTTGTTATAATTTTTGTATGACACCTTTCTGTATCACTTTTTGTGCGAGGAACCGCATGAGGGATGCTTCGGTTTTCTTTTGGAGGAGCCTGCATCCGAGAAGGAGTAGAGGAGCTAGAGATTAGTTATAGCTCATAGATTAGCTTTTTTTGCAAAAAAACATCTTTTATTATAATAATTATACTCTGAGAAACTTGTTTGGACACTTGCACTTTGGGGTCTGTTTCGTCGAGTATCGGTGTTCGAGGGACCTCGCCGTGACTTTTTCATAATTTTGTTTAATCGTATTTTAATTCCTTTTGTTTCCAGAGGATTTATTCCTTAGACTTAGGATTTTTGTTTATTGTGACGTAATTAGCTAAGGCCCACACCTAATTGCATATATGTTCCTATAGATCATAACTGAACTTAGCTAAAATAAAAATTAAAAGGTTAACTTATTGAGAATAGAGACCAGGTGCCGAGAGAGGCTATATACAATGCTGGAAGGACCCATTGTGCTGGGCACTGATCGACATCTAAGATCAGACTTTGGTCTCTCTTCCCGGGATTAATAGAATTTTCTCGTCTAAGGCCGATTTCCTTGTGCATCACATAGGTAGTTTATTTTCAATCTTCACTTTTATGCACGGATCACCCAACATATAGAATGTTGGAGTTAGGTACGTATTTCTATCTCTGCATGTATCATCATGTTTGATCACGCATCGGCTTTTTCGACTTCCTCCCCCTATTTTTATTGGACTCACAAAAACCAAGGGAATCGAAAAATTTCTTGGGCGTTATCTTATTTCAGAAAAATTCCTAAACACAAATAACTAAATAAAATTGGGATTGTTAATGCAAACTTGACCCTAAAATATACATCACCTAAAAAATCTTATTTTAGGGAGAGTCACCCCTTCATTAATTGATTTATCTACAGCGAGAGAGAGACCTGCACACTAGGCCAGAGCCATAACCTAACTCCTTTCAGACTACTAGTCTTATAGCTAGTTGCTCTCCAGTGAGGATTTCACTAGGTAGTCGGTAATCGGTTCGGGACGTCCTCAGCAGATTGGGTAGATTGGGTAGCCAGTAAACGGTCCGCACCCATACTGGCTGGGAAAAACTAGCTATGAGATTGGGCCTGTCTCGTTGGAGCATTGGGCTCCCAATAGCTCGCTCAGTCTCTCTGATAGATTGATTTATCACCTTAATAAATATTGGCATGATTAACGACCGATCTGTCACGGTCATTAGCTCGAGTGTTGAGCAGGTGAAAAGGGAGCTTGTCTTCTCATCTTGTTTTGCATCGAGATCCCATCTTCATAAATCCCCATGTCACGATGATGGGCAGGAGGTCCCTTAGGATGCCTTTGACGGCACCGCTTTCGAGCACTCCTCTCCATTAAACTAGGGCAGCTTCAGAGAGCCCAGACCAGCTCTCTGAATCTGAGTTCGCTACCACCCAATTCCCCCTCGACCACCCTTCTTCCTGTAGTGAGGTGATAGAGTAGAGGCCAACACAGTTATTTGTTCACTTTACAACACCTGAGTTGGGGACTTTTGCCTTTGCAGAGACCCAAGAGATGGCCATTAGCGAGGGACGCACTAATGAGCAGGAGCAGGGATCAGCACATGTACTTGACCAGGCTGCCATCAACAACACACTAGTAGCCTCCTTGCAGACCATGCAATGATAGATCAAACATCAAGCAGTATTTATGGCAGAGGTGCACTGAGAGTTGACGCAGATGCGAGCCGATAGAGAAGAGCCGCATAGACTAGCCGGTGGAGAGATACCAACATCTGGAGGAGGAGACGGATGCCTAGATGATCAGTAGGAGCCGGCAGACCAGCACGGATGATGAAATAGTTCCACAACCCTGGTGCAACCCTCACCCACCATTGGATTCAGCTTCTAGAGATCCTGGCCGACTTCGAGCTTCGCCCACAGACCATCCAATTATTGCCCAAATTCCATGGGCTAGCCACCGAGGAGCCGTACCTCTATTTGTAGGAGTTTGAGATGATCTACTGCGCTGTCCATGACAGACTCGTGGATGAGGACACTATGAATATGATCGCCTTCCCGTTCTTCTTGGTTACTAGAGCGGCCTACTAGCTGAAGCATTTGGGAAAGTATGTTACTACCTGGGAGCAACTCTAGACCGAGTACTTGAACAAGTACTATCCACTCGACCAGACCAACGAAGCATGAGCCATGATCAACAACTTCATCATGATCCCCAACGAGCAGTTTCACGAGATCGATTCTGAGGGCTCATCGACCGGTGTCCCCATCACGAGATATCTAAGCTTAACCTTTTTCAATGCTTCTTCTGTGTGTTGATAACGGAGCTACAGGGGCTAGTAAATGCCTCATATGTATCGTCCTATTCTGCCAAGAATGAGGACCAAGTCTGGGCCATCTATGAGGACATGGCAGAAAACTACATGGTGATGTCCCAGACTAGGGTCTATACTCGGGAGAATCCACTCCCATGGGTCGTGTCTTATCAAAGGATTGCACGGGTTGATGTTGGTCCTTCTACTTCGTTAGTAGCATTGCAGGCCGAGTCCTAGCCATTGACATGGGCATCATCAACGAGAAGATGGACCACATCGAGATCATTCAGAAGAAGCAGTGTCAGGGCCTCAACCAGATTGATCAGTTGGCACAGACACTGAGTGACCTGAAGACCCAAATCATGTGTCTCCAAGAGGCACAATCAACTTCTCAGCCCCGTCTCAGGTCACAGGCTGATCCCAGCAACAGGAACTCCACCCAGCCATCTTCCACAGAGCAACAGGTCCACCAGATTCGGGAAGAGCCTATCCTGCTGCAGCACTACTCCTAGAATCTCAGGATACTCAGATGGTGGTCTACGAGCCAGATCAACACCTAGCAGTTCTTCCCCCTTTACCTATCGAGCATGAGACGTTGATGGAAGTCAACGAGATTTGGTACGACCGGTACCAGCAGTAGCCCGGGATATGCCATGATCACCAGGGTTTTTCGATGGTTTACCAGAGTCACCTCGTCTCAGCAGCATCCTCCAGCTCTGGTTGGATAGAGCGGCCAACAGTAGCAGCAGCCCCATCACTCCCAGCAGTACCAACAACATGGTCCTTGTCCCGATTATTAAGGCCTGCAGCAGAGGAAACCGCAATAGCCTCAGCAGTACTCACAGCCTCCCCCGCACTACCAACATCAGTTTCAGCCTCATTTCTAGCGAGGCAACCCATTCGATTCTCATAGACCTATCTATGAGAATCCAGCCCTTGACGACCTACCTAATTTATGATCAGCAGGCATCCTTCCGGCGAGAGATGGATGAGTTTCGACATGAGATGAGGGAGATTATCAAGGGTAATGCCACCATACCTGCTCATATTGAACCAAACCCAAACAATCTGAAGAGGAAATCTGAACAGGTACATTTTACAGAGACTACTACTCTTGGTGATACTTTGGGTGATATTTCTTCCTATATATTTGATGATGATTTTGTGACACTTAGGAGCAGAAAGATGCTAGCTGACGGCGCTTCGTCTGAGCGACGACCACTTGGAGATTCTAGAGTGCCATATAAGGATGGAAGTGGTGCTAATGCTGCTCATTGTGATGACGGTGTCACTGAAGCCACCAAGGATGTTGATCTAGCTGACGGTTCTGAGGTCGTCGTGATTCCAGTAGAAGACGATGATGTTGATGCCACCAGCATTCCAGATATTGAGCCAGAGAGCAGTGTTGATGTTGCAAGATCAGATGTTGTAGGTGGTACTAAGGCCACCGGATTTCCTTTTGTTCTATTACATTTTTCTGTATCTCAGGACAGAGAAATACAAAAAAATGGAAAAATAGAAAAGAACAAAAATATGAATAAAGGAAAGGTTTTAGTATCCATATGTGTTCATGATGATATTGGTATGGATTCTACTCTTCTACATGCATAATACCCTATTCTTGACCCTCATATTTCTGGAGTGGGTCCATCAATCCCCTTCCCTCAAGCACTCCACTTAGCGAAGGGGAATAAACCAGAAAATCTCAAAAAGAAACACCTGCTAGAGTTCAGCCAACAGATGATCGATCGATTCCATATATAGCTGACTCTATTAGAGACACTAGAGAACAACCCCTGTTCCTGAAAAATTTTAGAGAAAAGACCACAATCCGCTGGAAGAGGAGTAACCACAATGCAGAGATCCATGTGCTTACCCGTGCCAACTACTTCGCCATTCAGAATCAATTGCCAGCCAAGAGACTTGATGCAGTGGCTCCATATGTTAGATGCCATATCCATGAGCAACAGTTCGATCGTACCCTATTAGACATCGACTCTTCTATTAACCTCCTTCTGACAACCTTACTCGACCGATTTGAGTTGGCCCTCTTCGATAGAGCAAGACAGTCCTTCAGTTTGTTGATAGATCTTTCAAGAGGCTAAAGGAGTTATTGAAGGACGTGGTCGTCATAATTTAGGACTTGAAATTCCCCGTGGACTTTGTTGTATTCGACATGGAGATTCCTGAGCCTGTAACAGATACCCCCATCATACTAGGACGCCCATTCTTGGTCACAGCCAAGGTGGTGTCCGACCATGATAGTGGGAAGGTATACTTTCGTGTCAAAGATTAAAGTGTACAAATAGAGACGATTGAGGACACAAAAGCATGAGATTCAACCTGCTCTGAGCAGTCGAGTGATTCAGAGTAGATGACAGATGCAGAGCGAGACGTCCACCTGGAATGCGACTTTGGGATTATAGATGATGAGGCAATTTGGTCCAATCTCGTATCATGAGCTCTTATCACGTCATCGGATACTGCAGATTTACAAATCGTAGTAGATGAGAGTTCGGAGAGCACACTCTTGGCACTAGACACATTTGAGGCTTATGATCATGGTCAGGATAGCGAATTAGAGTATATTTCATGTTCTTCCGATTAAGATCAGTCGGATTTAGGCAATGATTGGGTTGACTTTGACGATTACTTATCATGTCTGATTCCTTCAGAGCTGGCAGCTAGGGTGGAGAGGGAGCTAGTATAGATGACAGAGACACCAACAGGGCTACATTCGTAAGATTTTCATATGCAGCGAGAGTTCTCCCAAGTAGACCTAGTGGCCTTCACTCAGACATTTCAGAAGCCAGATTTGACAGCTCCCAGTTGTTTAGAACTGAAAACCTTACCATAGACGATGAAGTACAGATTCCTTGCGGGTGATCCAGAGATGTTCCCAGTCATTATATCAGCGTATTTGACTAGAGACCAAGAATCTCATTTGATGGAGGTTCTTGAAAGAAAGCGCAAGCCGATTGGATGGAGTGTAGCTGGTCTCCAAGGAATAAGTTCATCCATATGCTCCCACCGTATCTATCTCGAAGGGGACGCCAAGACATTGTGTGAGTTTTGGCGACGGCTGAACCCGGATCTTTGAGATGTTGTTATGAAAGAAATATCGAAATGGTGGAGTACCGATTTTATCTACCCCATCTCTGACTCCAAGTGGGTTAGTCCATTACATGAGATACCCAAGAAGATAGGTATCATTACATTTTGAGAGAGTTTGGAGAGGAGATAGCTACCCGGGTACCCACTTCTTGGAGGGTATGTACAGACTAAAGACGATTGAATCAGGACACTAAGAAGGATCATTTTCGCTGCCATTTATTGATCAGATTATCGAGTGTCTAGCTGGGAAGAACCACTACTATTTCAATGACAAACGCTCTTGATACAATCTAGTGGCCTTAGCGCTCCAAGACCAGGAGAAAACGACATTCACCTGTCTGTTTGGGACGTATGCGTTTAGATAGATGCCCTTTTGTTTATGTAATGACCCAACTACATTCAACGAGTGCTTTCCACGATGGATCCGGAGTTTGACATAGAGATTAAAGATAATCCTGGAGTCAAGTCAAGAATGTGGTGGTGGATCACCACTCCTGTTTAAAAAACCGTGAGGATTCTGATCATATTGCACCTTTCACAGAGACCTTCCCAAACTAGGAAATTCTTGCTATTGCCTAGATCCCATGGTACACTCACATTGTGAACTATCTTGTCGCCAAGAAAGTTCCACAAGGTTGGCCTAGGCAATGACTTGAGACTTTACTTGTGAATCCAAGTCGTACCATTGGGAGGATCCCATTCTTTATCATGAAGGAGGGGATAGCGTCTGTCGTCGGTGCATTCATCACGAGGAGCACTACAGCGTCCACATAAGCTGCCATAAGCTTGAGGTAGTAGGACATCACTCTGAGAGGAGGAAAACGTAGAAAGTGCTCCTATCTAATCTATGGTGGCCTACCCGCTTCAAGGATACTGATGAATTCATGAGGAGGTGTACTGACTCTCAGAGGATGGGCACTTGTGGAAAGCGTGATATGATACCGATGCAATCCATTCACTTTTCTGAGGTTTTTGATGCATGGGGCACCTATTTCATGGGTACATTCCCTATGAGTCAGGGATTCGAGTACATTCTGCTTGCTGTGTATTATGTGAGTGGTTGGCTTGAGGCCATCCCTGCCCGAACCGTAGATGCTAATACTGTATGCAGATTTTTGAGGAAAAACATCATTTCAGGGCTCGGGGTACATAGAGTTTTGATATTTGACGGGGGGACTCGCATTATCAACGTCAAGGTAAGGGCCCTTGCTAACGAGTTTAGCATTGACCATCGTGTTGCCACTCCATATCATCCTCAGACCAATGGTCTTGCTGAAGTATCAAACAAGGAGATCAAGACTATACTGCAGAAGGTCGTCCACCCAGACCGAAAGGATTGGTCACAACTTTTGGACTCAATTGTGTGGGACAATAGGACTTCCTTTAATACATCATTTGGTACATCTCTTTTTCATCTCATTTATGGCAAGCCATGCAATTTACTCGTGGATATCAAGCAAAAGTCACTTTGGGCAGTCACTGCGTTATTATTGCATCGCAAGAGTATAGGAGATCAGAGGAAAGAAGAGTTGGCATCCTTGGAGGAGGTTAGAGATACAACCGTTTTGAGTAGCCTAAAATACAAGGAGAGAGTCAAGATATGGCATGATTCTCATATGGTCCATAAACAGTTTGATCCAAATCAGAGAGTATGGTTATTGGATGATAGGTTGAGATTATTTCCAAGGAAGTTACAAAGCAAATTGAAGGGACCATACGTGGTCCGAAACGTGCACAACAACAGAAGCATTGATATATTTGAGTTGTCATCTGAATCTACCTTTTGAGTTAATGGTCAGCATCTGAAACCATATCTTGATCATGATCTGTCGATCGTTGATGTTGCCCCTATTCATTTTGCATGAGATGTGGTCTTTGACTCACATCATTTGCGTCTCATGCTAGATTATCACTTCTCTTCCGCCGCTATATAGATCCAATTGTCCATATCATTCATTCTTTTTGTTTCATATCCTATCTTCATCCTATGATTATGCTATACTTAGGGTGCGCTTTAGCCTAAGTATAAGAAGGGTGTCAGACAGGTGATTATTCATTTGATTCTTTTTTACCTCTATTTTGCTGCCTATACTTAGGTATATTTTACCCTAAGTATAGGAGAGGTAAACCTTGTACATCCTAACCCTCGATTTTTTCCTTGTGTACAAACTGCTATATTTAGGATCACTTGACCCTAAGTATAGGGGGATCACCGACCTCTATTCATTACATTCTTTTATTCGTCATTACTGTATAGCCTTCTTTTCACTTCCCAATACTCAGCAGGAGTTGTGTCTTCCTTTCATCGCTCTTTGATCACTTTGAGGACATCGTTCGAGCTAAGTATGGGGGTACCTTTTATATTGTATATATACTTTAACCATAACTCGTAATTTGTGTGAGTGTGTTAATAAAATAAGATGGCTAAAATTCATGAAATTAAAAATCATAAAAATTTTAACATTTTTGTACAAATTTGTTTATAAATAGCTTTTTGTAAAAATATTTCTGTACAAATGTTTGTAAAAATATTTTGATTGTAAAATGTTTGTAAATATTTTTGTATCAAAATTATGTACATAATACAAAATTTTTGAAAAATGTTTGGAAAATAAAAGATTGCAAAAATTCATTTGTACTACAAAACATCCCCTTCTTCATCGCTTTCAAATTTTTTATAAAAAATTGCATATTTTGAAAAATTGAACGAAAAGGATTTGTACATATTTAGTTGCATACTCTTTTGAATCATAGTTGTCATTTAAACTTGTCTAGAGATAAATTAGAAAATGGAGCTTGGTTTAGACCTTAATCCACTTAACTTCAGAGGAACCTTATAGGATTTAGGGTTAAGACTTTTCAGGTCCATAGTGACTTAATTCTTTGAGTCAACTAGGCTATGTTCACATGTCATCTTGATGAGCCAAAGTAGAATACTTAACAATGCATGCATGACTTTCAAAGACAATGGCTTGACTAGGACATGAACTTTACACGTAGCTCAACAAGGATTAGGTGGTGAGGATGTAGAATTATTTAGCTTGGGGTAGCCCCAAACTTGTGGAGTAGAAGGATCATGTATTATTCTTGACTCTCTGATCTTTCATCAGAGCGTTGGAGCCCATCTGATGCTCGGTAGAAATTCGACGGCGTCTTGTTCTTGTTGACCCTTCGCCCGCTGTCAAATGGGCCCCTCCATCCAAATTGCATTTGAGCCGTCAGACACGGTCGGCTTTTTGGTCGTTGGATCAGAGGCCCTAACGCATCTGCCCCCCATGTCTGCAACATTCTCTACAACCGTCAAATTTGTCATCAGGAGTAAATCAGAGCCGTACGACAATGCCAACCTCCACGCGCACCATGTGTCCATTCCAATGGTATATTTCCCTTTTGTACTCACTTGTCTCAACATTTCTCTTTAGTCCATTAAATAAACGTTATAGATAAAGTGCATTTACAGTTTGGACCTCTAGCTTTTAGATATTTGCACTTTAGTCCCTCTCAGTCTGTAGCACACGCATGACCATGTGAGTTTTGGGATATTTGTGCTTTCTACCCTGTTCTTTTCTACTTATGATAAATGAAAACACGTTTTCAAAAATTGCATATATACCCTTGTGCATAGTATATTGATCATGTGCAAGATTGGTTTGAGATATTTGTAGAATCGACACTATGTTTTTAAAATGTGTTATCTGTTTGGTCCATAAACTTAAAGTATTTAGAAAGAGGCCCCTGTGAACTGCGATTAATTGCATGCTTTTGAGTGGACTTAATAAATATTAAATTAATTCGAAAAATTACATAAAAATTACCATTGGCTCCTTGTAGTGCATAGTATTTTTGTAATTTTATAGGATTAATTTTGTTGCATTTTCTACTAAAAAAAATTAAAAACCGAAAAAAGTGTCCTATCTAAGATTGAAAAATTATAAAAATTCGAAAAATGTTTTAAAATTCTTAAAAAATTCTTACAGTGCCCTTTTGTGTGTTTTACCTCTAGTGTTAAATTTGTTTGAAAAACCCTTATAAAAGCTCTAAAAACTACAAAAAATTCAAAATCTTTTAAAAATTATATAAAATCAAAGAAAATCCAAAAATTCCATTTCTAGTTTCTGTTTGTAGATTTTTACTTAGATTTTATCATAAATTTTCTATTCAGGACTTTGGGGTATATTAAATATTTTTTATTTGCAATTTAGTCCTGACTGTGCACTATTTTTCTTTTTTATCCTTATTTTATTTTCATAAACTTATATAAACATTTAAAAAATCAAGAAAATTACAAAAACACAATAAAAATCAGAAAACCCAAAAATAGTTTTAATTTATTTTTTGACTATTTTTGGTTATTTAGAAAAATCCAAAAATATCCTTGTGCTTATTTTCTTTTATTTTTGTTCTTGTGTCCTTATCCAAAAATTAAAAGTCTAAAAATTTAAAAACCGCTAAAAATTGTTTTATTTTGGGAAATTTGACTACTTTGTATTCTCTCCGTGTTCCTTATGTTCGACCCTGGTAGCTATACCAAGTAAATAAAAATAGAGAACCGCTTACATTTCTTGATTGCTTGATATTTCTGAGTGATTTTATTTTTTCTCGTTGAGTAGGCCGATCGATTGGGGTTGCAACGATATTTGTTTTACTTTGATACTTAACCCTAGTACGTGGGCTGCTCATCAACTATCAACGTTGAATGAATGGAAAGCATTTGATAGTAGTGCCGATACTATAGCTATTCCTCACTGATAAAAACCAGAGATCTTGAATACAATAAAGAAAGGAAAAGAGGATGATCGAGTCGTTAAAGACTTGAGACAATAACTTGAGATGAATGAGATAGAGGGATTCCATATACAAGCTGTGTTAATTTATAACCACCACAGTGTTTGTGAACCAAACGAACCCGACTTGAAGAAGGAAATCTTACGTGAGGTGAATTTTTCTAGATTATCCATTCATACAAGAATTACGAAGATGTATAAGGATCTTCGTTCAAATTTTTGGTGGGCAGGATTGAAGAAGGATGCTGCTGTGTTTGTGAATTCATGTTTCACTTGCCAACAGGTAAAAGCTTCACACCAAAAGCCACCAGGATTGTTACACCCCCCCATACCTCAGTGGAAATGAAAAAGACTTTCCATGGACTTCGTTATTGGCTTACCTTAGACGACTGGTGGTAAAGATAGTATATTAGTTATAATTGATCGTTTGACCAAGGTAGCACACTTTATTCCGATAAACATATCTTTCACTCCAGACCGGCTTGTTGAGTTATATATTACGAATGCGATTCATATCCATGGCATCCCAAAGGATATAGTTTTCGATCGTGATTCACAATTCACCTCACACTGTTGGGAGAACTTCATGAAAGCCTTAGGCACACAAGTATGATTAAGCACATCAGATCATCCACAAATAGATGTTCAATCAGAATGTACGATTCAGACTTTAGAGGATATGCTACGAGAATGTTCCTTAGAATGGAAAGGATCATGGGTGAAACATTTGCCTTTTGCAAAATTCACCTACAACAATAGTTACCATACAAGTATTGACATGGCACCATTTGAAGCACTATACGAATGAGGTTGTACTACTCCATTGTGTTTGCAAGAGGTCAGGATAATGAATCTTTACGATTTAGATGGACTCCAGGAGATACAAGAAGTTATAAAGCTTGCACGAAAAAGACTAATAGCTGCTTAGAGTCGCTGGAAAAGCTATAGTGATACCAGGCGAAGAGACCTTGAGTTTGAGGTGGGTGACTTTGTATTCCTAAAAATATCACCTATGAAGGGAGTTCAGAGGTTTGACTTTCATGGAAAGTTGGTACCCAGGTTCG
Organism: Ottelia alismoides; assembly: GCA_037367405.1. Lineage (NCBI taxonomy): Eukaryota > Viridiplantae > Streptophyta > Magnoliopsida > Alismatales > Hydrocharitaceae > Ottelia > Ottelia alismoides. The sequence goes on along the minus strand of JAZKJV010006542.1, from coordinate 353,708 downwards.
TAGGTCCCTTTGAAATTATTCTACGGATTGGGAAAGTCGCATATAGACTTGAACTTCCTCCACATCTTTTGGCAGTACATGATGTTTTTCATGTATCAAATCTGAGAAAGTATATTAAGGATCCTGAGCATAAGATAAGCTATGATGATCTGCATGTTGAGCTAGACTTGACATACCTAGAATTACTTGTGCAAATACTAGATAGGGATATCAAGAAGTTGAGAAATAAACATGCACCTCTTATTAAAGTGTTGTGGCACAACCAAGAGTTTGAAGAAGCCACATGGGAACTTGAGGTAGAAATGAGAGAAAAATACCATGCTTGTTGGATTGATAAAACTATGCACAGTGTATGTCTTTATTATAAATGAAATGATGTTCATTCTCTTTAAGGTTGTTATGGTTTCAATCCTCTTTAAGGTTGTTATGCTTGTAATTCTAGTCTCGAGGATGAGACTTCCTTTAAGGTTGTTATAATTGTAAAGCCTTGAAATTGGCCATCTCTCGGATCTGATATCATAAGATCCGGCTCATCAAGAGGAAACCAACGTAATTTGTTTCGTGTGAATCAGACTTCGTTTCGATTTGTTATGTCTTTGGGAAGAAAGAGAAGTAAGGAGATTTAAGATATCATTAACCTGTAATGATCATCATTAAGATTAATAAAACATGATTAAATAAACTAATGAGAGATTGTAGATCTCTATTGACCATTAGCAAACACTAATAAGTCGTTAGCAATAGTTAAGCATGAGCTATGAAAGATAAATCATGATTAGTTAAAGTTAATCATGATTAGAATTAATAAGCGTCATTAATGAATCTAGAATACTCTGGAAAGTTCTAACTTAAGTCTTAAGTTTTGGATAAGACTTGTCCAAAACCATGCACCAAAACCTTGGGCTGCTAACCACGGTTAAGGTATAAACCATGGTTTACTAACCATGGTTAGTGATTTTCTGGAGCGTATAAATACCTCCCCACCCATTAATTCTCTATGATTTCCACTACCCCCACTAACCTAAGTGATAGGGTCGAGAGGTTAGCAGGAGGAGAGGGAGGCAGAGAAAGGAACGCTAGCGAAGCGCTGCCAGGAGAACAAGGATGAGGAATGTACAATCCTCTCTTAGTTTGCTTCGTAGGCAAGTTTTTGATTCATCTTTTTTTTCCAATTTTGTTTTCGAATCATCTTTATTTTCGATTCGTTTTCCGTTGTGCTTCAACAAGAAATCTGTGTAATACCCTATTTAGGTGTGGTCGTCTCTGCTTGTCAGTGAACCATGTGATTCATCACACTTTCACTCACCTAAGACACGAGGTGTCTATCGATTCTCTATTGCTTTTGGTTCTATACTTTCTATTCCGCTTTTATAGTTATTTTGGTGGAGAAATATGTGTAATAACCTAGTTAGGTATGGGAGTCTATACACGTCAGTGAACCCTGTGATTCGTCACACTTTCCCACACCAAAGATGCATGGTGTCTACCGATTCATCATCACTTACCAGATTCATTGTTGTTTCCCTCTCGGTGATTTTATAGAGGAAACTCTTTCCGTTTTTCTTTTAAAATATGTCCCGATATAAGGGGAAACTCAGCCAAATTTTTATAGAAATATGTCCTGATATAAGGGGAACTCTGTCGAATCTTTTCTAAAAGGATGTCCCAATATATGGGGAAACTCTATCGAAATTTTTTAGAAATATCACCCTGTTTAAGGGGAAGATATGCTGAAATCTTAAGAGAAAAATATGTTCTTCACGTTCTTCGTGTTCTTCGTGTGTTCTTCACGTTCTTCATGTTCTTCGTGTTCTTGGCACTCTCTTAGTGTTTTTTATACAAAATGAAATTCGATCATTTCAGGAGCTACAAATCATCGCTTTTGAAAAAGAATCACGATAAAGCAATAGATACATGAGAGAGAGATCAACTAGGTAATGAATTCTTAATTTTGTTGTTGGGTTTTCATATGACATCATTAAGATTTCAGATATTATGCTCCTTATTACGAAGAACCCTAATTTGGCTATTTTTTAAGAAAATACGAAAAGTGGTTTTGTGATTTCAACTAAAATAAGATCAAAGCATCGCATTGATGCAGTGGATTGGAAAGTTAGGGTTTAGAAGATAAAATGAGCATAAATTTGAGTACATAAATATATGATTAATATATATGTGAGTCTGTACTCAATGTTAATGTTTATGCAAATCGAAGGCTTAATGGGGAAATTACATCGTGGAATTGATGTCTTTTGAGTTGGATCTTGAAAAGGATTGTGTCTTTTGTTAAAAATGGCTTGGAGTAGAACTACAGGTCGGTCATGCAACCTGTAGGTTTGTCGGAAGGAACCCGTATTGGCGTTTCCCTACCTAGGTGGTACACGGTTGCCCTGTTATGATAAGTACACACGGAATGAATGATTTGCAACACGTGGCTCCGAGTGCCAATATATTCGGGTTGAACGACGGAAGATGTGCTCGTGCCATGTGAAGGAATGGGTGGTTCAATAGTGGCTGGGTGATGATAACATGTTTTTAAAGCCACTAGGTTATGCGATTAAAGATTAGCCTGAGGTTTTAAGCAACCGGGTCCTGGAGGACGGTGTGGTCCTTTTTTGCTAGTCTGAGGGTTTGAGACCCTTATTAATAAAAGAAACGGAAATTGTCTGGGTAGTATTGGAGGACTGGTTGAGGTGACGTGCGACGACATAATCTTACCAGATCAATGTAATCTCCAACCCCGAAGTGTCAATAGCTTCGGAGTCCATATAGTGGTGAGGTAATTACATGGACTAATCCCTGACGTGAAATAGAAAAGAATAGGACTTAAACAATTGAGAAGGAATGAAACTTTTTGTGATAATAAGTTTTGTAAATAATTACACCATTTGTTTGCTTTTCTCTTCTTCATTACTTAACATTCACTCATTGTTATACTATGATTTATGGAAAACCCAACTGGTGTCAGTGAGCCATCGCAAGAGCTTTACTAATCCAGCCACATAAAATAGTAGCCATCTAAAAAGCCATAGTAGCTTTACTCTATAAGGTAGCGGTAATCTTTTTGTGTAATTTCTTTCCGGTTGATGTACATGTAAATGGTTATAGTTGGATAATGTATCCTGTAAACTTTATTTTTTGCATGGAAAGGTATTAAATACTTCCTTCTTAATATTTTTAATTACAGTAGGTTTCTGAATATTTGTTGTGGTTGCTTGAGTAACCAAATCTGGATATGGGAGGATCCAATGCCCAAGAATTTGGGTCCAGACAAAGCACCAGGTGCCGACACGTGTCAGCATCTAGTTGGCCAGATGAAAAAATATAGTATAAATTAAGTAATAAATATTGAATGATGTTATTTTAATTAAGTATAAAATTTTAAAATGCTAATAATTTAATATTCTAAATTTTATAATAATTTTTTTTATAAATAACAAATATTTAATGAAATATAAATATTATATTAATAAATACATTTGATTTTTATGTTAATAATTTAATAAATAACATATCATTTTTATATTTTATTATTATTAGGATAATAAATAAGGCCTTTGTGAATTTTTATGTATTTAAAAAAAATAATCTAAATATATTAATAAATACAGGTATAAATTACACAGTTTAGATTCATCTATAAATTAGTGTATTTAATTTATTTAAAATACTAAATAGTGTCGAAAAAATATTAAATTAAATAAATCATGGTTGAAATACAAGATCATGAAAATAACTAAAAATTATAAAATTAATAAAACTACAAATAGTGTGTTCTAAATAAAATAAATAGCCCAAAAACCTAGTTGTCATTTGGTCCCATAATCGACTTTTTGCAAGCAGACTCCGATTTTAGTGAAGTCATCTTCATTAATTAGAGAATTTTATTTTATGAAGTTTAAAGGTGTGTAGAGTGAAATTGGAGTTCATATGAGAAAGTTATGATGTTCGAAAGTTGAGAATTTTACAATTTAAAAGTTAGATTTCTTGTCATATATAAAAGATAATATTTTTAACTTATTTTTATATTTTTCTAACATTTTTTGAAATAATTATGAAAAGAGTTTGGTGAAAAATATGTACATAAGAATCAATTAAAAATTAATGAAGATTTGATAATTATTTGATAAATAGTGAAGAATGTGTAAAATGTATATTTAATTCTTTTACTGGTTTTCTTTCCTTATCTCCCCATCCTTTCTTACTTGTCGACCAATCCATGCTAACTAGGTCTCAGGGGTTAAGTTATATAAATAAATATTTCAGTTATATGTATAATGTATACGTCATATTATACATATATGCATATCAACAATATGCCTTTTCTTTTCTTTTTTTATTTATATGCACGTCTTGAACGCATAACAGTGCATTTTTATTCATGAATGAGGTTTTGATAAATGATGAAAATTAATGAATATTTACATGTATTTGTTAAGGGTTTTAAGACAAAATGCAGAAAGATTGTTAATGAGTCATGGATTCATCCATAGGTAACAATAATGATGCTTCAGCACTGTAAAAGAATTCAAATGTCACACTATAACAAGAAAATAAATGATGTTAATATATAAATAAATGTTAAGAATGGTTCAAACTAAATATGTATGCTATAACAATGACTATAAAATAATGGATAAATATAACTTGGAACTAAACTGTACTAGCAAAGTAGCATCTTATGAATTTTGAGTCTAGTGTCATTATACATTGACGTTTCATGAAGTCTCATTGTTACATAAAAAATAAGTAATTAAGATATATTAAAGGATAGTCAACTGCTAATACATGAAATGAATATCTACCTATCAGATAACATTGGTTATTTATTGAAAGGACAGTTCTTGAAATCGTATCCATGAACTTGCGACAAGATTTACATTATATGCCTCTACTTTTACGGGCTTCATTTAGTGGGATGTGTTTATTACTGCTACCTCTAGGTCTACCACCTCTTCCAATGCCTTTTGTTTTTGTAGTGATTGGCTCTAGGACATGACATTTCCTTAGTGGATGGTTGAGCCGTTGAAACACAACCCCAATACACTTATTCTTATTGGAAGAATACATTCTATGTACTTGATTTAACAGACTTTCAATCTTAAACTTCATGTGTGTAAATAATGCATCATTGCTTTCCACATACAAAGTTACAATTTGAGCACAAACATGGTTTAACTGACCTGCCCTTTTATGATCATGATTAAGCTAGTAGAATAGGATATTTCATGGAGTTCTTGATGCGTGGAGACCACTTACTAAGAATGAAGTTGTTCCTCACCTCTATATATAAGGACAACAAGAATGTGCTTGCATAGAATTCCATGGTACTGGATTTTTTTGTATTCGCGTATGATTGTATATGATTGTGTTAATTGTGTCACATACTTTCTTGTCAATGGAAAAAACCTTGTAACTGGTGCTTCCATCACATATATCTGATACCCGAATATTCAACATCAAAACTTCCATGAGTTCCTTCTGTAATTTGTTTAATAATCTTTTGGTGTACACATACATCATTTGTTCCTCTACATCTATTTGATTCTTAGCATAAGTCTTCAAGTCTTTATGTCATTATCCATGTCATTTTCACATTATCTCAAGCGCATTGAATGAGGAAGGGAATGGCGATCTACATTTAAATAGGTAGCTTATGAAAACCTACAATGACATAGTCAAAAGGAAGATGAAAGATTTAGTTGTTTCATTGTTAATGAAAGCATTGCAGAAGAAAATCATCTTGCCATGGTGATTAACACCACAAAATGCACTAAAAATAAGCTTGTATTCATTGGGTCTATATGTGGTTTCAAAAGAAATTGCGTTATCAAATATTTTGTAATCTAAGGAAACATTATCTATCAACAAACATTTAGTTACAATGTTTTCTTTGTCTATTTCATAGCTATAAAATTTGGATGTCAACATCTTACAATTTTTGAACATATCTAGAAGAAGTTGAGCATCAATGCCATCATGACATCTTTTTTTCTCTCTATTTAGTTTATATATATCTCGAACTATAAAACTGACCTTGTTATTGGTGATAAAGTCACTATCTAAAAAACTAATTCTTCAAAGTGAGAGTGTCTATCTCTCTCATAGATTTAATAAACATCTTTGTTGCCTTAGAAAAACTTCTATTCAGTATAAGGTATCTCCATTTGCTCAGAGATACATGGTTGTGATTACGTTCCTCGTGAAATTTAACAGCATCCAATCATGTTCGACAAACCTGAACTTTAAGACCATCATGGTTTTGCATCCAATCCAAACATCCTGAACGTGCCTCTGCTCACTTTCAAATATACTTTCATCACTAGATCACTATTGGGGCGATTTACTTCTGTTAACTTTCAAGAAGCTCTTGATTCCCCTTCTTCTATGTGAATAAATCTCTAAAAAACAAGAATTTTGTTCTTAGTTTTCTTATCAATACAATACCTTGTGCAAAAATTTTGGACATTAAACCAAGCTGATGTAGCATATGATTCATAAAAGTTATGTATATGATGAAGAGAACCAGATACCATACCAAAAATGAGAGCTGGGTTATCTACATGTCATAAAATGCATAGTAGGTGTTATGGGTGCACTTGAAAACATAATTTATAAATACATATTCTGCGTAATAAATATGGAGTAAGAAAAAAATATAGTTATTTGTAATAATAACTCTGCTTGAGGATCCTAAGAAGAAAACTTTAATCTGAACTTTCATATAGTCTCAGGAGAAATACAATCGGGAGGAGATAATTCGAATCCTTCGGGTAAAATAAGAACAATCCCTAAATTCAAACCCCCTTTTTTACCATTAGCAAGAACTTGTTTCAGTTGCATATCATAAGGTATTCAAACAACATCTTCAAATATAGTATCAGGAAGTACAGATTGCGGAACATCTTCAATAAGCTAAATGGCAATTGGCGCATACAATTCGTCCAGTCGCTTTGCATGGATTTTCATAACCCTGCTGTGCAAAAATGGGACACGCGTTTGAAATAGATGCCTAACGATACTGGTAGGAGAAGAACCCGACTCGGTATTGGTAAAAAAAGGAGAGGAAGCAGAACCAAGTCAATACGGATCACCCCCTTCTTCTTGCGCCAAAGATCTTGTTTCCGAGGGAACTGGAACTACCTTTTTTATTTTTAATGTTTGATGATTCTATGTAGTCCTCTTCCATATATTTTTTCTTTTGTTCTCGTACATCGAATTCAAGATTCACTTGACTTGATTGTTGTTGTTTTTCTTTATTCTTAAATTCTAATTCAAAATATTCTTTTATATTAGATGATATATGAAGATCTTTTTTTTATTTCATTGATATTTTTATTTTGATTAGAATTTTCATTAGACATTTGATAGATTTGCATAATAATAAAAAAATAGTAAAATACAAATACTAAAATTCATAAAGGTTTTAAAAAGGTTGATGGATGCAAGAAGTCTACTGAGATAGTTACTAATGATGAGAAGCTTACAAATTACTTAATGCTTTGTGTAGTTTTGTAAAATAATAAGTTAGTAAAATATACTAACTAAAGTCAATAACAAAGTATAATGACGATGTACTTGAAGATATACCTATTAAAGTAAATACGAAGGAGGACAATAATAGGGGAAAGTGAATTTTAAAATAATGAAATAGTGAAGTTATTTATAATAATAAATATGCATGAGGATGGTAAGAAGAAATCTATGAACTAAACTTTCAAATAATCGGACATTTGGTGGATTTGTATATTTGTCAATAAATTAGTAGCATATAAATAGTAAGATCAATAATATTACAAAAAGGATGATAGATGCATGTGAAGGAATTATGTAAAAGTTTATGAACTTCGCATCACAGAAACGTTGGAAATATAATAATTATTTTACAAAAAACTTTGATCATTTATAATATGAAAAATTAATTTCAGCACATCAATTTTGTACTTTGCAAAATCACTAATTTAGGGAAATGATTTTCCAAACATAGTTTCTTATATTCTAATGAATATTAGGGAGAGATCGGGGTTACCTCTTGAACTCTGAGTTTGTAAAGCAAGAGACATCCAGAATCAAGTCCAATCAGCGCTTGCTTCTCTCGTGAGCACGATATCGTGTTGCTTCCCACGAATTTAGATATGACTTCTTGATGAGTCCCTGATTCTCACTCTTTATTCTTTTATTTTAGCTATTTATCTTGGCAAATCATCACGTAAATAGGTGTAAATACAATAAGTTAGCATTCTGCATGCATGTGTTAACATTGTATATTTAGCATGTATTTGTGCAAAAATAAAACAATAAAGGAAAAGAAATTGGAAGGAGGTATTTAGAATAAATACAGAGTGACCCGAACCCCAAGAGAAGGTCAAGCATTGACCTGATCACCAAATAAAATAAGTAGAGAGAGATAGGGCGTACTCTATGTGTATATAATACCTATATATGTAAATAATTGTTTTGGATAAAATAAAAATACGATATTCTTTCTATCTCATTGTATATAGTCCTAGAAATAAAATAAAAATAAAATAAAAACTAGAAAAATAAAATAAAATCCTCTCTCACATGTACAAAATACATGTATATATGTCTCACTCCCAATTTATTCTATACTTGTAAATAAATCATAAAAATAAAATAAAAATTATTTTGTACCCCTAAAATATTTGGAAAGTAAATAAAATACAAAATTGAGGTATTTGTGTATAACAAAATAAAAATAAATGTACAAAATACATAGATATATTATACATGTTCATTTTACTGATGATGAAGCTGTTTATGCTTCATCTTTATTGTCTTCAAAAATCTATTGTATATAATACATAGACTAGCCCAATCCCAAAGCTAGATCTCCTGAGGGATTGTTGAAGGATGTGATCGTCACAATTCAGGGCATGAAATTCCCCGTGGACTTCGTTGTGTTGGACATGTAGATCCCCGAACCTGTGACCGATACCCCCATCATTCTAGGGTGACCATTCTTGGACCCAGCCAAAGTAGTGTCCGACCATGATATTGGGAAGGTATACTTTCATGTCAAGGGAGAGAATATACAAATAGAGATGATCAACAAGACCAGAGCACGAGACTCAACTTGCTCCAAGCAGTTTAGTGACGCAGAGCAGGCGACAAAGGCATAGTGAGACGTTCACTAGGAGTGCGACTTTGTGATCACTGATGATGAAGCTGCTTGGTCCGATCCCATTTCACGAGCCCTTCTCTCACCTCCAGATGTAGTAGATTTGTAGTTTCGAACAGAGGAGAGTTCGGAGAGTACATTCTTGGCCGAGGACACTTTCGAGGTTGTCGATCGTGTTCTGGATAGCGAGGCAGAATATATATCTTGTGATTCTGATTCAGATCCCTCAGATTCAGACATAGACTAGGCAGGGATTCATGATTTATTACCTTGCTTGATTTCCACAGAGCCAGCATTTAGGGTGGAGATCGTGCCAGCAACGAGTATAGACACACCTGTAGGGTCGTCTTTGCCGGTTTTGCAAGATCGGCGAGAGTTCTCTCACTCAGATCTAGTTGTGTTCACTTAGACCATTCAAAGGCTAGATTTGCCAGCTCCTAGTTGTCCTGAACTGAAGCCTTTGCCGCAGTCGCTGAAGTATATATTCCTTGCAAGTGAGAATGAGATGTACCCAGTAATTATCTCAGGAAATTTAACTGAAGAGCGAGAATCTAGTTTGATGGAGGTTCTTGAAAATAACTGCAAGACGATAGGATGGAGTGTAGCTGATCTCCATGTTATAAGTTCAGCCATATGCTCCCACCATATCTATCTCGAGGAGGACGCAAAACCATCGCGTGAGTTCTAGCATCGGCAGAACCCGAATCTTTGAGAGGTGGTCATGAAAGAAATCTTGAAATGGTGGAGCGTTGATTTTATCTATCCCATCACCGACTCCAAGTGGGTTAGTCCATTGCACGTGGTGCCCAAGAAGACGGGCATCATTGCAATTGTGAGTGAGTCTAGCGAGGAGATAGCTACAAGGGTACCCACTTCTTGGAGGGTAGTGTGGACTACAAATAATTGAATTAGGCCACCAAGTAGGATCATTTCCCGTTGCCTTTTATTGATCAGATTATAGAAAGGCTAGCTGGGAAGAGTCAGTACTGTTTTCTTGATGGGTACTCCGGCTACAATCAGATGGCCATAGTGCCCGAAGACCAGGATAAGACAACATTCACCTGTCCGTTTGGGACTTACGCTTTCAAGCGGATGCCCTTTGATCTATGCAACGCCCTGGTAACATTCCAAAGGTGCGTGTTGTCCATATTCTCAGACATGGTGGGTGACTGTTTAGAGGTCTTCATGGATGACTTTTCGGTATACGACGACACGTTCGACGCTTGTCTTGACTACCTAGATCGTATTCTTAAGCGATGCATAGAGGTTCATATTATCCTGTCTTGGGAGAAGAGTCACTTCATGGTGACTTAGGAGATGGTGCTTGGTCATATCATCTCCAATAGGGGTATGGAGGTTGATCCGGCCAAGGTGGATATCATCAGGAAACTCAATCCACCGTCCAACTTGCGACAGTTACGGTCTTTTCTGGGGCATGTCAGTTTCTACCAACGTTTCATTCACGACTTCAGCAGGATTGCCCAACTGTTGAATGAATTGTTGACAAAAGACACTGAGTTCATTATAAATAATAAGTGTCTTGCGTCATTTGAGACTCTCAAGAGCTCAGTTGTTGAGGCTCCTTTCCTTCAGTCGCCTTATTGGTCTCTCCCATTCGAGATCATGACGGACGCCTCCAATTTTGCCATGGGGGCCGTGCTTGGATAGAGGATGGATGGAGTACCATTTTCCATACACTACGCTAGCCGTACGTTGGATGCCACACAACGGAACTATACAGTCACGGAGAAAGAGATGCTAGCCGTAATTTTTGCTTTGGATAAATTCCGATCATATATTCATGAATCCAAAGAGACTATCTATAATGATCACACCGCCATCAGGTTCCTCATGGCAAAGAAGGATGCCAAAGCGATACTGAGTAGATGGATCCTTCTACTCCAGGAATTTGATATTGAGATTAAGGATAAACATGGAGTCAAGAATGTGGTGATCTTGGAAAATCTTGAGGAATCTGTGTAGACTGATCCCATTATAGAGACCTTCCCACATGAAGCGATCCTTACTATATTCTCTCTCCCATGGTATGTCAGCATTGTGAAATATCTTGTTGCCAAGAAAGTTCCACAAGGTTGGCCCAGGCAGCGACTTGAGACCTTCCTTGCGAAGGCCAAGTCTTACCATTGGGAGGATCCCATCCTTTATCATGAAGGAGGGGATAGCGTCTGGCGTCGGTGCATTCTTCAGGAGGTGCACCACAGCATCCTCACATATAGCCACAAGCTTGAGGTAGGAGGACATCATTCAGGGAGGAGAACAACACAGAAATCGCTCCAATCCTGCCTATGGTGGCCTACCCTCTTCAAGGATTCTGATGAATTCGTGAAGAGGTGTACTGACTGTTAGAGTATGGGCACTTTTGGACAGCGTGATATGATGCCAGAGCAACCCATCCACTTCTCTAAAGTTTTTGACGCATGGGGAATCGATTTCATGGGTCCATTACCTAAGAGTCAGGGATTTGAGTACATGCTGTTGGCTGTTGATTATGTGAGTCGTTGGGTTGAGGCCATTCCCGCCCAAATTGCATATGCTAAGACTGTTTGCAAATTTTTGAGGAAGAATGCCATTTCATGGTTCATGTGCCTAGAAAACTGATATCTGACGGGGGGTCTCACTTTATCAACGACAAGATACAGGCCCTTGCTAATGAGTTCAACATAGATCATCGAGTTGTAACTCCATATCATCATCAGACCAATGGTCTTACTGAAGTATCGAACGAGCGATCAAGATGATATTGTAGAAGGTAGTCTTTCCAGAACGAAAGGATTGGTCACAGCTTGTGGACTCGGTCTTGTGCGCATATCGGACTTCCTTCAAGACCCCTTTGGGTACATCTCCCTTTCATCTCGTTTGTGGCAAGACATGCCATTTACCTGTTGATATTAAGCATGTCACTATGGGTTGTCACTGATATATTATTGGATCCAGAGAGTATAGGTGATCAAAGGAAGATATAATCGGCAGCTCTGGAGGAGCATAGAGATACAACCTTTTCAAATAGCCTACAGTATAAGGAGTGAGTAAAGGTATGACATGATTCTAATATCAGCCATAAGAAGTTTGAGCCAGATCAACGAGTATGATTGTTTGATGCGATGCTTAGATTATTTCAAGGGAAATTACAGAGTAAGTGGAAAGGACCATACCTGTTCCAAAAGGTGCATGACAATGGTAGTATCAACATATTTGAAATGTCATCTGAGTCAACCTTTCGTGTGAACGGTCAACGCCTCAAACCATATCTAGATCATGAGCCGTTGATCGTTGACGTCGCCCCTATTCATTTTGCATGAGATGTGGTCTTTGACTCGCATCATTTGCATCTCATGCCTAATTATCATTGTTCTTCCACCCTGTATAGATCTAGATGTCCATATCATCTCATTCTTTAGTCTAACACCCCATCTGCATCTTGTGATAATGCTATACATAGTGTGTACTTTACCCTAAGCATGGAAGGTATTAGATTCTTTATTTTTCTCTTGATTCTTTTTACCTCTGTTTTGCTGCTTGTACTTCAGGATATTTTAACCTAAGTATAGTGGAGGTAGACCATGTACATTCCCTCACTAGGTTTTCACTTTATGTAGAGTTTTCTATACTTAGGATTACTTGATCCTAAGTATAGGGGGCATCACCGAGGTCATTCAATCTTTTAATTCGTCATTGTAGTATAGCCGTTCATTTCACTTCCCTATGCTAAGCATGAGTTAATTCTTTTACATCACTATTTGATCACTTTGAGGACATCATTCGAGCTAATTATAGGGGGATATCATATATATTACATAAATACTTTAGCCATAACTCATACATTGAGTAAGTTTGTTAATAAATAAAATTGCTAAAATCACTTATTAAAAATCACAAAAAATTCAAAAATTTTCTTGTACATAAAATTCTTTCTTGCACATACATAGCTATTTATAGAAACTATTTGTGTACAAATGTTTGTAAAAATGTTTTGCTTGTGAAAAGTTTGTAAATATTTTTGTATCAAGATTATGTAAATAGTACAAATTTTTTGTAAAATGTTTGAAAAATAAAGGTTTGTAAAAACTCATGTGTAAATGGTTGTAAATAATTTGCAAAACTTCAACATTCATGCATGTATTCAAACATTTTAAAAAATTTTGCACTTTTTCAAAAACATTGCATAAAACGATTTTTATAAATATTTGTATATTCTTATGAATCATTGTTGACATTTAAACTAGTTTGAAATTAAATTAGAAAATGCAGCTTTGTTAAGACCTTAATCGACCTAATTCTCAGAGGAATCTTATAGGATTTGGGTTTAAGACTTTTCAAGTCCATTGGTGACCTAATTCTTTGAGTCCACTAGGCTATGTTCACATGTCATCTTGATGAACCTAAGTAGAACACTTAACAACACACACATGACTCTCACAGACAATGGCTTTACGAGGTGGTGAGGAGGTAGTTTCCTTTTGCTTGGGGTAGCATACGAGGGTAGTACTTGTAGGCAGAACCTCTCGTCTTCCTTTAGGGAGGGAAGTGCATCTCAACTTGGTCTAGTGACGTTGAGGTTAAAGATTGGAGTTGTGGGTTGTAATAATGATTCAGAAGAGGGATAGTATATTGGATCAAGAATAAAAAGTCATCATGTATATATGTTACACCATGTAGATATGTTGTACATATGCACATAGACAAATATGTGCAAAAGAAAGAAAAACTCCAAAAAAAGTGGCGGGCCTTATAGAAAATGAAATTCCTGTCGTATTGTATATAGTCAAATAAAGCAAAGTTTTTGTTACACATTCTCATCTCATGAAGCTTGCAGCAGGAGACTTAGCTACACTGGTGGGGCTCCCAGGGATACGTGGGTACACTGGCCACAGTGCATTCTCTTCTTACCCCCTCTTCTTGAGCTGGTTGAACTTGAACATAGAAGGGAATACCCTGCTCCTTGAGGAAAGAGCTGCTGGACTAGGGCATTAGAGTTACCGTGCCGAGGGAGGTTTTTGCCTTGTCATTTCTGAGGTGGGGAGCTACATATCACTGACACCGTACAAGAAAAGATTCATGGTCATTAGATTTTGTGTATGTAGACTTGTTATGATCTGGATTATTGAGGAGTCTTGATCATATATTGGTGGAACTTAGAGGTTGTTGAGTCTTAAACCTAGGTCCAAAAAAGGTTCCAACAAACTAATAATCCAAAGGTCTGACTGAGCTCCATACTTAAAATTAATGAAGACAAGTTTAATAATCAACCTAGATTCCCCTTATTTTTAATTTCTTTCTTTTTCACTACTTTTCCAAACAAGTGTTTGCTAAGGGACTAGCGAAGGTAAAGTATAGGGGGGTGATGAATCCTTGATTCTCACTCTTTATTCTTTTATTTTAGCAATTTATCTTGGCAAATCATCATGAAAATAGGTGTATACAATAAGTTAGCATTCTGCATGCATTTGTTAACATTATATATTTAGCATGCATTTGTGCAAAAATAAAAGAATAAAGGAGAAGAAAAAGGAAGGAGTTATTTAGAATAAATACAGAGTGACCCGAACCCAAGAGAAGGTCAAGCATTGACCTGATCGCCAAATAAAAAATATAGATAGAGATAGGGCTTACTCTATGTGTATATATTACCTATATATGTAAATAATTATTTTGGATAAAATAAAAATAAAATATTCTTTCTACCTCCTTGTATATAGTCTTAGAAATAAAATAAAAATTAGAAAAATAAAATAAAATCCTCTCTTACTTGCACAAAATATATGTATATATGTCTCACTCACTATTTATTCTATACATGTAAATAAATCATAAAAATAAAAAAAATTATTTGTACCCCTAAAAATATTTGGAAATTAAATAAAATACAAATTTGGGGTATCTGTGTAAAAATAAAAAAAAAATAATTGTACAAAATACATAGGTATATTATACTTGTATATAATATTGTATATTGTATACAGATTAATTTATTTTTCATAAAAGAATTAAAATTCAATAATTTGTTTGAAAAATAATAAACATTTTTTATTTTATGCACTTTTTTTTTCAAGTAACTTACTATTTTTTATTGATTTTGTAAATATTTTGTAGAATCAAATTTTCCGATTGGTCCTGCTCGTGTGTTGACCTCCGGTCAACGTCTCCCCCTTCCCGGGTCAGATCCGGATAGTGTTCGTCGAACCTTCTTCTCCCCTATTTCCTGCTCGATTCCATCCGCCTCTTGTCCCGATTTCTCGCCCGTCACTTCTCCTAGGATCCGTGATCCTCGCGGATTCCTGGGAAGGTACAGATCATCCTAGGGTTACTCGCTACTTTGGATATCCCTGGAGAAGGCTATAAATCATCTTCTCCGCATACCCAGCGTGGCAGCTCGTGCCTCGCCCCTTCTCTCATCCCTAGGAATCTTCAGTGGAGTGATAACAACTGTATAAGCCCTTTGGATCAAGCTTTGGTGGTCTGGAGATGCACCTAAGATACATGGCCGGCGAGCATCACCGCATCTAGCCTCCCCGCCTTTCGCAGTGAGGTTGAGGCCATTACCTTGTCCCTTAGGAGTCCATCTGGCGCTTCAGGTATACATCATATCCCCTTCGTTTCGCCTTTTGATTCATTTATTTCCATCTAGCACCATCGCACATCCACTTGCTTCGATCGGCTGGTCGGAGCCTCGATATCCACATCCTGCAGTTCAAATCGACTCGCCATTTCAACCCTCGTCTTTCTCCGTAGCCTGATCACCCATAGGCTCGATCACCGGGTCAACATTAGGTCCACGACTCCCTTCGTTCACCTTCGTCGGGAGTCAAGCCTCACCCCCTTCCACTTCTCCGTTTTTTCTTGGCAATAAACCCTCTTCGGAGCTACACCTCCAAGCGGTGAATCCTTTGCAGGTCACTTTGTGCGCAGAATACCTCCTTTGGAACCCAGCTGATCCGATGGAGCAGCACTAGGTGGAGCTTGACCACTACACTCATCTAACCATCATCGCATCTATCGGAGCTGTCCAACAGAAGCGGAGCGCCCTTACGACTGAGCAGGACCTGCTGGTGAGCCCATCTGAGCAGTGGATCGCATCAACTGCTCGATCGAAGTTCGTCCTTCTTCCATATCCCCTCTACCGTTGGATGAAGCTGCCATCTGCGAGATTGCATCCTAGCCGATGACAGGATAAGCCTTTTCGTTTGTTGGATCAGATCTGACCGGTCAGATCTGCTGCATGTCCCCGACATTCCGCAGACCATCAGATCTGTAGTGCTAGATGATCAGAGTTGTACGTCCATAAAACCTCCCGCATGCACCACCTGCCCCTGCAATGTATATTGCATCTTTTACTCAGTACTTTTATGCTTTCTTAGTTAGTCCTCAAAATAAAGTTGTAGTTTGGACCGTTTGCAATTAGACCCTCATATTTTCAATATTTGCATTTTAGTCTAGTCTGTGTGAACTCACGTGTAGTACCACGTGCTCTTCTAGTATATTTACATTTTATACCCCGGACTTCATGTAGGTTCTGATCTAAATGGGAACTTTTTAGTATTTGCATTTATGCCCCTCTGAACCTGTGTCACGTGGATTGTGCGTGTTTTCTTGGATAATTTGCAGATTAGACCCTTAGCTTTTAAGTTTGTTATTATTTGGCCTACAACTTATGAATAATTGCATCTACGCCCCTATGTTCTGTATGCTTTGTTTTCAATCAAATAAGTACTAAATCAACTCCAAAAATTCCATAAAAATTAAATTAGCTTATGCTAACACGTAATATTTGTGGTAATTTTTGTGAATTAATTTAGTTTTATTTGATATTTTTAAAAAAATAAAAAACACCCAAAACTATTCTGTCTATTTTTTAAAATACATAAAAATTCGAAAAATTATCTGAAAAATTCTATGAAAATTTTTGTGTGTGTTGTTATATGCTTTGTACTCAATAACATTTTTGTTTTGGAATCATTTATAAAAACCCTAAAAAGCTAAAAAATCTAAAAATCTTATAGAAATCATTAAAAATTATAATAAATTAAAAAAATAGGATTTCAATTTCTATAGTTAGGTAATATTATTTAATTCATCAAAAAATTGCATCCCAGGGCACTAGGGTATTTTAAATATTTTTAACTTGCAATCTTATCCTAGCTGACATTGTTTGCCATGTTTTCACTTCTTTCATTTTTAGAAAATCATTTAAAATTTGGAAAAATCCACTAAAATCGCCAAAAAAACTTAATATCTAAAAAATGTAAAGATATTTTTGTTTCCTATATTTGAGCATTTTTACTCTTAATAAACAATTGTGGAAGCTCGCTTTTACTTTATTCTTTTATTTGTGTTGTTTGTTTCATTTTGAAAATATAAAAAAAATGCAAATTAACAACCATAAAAATATGTTTTTATTTCTCTGATTGCTAACTACTTCGTATATTTCCGTGCTCCTAGTGTTCGACCCGGGTCGCTATACCAAGTGAAATAAATAACGGAGACCATTGACATTTCCTTGTTTTGATTGATTTGTTTTTGAATGGTTTCTATTTTTCTTGTTGATTGTGCTTCATGATTTGGGTCGCAACAAACTCTCGAGAAATATCTTATACCATAACCTGAGTCGCGAGGCGAGTCATCACTTCTTCAACTTTTTCATGCAAGGATGATCAAGCTCATGATTTTGTTATCAAAAATTGATCCTTCCTCATACACTAGGAGCATAGAGAAGGAGATGATCTTCTCCTCCGAAAGGCCACGGTAATGGAGAGTAGAGGAAAGGCTTGACCATGTGGACGTGTAGGGTGAGGAAGAGTAGGAACGTATGAGAAATAACTTCTCAAGACTCTTTTGTTCTTCAATTCTCAAGTCGAGAGAACTATTAGGTGGAACAAGCATGCTTTAGACATATATGAGGAGCCTTCTCCTCATGGCAGATGTCTACCATGATATCCCATGGATTTTGTATCAAAGTCTATGGTTTATTCCTTATTGAACAATAAATAGGACTTGAATTTTCCATTTTAATTATCATTTAAATCAAGCAATAAATAGAGTAACAAATCAATCAATCAACCCACCAATTTAGGACCATGGTGGACATCTATGCTTCTCCAAGAATGGGCATCCACCTTATCCTAAAAGGTGGTTGATGAGTTTGTTCCTTATTTATATTCATGATAATCTAATTATCATAATTATATTTTTAGGAGAAGACTCTCATAGCTTATTAATCGCATTCATAAATCCAAACAAAAATGGAAGTCCAATTTACATTTAATATCCAATGTGAATCATATTCACACATGTGCCTTGAAATAACTATATGAATCATATTTATATGATATTAATTATTATGAATTATTATTCGCATTAATTAGTGAATTGTATTTGTGAATCATATTCATAAAAATACCCTTAATGAGATATGATTATGGCAATATAAATTATTTTATCAATTTTGACATCACGTAGTCTGAGTCTAAATCCAATTAGGACTCGTGAGATACAAATGTAGATGCATTGAGATAATATAGGGGAGATCATATTGTCCACATATAGTGACTTGAAATTTGGATAACTATCCAATTTTATGGTTTATACATTTTTAGCAAAAATGCATCACTTTATGAACGTTGAGAATGAGCTGAAATAATTCACAAACTAAGTGAGCACAACAAAACACATCACATTCTCCATGAGCTGGAGAATGCATTTATAAGTTGAACATAGCTTCCATGACCATTTCTAATCATAGTTCATAGCATTTGAGTTTGGAAACGAGCTCTATGAGTCTATTTTTTTTCCATTACATCACAATTTCTCTTTCCAACATTTGGACATTGAATTTTGGAATGGACATTGGATTCAAATGATATGAGACTTAATCCAATTAACTTTAGAATGATCAATCTAAGAAGCGGAGGCACTAAAATTAATAAGGTTTCACTATTCCATCAGAATGGAAGTGTAGTGGTTGAAAATCTATTAAGATAGATATAACCATGAGTAATCCCAATGCTCATTCATCCATCATATTGGAAGACATTGATATATCCAAAGATCAAACCCTAGTTTAACTATATTCTTTGGAATAAATAAATAGATTTGTAATTCGATAAAATAGGTGACAATATTAATCATATACTTTCCAAAAGTATATATTAAAATCTCAAATTCGTGTAACTAATATGACCATGCATGTTATTCTTTATGACCCCAAAATATCTCATGAGTGAGATCTATCTCAAGGTTCATCAAGTATGTGCATGTATAATTCCTTTGAGAGAAAATACTTCTTATAGGTTTTTAGATGTACATCAACTCACCTATATACAAAAATCTGTAAGGTCCTCAACTTATTGATCTGTCTAATGTGTGTTAGAAATGTGAGCCCTCAACGAACCATTTCTACAATAAATATTATTGTAATCCTTTTATTTAGATTAGTAGAAGTTATTAACTTTCACTCCCTGATTGACAACAATGAATGCATGCACTTATTTGGTCACTTCGTACAACTAGAGTTATGTACTTTTACCGTCTTGATAATTATATAGTTGTTCAACTAATGGTTGGATCATAGAGGTCAGTGTTGATTGATAATTTAAAGAGTTAGATTGAAGACTCAAAAAGCACAGTCAAATGATTGTCAAGAGAGGGTCTCTAGCCAAAGAAGGAGATAACAATCCTTAATCTAATGGTTGATATCCGACCTATCTCTTGATGTAGGTCCTCTACATAGGAATAGAGATTCATAGTTGTCAAATGTGTTAAGTCAAAGAGTTGACTTAGCGATACCGAGATAGCTAAAGTTTTGTCTTATGTCATCACAATATAGGCGCACATCCTTTAACTAGAGACAAATCTATCACTATATGTCTGAGTATGTACATTAGGCAGACCATTAGGTTGATGACCTAATCAAGGTCTATACACCAACAAGTTGGTGTGGATACAAGGACATACGAGTAATATGATCTCTCAAAGGGTCATATAGGTTCACTACCGAACTAGAAGACATGAGTTCACTCATGGAATATTGGGACAAACCAAATTCCATCGATGGTCATCTCGTTTTGGAATCAAGACTGGATTTGTGGGTTTGATATATGCTTTTCGAAAGCATATGATCGATATCGACTCCAAATGACCGAACACGAAACATAATGATAAAACATTAAAGGACACATTAAAAAATGCGATCAGAACTTTGAGTTTGATTACGATCTTCTAGTATGTAAGATGTACGAGTATTAGGAATACTCAAGAGTGATGTGATCTTAAACGCTTGCATACCATGATGCTTCCATTTCGAGAGAGTGACGAAACATGTTGATTTTATGGACTCCTTTTAGTAGACATGATACTTCATGTTAATCCAATTGTTGGATATTGATCCGAATGTGATTAGGATGCAATGAGAAGATGGAATATTATGTATAACATAATCATACACTTCTGGGTGGTCTTCTAGATCTGGATGTGAGACTAGATTCTCAGTCAGTATATATGGCATATGTAATCGCCCAGACATTATCTCCAAGTATCTGAGGAGTGGGCATAATATTCTTGAAAGAGTTTGAGAATTGTTCCATGACCAATATTATCTGAGCATGGGAAAATTTTATAACTAAATAGGATTTATTAGAACAAATGATGTGGATATTCACATTATTTAGACATGTGAAGAGAGACATCTTGGATAACTAAATCGGATTTCATTATCACAGATAATATTAGTGTGGATATCACTATCCATAATAATCATGGATAATATGGATATAATCGACAATATAATAGAGAGAGTAAATTGTGAATAAGACTCATAATTTATAAGTTAATGTGAACTGGATTCAAACTACATCACTTAATATAAATATGATTTACATTGAATTTTAAATGGAAGACTAAAATTATTAGAAATCATTGTTCTAATTGAAATTGTCATAAATGATTTGGAATTATTGGGATATTATAAAAATATTAAAATAAATTAACAAAGTAGAAATTTTGGGAGATAATGGAATTCACCCATTCCACTCCTTATTCGTAGTAGACGGCCACGGTGGTTACACCACGGTGGTCATCCACCCCCAATTATGGGAGGTGGGTGGGGTCAACCTTAATCATAATGGTAGTTGATTAGTTGATTTAATTAATGAAATAATTTGAGATTTTGTAACTTTGAAGAAGCACAAATTAAACTCAACAATTGATTTTTAAGAGCACAAGGATTGGGATCCATGGACTTCCAATTTGTTATAAAAGAGAGGCTAACCCTAGACCTCTCTATAATACATGAATGCAGTTGTTGCAAAATTAGTTTCTATCTCTCTCATTCTATCCAGGTGCCACCACCATTTGCCTGCACAACACTAGGTTGTCCTCTTGCCATAGGTTAATGGAGATCGTGATTGTTGTTGTGCTGCTATTGTGATGTTGGGCTAATCGCTAGAGGAAGTTGATCTTCTTCGGTGCCTCATGCTCGTGAAGAAGACAACAAATTTCATGAGACAAAATCAGGAGTTTCCATGCTTAGATTATTAATAGAAATTGCAAGAATCCCGTGTCTCATCAATACACGCCTATGAGTGCACTCTCTTCGGATCGAACTTGAGTATGGAGGCCATTTCACTTAGAGTTTTCGGGATCACAACCCTGATTCAAGAGGTAATCCTAAAATCATGTGATCTTGATTAAATGGCACATTAAGGTTTCCTGAGTCATGTGGATTCATCTATACAATTTTTATTTGTCTGTTGCCATGGCAACTAGTACGACTAGTTGACCTAGAATGGATTTGATCCGACCTCCGTGCTTCCATGATGCATGAGGCCTGATCCTCGTGCCCTTCAAAGTGTTATTAGAGCCATTGTTTAAGGTATTATATATGAACCAAACCATAGTGAACAAGGCTTTCGATATCGGGATGCGTAGCAACTTTTGTTTTCACATTGTTGAAATTTTGAATCGATTTTGAGCATATATGATATGTCTCCTATATTACCTTATTACAAATAAATTTTTTGGTATACTTAAGCTTGTTTAGATGATCAGGAAATGTCTCCTAATGTTTGTCAAAAATTGGTGAAGATTGGGCACTGTTTTGAATTTGAATTGTTCCTGTAGTGTGTTGTTTATGCATGAATCCTAAATATATATCTAAAAAATTTTAAATTATTGTTTTTTAGTCATGAAACATGTTAATAAGCCATTAATTAGGTCAGAAATAAAATTATTAAACCACTTATATTTATTTTGCGTGATTCCAATTCTGTACACTCTAGATTTGTGATATGTAGAGCGTCTGAGTTAGAAGATGATTAGATCATCAAAGTAGACATCTGTAAATGTATTAATCATTCAAATATAATCAACAAAATTTGTAATTTGTCATGATTAATGGTTGTATCATTTATTTAGAGAAATACATGTAAAAAATTGACCTTGAATGATATCTTCATGACATGAAAACCCTTGATTCCAAACTACATTAGTTGTACTTTTACTTTTAAATGCGAAACCAACTTGTTTGCTTGATATGAGTAGAAATTTATGATCATTAAAAATTGTTTAAGTTACTTAAATTTCCGAGTGATTATTATATAGTACTTTGTTGGTCATCAAGAGCAAATTATTGATAAAATCTCTTGTTACAAATAAATCCAATTGTGTTATTCTGAATAGGAATGGAGATGGTGTATAGACTAGGTATACTGGCTGGGTTCCTTAATTAGTGCCTTACATGTCAAGGAAATGCTCCCTCCGAACATAACTCGAGCGTCTAGACGACTCTGTTTTAAAGAACTGTAGCATGATGTGTCATTAATGCATACTCTAGTAACTAATTAGACTAATAAATTTGTACTTTATGAGGGTGTATACTATATAGTAATATCAAGCAAATTAAATCTTTTGTTGGTTACATTAGATTAACATTCATTTAATATGAATGAATTAATACAGTAAAATTAAAAATCCGTAATCTATAATAATATATGATTGTAATCACTTGGAATGGTGAATCATGAGAATATGATTCTAATTGATTAATCAAAATTATGGAGGGTCATATGATAACATCCATGGTCTACTGCCAAAGCGAAAGGTTCTGTCACCATGGATTGTACATTAGAGATGCCTATATGATAACTCTATGGTAAAAGCACACATGGATCGAGGCTCTGATCAATCTCCATTTCATCACCTTTATTCTATCATTTTTGCCTTGAAAACCCTAGCTAATGCATGTATATATCATTATTTTGTACAAATTAACATTCACTTATTCTGTTTATTATATATAATACCATTTTAATGCCAAAATTATATAATTAAGAAAAGAAAAGAATAAGAATAAAAGACTAATGGTATTTTATGACCCCAAACCCCGAGGCCTAGGTATCTTCATGATTGGGTCGATAAGGAATAAAGTAATGGAAGATAAGGGCTAATAAATCAATAAAATCCTCATTCTTTTATTCTTCAATAATTCATTTTTAGGACCTATTTTATTTTCTATTATTTATACATTAAATCATTAAACTTTGTACATAAACATTGTAGAAAATAATATATAAAAAACAAAAAAATCTGATTTCTTACAAAAATGATATTATAATCATTTTATGCTCGAAACAAAAAGCCAAAATCCTAACTTCCTAGGACCATATCTCCTAAATAAAAATCCAAAATACATCAAAATCATCTTTAATTGTATATAAATTTTAATAATTATTTAATGTCGATGGTTTCATTTAATTTGGAGTTAAGTTGAGAATGTTAGGTTTTGAACCCCTATTGAATAATATTCCGGATAAAATATTCATTTTATTATTTAATTATTATTTTTAGAATTTTACATTTTCATAATTTTGTAACTATTACTTATATTATATGTACATATTTAAAACACAATATACCCATAAATAAATCTCTAAAATAAAATAATATACAAAGATACATGGATGAACTACCTATACTTATACATATATAATATACACCCATATTTATTTATGTGTAAAAAATACATCATACAAATATAATAAAAATATATTTATATATATAAATATAAGTTATAAATATGAAAAAAAAATAAAATAATTAAATTAACCTTACAAAACAAAAATAAAATAACTAAAACATTGTTAAATATTCCTATAAATGGAACCTTAAAAATTGGCTTGTAATAAATAAGTTTTAAAAAAGTAAATAAAAAAGTTTATAATACTATAGAAAATAAAAACCATTTTTTATTTTATCACTTAATATTAATAAAATAATT
This sequence comes from Ottelia alismoides, assembly GCA_037367405.1. Taxonomy (NCBI): domain Eukaryota; kingdom Viridiplantae; phylum Streptophyta; class Magnoliopsida; order Alismatales; family Hydrocharitaceae; genus Ottelia; species Ottelia alismoides. The sequence goes on along the minus strand of JAZKJV010006542.1, from coordinate 329,280 downwards.
TATTATCCATTATTCAATTTAAAAAAAATTTAAGGGTTGGTTTTTCCTGGTTGGTCCACGTGGACCAACTAGGTTCTTTCACAGGTTGACCTTGGTCAACTGGTTGATCTATCCCTAGACCCTATACAACTTGATGCCACCCTCTCCTCGATTTTCCTCGCATTGAAACAATGTTAGAGGAGTTGTACATCCTTCGTAAGACCCCTTCCTTGTTCTTCCTTGATCTTCGTAGACTCTTCTCCTCGGGCCAAGATCCTTCGATGCACCTGTGTGTCCACCACGGACGTCGCATGTTCCCATGCCTGTAAATATCTGCCCCTCACCATTTTTGCTTCCCAGTGCATCTTCTACACAAATCTAGCCCCCTCAGAGTACCCTAGGATTGACCATTGTAACAGAGAGTGCTCCCTAGGCTCTAGGAATTTGGAGGAGAGGCGTAGGAGGTCTACCCAGCCCCATCGTCGGAGCTCTACTGCCAACTGTCAGTCTCATGGCTCACGAATGCTTGAGGTTCTGCTTTCTTTGTGTTTTGGGTAATTTTAAAATATTGTATTATGTTTCTAGCCATAGATTAATGATTAATCTTCTGTCGTAGCATAGATTCCAACATTTCGAAGTACTGGATGTCCGCTCCGTCCATTACGTTCCACCATATTCTAATTTGTTCCGACATCCACGACCGCTCTATCACCATAACCCAACGCTTCTTCATTCCGTCAGCTCATCAGACCACCCAGCTCCTCCTAGGATATGAATTTCAAGGTCCTTTCACCGCCCTACGATGGACTTTGTCACCCCACACCATCTGCCCTTTGATTCCACCAAAGAATAGCCTGGACCTATCGATTATGCCTTGCGATGCTTTTGCTTCATTTTGCAGGTCTGAAAGCGTGCAGCTATGCACTATCTTCATCAGGATCGAGTCTTCCAGGTTCATCGAGCTCCAGGCCCCCACCAATGGGGCTCGGATCTGTTTGAATCCTCCAACTATTGTAGAAGCCTTCTAGCATCCTCACGAGCATCTCATCAGTGACTCTCGAGGTTGGAGGAGTTAGATTCTGCTCATCAAAGTTCATCCGGGCAGTGTTCTTCATGTGTTCCTCCAGTTGCCATCGAAGCCATTTGATCCAACAATGTTCTTCCAAGTGTACAACTGATGTCCGATCAGAGCAAGCCAGAGCCGTCGATCTCATCTGCAAGATCTAATCCTAGGCATTGAGCATGAAACGCCATCAACCGTGTTGGAAGTGATGCATGGCGAGTGAGCACCCCTCAGCCGCATGATCAAACTTAAAAGGTGGGTATTTTGCATTTTACCCTTCGTTTTGTCATTTTATTTTTAGGCATGTAAAATATTTTTAATTCCTTAAACATTTGGGTAAATTGCAAGTCAGACCCTGTAGTTTTTGATATTGCACATTGATCCCTTGCCAGCACACCTTAGTGCAATCCCACGTAATGTAGGCATTTTACAAAAAATCCCTTACGACTCTTATTATTTCAATTTAGTCAAAGAATTTTTAATTCCAACAATATTATTCTACAAAAAATGTATATAAGCCATGCACATTAATTTTAATTACATATACGCCCCAACTAGTACATGCATTTTTGTTGATGTTCTCTATATTTTAAATATAGTGTCTGTGCTCCAAAAAATTTCAAAAATAGGGTTAAGCTCTTATTTGCAAACATTTTCACATACATTTTTAGATTTGCAATTTAGGAACATTTTCCAATTTTATAAAAAGAAAAAAGAGCAAAAATTTTCCCTATCTGTAGTATAAATACAAAAAAATATAAAATCATTTCGAAAAATACACAATTTTTTTTGTTTTATTTTATTATTTTGAAAATTCATACCAAAATAACTAAAAATAGAAAATGAAAACTCATAAAAATAAAAAAATACGAAATCATTTATAAAAATCTTCAAAATTCCCAAACACTTCAAAAATATCATTTTCTATTTTATAATTTTCTTATATTATTATTTATCTATTAAAATTGATTTGTAAAATTATGGACATTATTTTTTATTTAAATTTCCAAATTAATCTGGTGTATTTATGTATCCATAATTTGGTATATTTTGAATTTAAAAATACATAAAAATTTAGCAAAAATATTAAAATCACAAAAATAGTTAAAAAAATTAAAACACATAAACATTTTATTTTATGTATTTTGTTTATTTTTATTAGTATTTATATACATCAGCTTGTGTTGTATATATAGCCTTATATAAGCTTATATTTTATATTAAAAAGAGAAAAAGTATATTTAAAATAAGAAATATTAAAAGAAAATAATTAAAAAAATGAAAATAATTGAAAAATATAAAAACAAATAAAATATAAAATATAAAACGCACAAAAATATAAAATCTCCCGTTTACTCCCTGTGTTCGACCTCTACTACTTGCATCTTTACAAATCTTTTGTAGAGTTATAATAAATTATAACTCCACACATTTAATTTCATCGCTTTATTCTTAAGTATGGGTTAATTGTTGTTTTAGTCGGGTTTCTTATCGATTGCTTCGACGACTGTATTCATGCCTTGTGTAGAACACAAGACCATGAGATTTTCAATTAAACTTTTGGCGTCGTTGCCGAGGAGAAAAGGTATGTATATTGGATTATTTATTACTTTGTCTTCTTGCTTGTCTATATCTTCTTTTATTCGTTTTTCTTTTATTTGGTATTATATTGTTGAATTGTCTAATCACCTCTTCCTTGTTGACTTTGCTGCGAGGTACTGGGGATCAAGGGAGGCTCTTCTAAGAGTGCCTATGCACCCACGTGAGGTGGTGTCACTTTTCTGAACTAGCTTCCAAGAGAGAGCACCAAAGGAGACTTGGAGAGATTGTTAAAGACAATAGCTGCTTTGTATTTTATTTTATTATATTTGTAATTTCAAGTGAGAGGGAGACTATTATTATAATAACTCATGACTCTCTTCGATTTTTACAAACTTGATGAGGTCCATTGCTCGAGGTATTGTTTACTCAGGGGACTCATCCGTTTTTATCATTTTGCATCGCTTTTCTTTCATTTCTTTTCCGAGTTTTTGCTTTTTATTATTTTGTATGATTGAGCCCTAGCTTAAGATTTGCTTGCTTGATAGATTAAGGTCCAAACACTTAATTATATTTGCATGTATCTATAGATTTGTGCTTGAACTTAGTCAAAATTTAATTGTTAATTATTTGGATTTGAGTCTGTGTGCTAAGAGAGGTCGCATACAACTCTCACAGGACCCATTGTGGCGGGCACCGAGTGGCATCGAAGACCGAAACTGGGTCTCATTTCTAGATAGTTGACATTTCGTTCTTTATGGTAATAGCAAGTACTATCATGGTATGATTTCATCGGCTTTGCATTTGTATATAGATAGGTTTCAATTCTGTTTAGCATCCTTGCATGAAGAGAGTTGGAGGCAAGATGAGCATTGCTACTTAGCATTCATCATCATTTTCGCTTGCATTGGTTTTCTGACTCTCTCCCTCTAATTTTGATCGCCTGTGAGATAAAAAGAATTGATTCCCTGTTAGGCTCGTGCATTTCTATTAAAAAAGTGATAACAAATAAAATTGGGACTGCTAAGCTTACTCGGCCCTAAATAAACCAAAAAGAAAAATCATTTTCTTGGGGAGAGTAACCCCCTCATTGTATTCGTTTTAATTTTCTCACGTACACACTAAAACTAGTGCCCAATCCCATGCCTCCTAAGTGTGCTTGTGCAATTTTGTATTCTCACCTAACTCTAAAACCGACAAGATGAAAAGATCGAGCTTTTACGCTCTTCACAACGTTGAGTAGGTGATTGAGTGGTTTGTTTTGTGTATACTTCTTTTTGCTTATGCATACTCAATCTCTTATGCACATTTGTGCCTTTTTTCTCACATCTATTGATTTGACCATCACACTCTCCTGATTATTTTCCTTTTTGTTACGAAGATGGACAACTGGAGCTATTTTTATCTTGACTTTTGAATCCTTTGTACCCTCCAGTCGGTCCACCTACATTTTTCCCAGAAGACTTTGCTCCTGATTTTTGTACATATTTGCATGAACCCTAGTTTCAGGCCTCGAACTTTTACCCACTATCACCATCACATTACCCACCATCTCACCCACCCGACTCTAATGGAGTCCGCCCTTGAGCACTTGATTTAGATGATCGACGATATGAGACATAGGATTAATGACCTCACTAGTATAAATAAGAACCACAATGCTGCTTCACCATTCGATGATATGGGTTCATTCGAGGATTCTTATGAGAGCTTGCAATCGAAAAAAAATACAAAAAAAATAAGAAAATCTTAAAAATACAAAATGAATTCAGGAGACACATTGATGATTCAGACTGTGAGGAGAGGGCCCACCTGCCAGATTAGTTGCCCACACATTCACTCACCCCCTATCCCACCTTTTATCCTAAGGATGACAGTGTACAGACATCTCTTCATTGTCCTTGTGTAGATGATGACTTCAATTTCCTCCTATGGAGGAGATTCAAAAATTTTAAAAATATTGACTAAACCTGAAGTGATGGCTGCTATTCATGAGATCATTGATGCCCCACTTCTCCAGGCCATGACATGTTTATCTGCTCCTCAACCCAAGAAGAGAAAGCGAAAGAGCATATCTAAGCATCATATCTTAACCATGGCCACATCTCACACCATCACTCACTGTCCTTTTTTTAGGAAAGGGAACACTATTACACCCTTCACTAGATGAACCATCATTGAGTATTCATGTGATGATAACACTCTCCTTGGTGGCGGTGCTTCAATTAGCTTAATACCCTTCTTATGTGTACAATCTCTTCACTTAGGGCCTCTAAGCAAGACCATGATGATTCTCCAATTTGCTGATGAATCAATAAAGAGGCCGAAGGGTATTTCAGAGAATGTTGTCATTTAGATTCAGGGCATGAGCTACACTACTGACTTTGTTGTATTTCCCATGTTTATCTGCAAGAGTCGTTATTGATTACATATCAGGAGAGATTCATTTTCGCATTGATGATAAGAGAACTGTGGTCCTTACTGCACCTACTGCTGACTAGAGACCTACACCTGATGTGACTACACTCGTATTAACTGAACTCGAAGCCTATGTCATGTCTGATGTTATCAAGTAAGTTTGCTTTTTGGATGATGATGAGATAGGAGATCTCCTCTGTAAGGAGGAAGACTCAGAAAGCATAGACCTTGGAGTTCCCTCTCCTCATGATTGATGATGTGTTGAGGACATCTGTGGGATATACATGATTGATACCTTTGAATGGAGGGCAGACTTAGTAGAGACTAAGGAGGACAAATTTGATTTTATTGCTTTCATCAATGAATTCGGACCTTTTGATGATGACTTAGAGACTTTCCAGGCAGGACTAGACCTGACTACTTCCATTGATGAGTTCGAGCCTTTACACTATGATATTTGCGAGACTTCACAGTACGGACTTGACTTGACTACTTCCATAGACGAGTTCGTTCCTTTTTATTTGACATAGATGAGACCCCCAAGGCTAGACATGACCACACTACTCCCACTGACCAATTTGCGCCTTTCTGCTTTGATATTGCTAAGGATCTTCGTCAGGTCGATCCTGTTTAGTTTGTGTCTACTGACGATCATGATATCGATCTGCACCTTGTCAAATCTACTCCTCAGTGGTCTCGCAAGAAGGTCTTCTCTCTACCTTCTCGATATGTGTACAACCTTCACCTGTATAAATACTGCTTTAAATATTCGCTTTCATTTTTCTTTTTCCATCTATCATTTTAGTACATCCACCACATTCCATTGTTTTGCCTTTCTTAGGACCTACTATGTCCTAAGTATTGGGGACGTGGAAATGTTGAGTGATCTTTCTTTTTTTCCTTCTTCTCTTCCTTTCATTTTCATTTTTCTTTTACTACCAAAAAGGTCTCGCCCCCATTTTGACCACTACAATATTTCGAACGTACTTTATCCTAAGTATAGGGGGTGTGCACCTGGAGTTTTTCATTCTCTGGTCCTCTCCATTGTCTCCTCTTCTTGTCTATACTTAGGGACATCTTACCCTAAGTATAGGGGGATATATACCGAGTTATGATTTGTTTATTTCCACCCTTGACCCTCCCTACCTTGGGTACAATTTGTTATACTTAGGAGCATTTCATCCTAAGTATAGGGAGGATGGTAGACTTTTCATCCGTTCATTTCTTTATTCTTTCATTCATTTATTCTTTAGGTTTTTCTACACTCAGTCCAAGTTATGTCTTTTTTCTCTCTGATCAATGAGGACATTGCTCAATCTAAGTATGGGGGTTCATATATACTCTGTATATACTTTAGCCATAACATGTACTTTAGTATTTTTAATAAGTATGGCAAAAACACTATATATACATATACAATTTATTAAATCAATTAATAAAAAGATGTTCATTATTCCTCAAATTCTTTTGTATTTACTTAATGATAAATCAGGTAAATTTTTTGTTTACAAAATGTTTGAAAAATAGTATGAAAAATGTTTTGAAAACTATTTGGAAAATGTTTGGATCAAATAATTTCAACCTCTACAAAAATGTTTTGTTTAAAAAAGTTCTTTTCTTTATGTGAATTAAAAAATGTTCAAAAAACTATTTAAAAATGGTTTTGAAAATTGTGACAAAAACATTTTGAAAAACCTTTGCAAAATGATTTTCAAATTTATGTAAATGTTTGTAAAAATAAAATCCAAAAATTAGTTTGGACTATAGTTTTTAAAATTTTTTTTTAAAATTATTTTCAAATAAATTTAAGAAATATATACATGATCATCCTAATAAATAAACATTTTCACCAGCTATATATCTATAAAAATAATAACATATCCCTTCTATAAATTCTTAAAAACCCAACTCTTTTAAATATAAGATGCATCCCTGTGTAAATATTTGTACCTATCTTTTATTTGAAAAATCTTTTTGTTTTAAAATCCCAAAAACATTAGCAAAATCTTTTTGAAAAATCGCATAAAAATTTGCAAAACCTTTTCAAAAACCCTTAAAAAGTTAAAAATATGAAAATTGAATGACAAAAATATTTTATGCATTATGCATGGCATTTGCATTTTTCGGATTGAATTTGATAGATGAACAAGTCTAAATAAAATCCAGACCTAATCATAGGAACCTTATAGGAACTGGAATTGAGGTACTTCAGGTCTAGTTGACTTAATTCTTTGATAATCATGAGACTTGGTTCAATGTCATCTTGACTACTTAAGTAGAGTATTTCTAATCACACACACGACTCTTGTCGATAATGACCTAGCTTGTACACCTGCACCTTTCACTTTGCTCACCTCAGTTGAAGTGGTAGAGGGATGGATTTGATAGCATTAGACACAAGCCAATGAAAACATTAGAAGTTACATATTTGTGGCCATTGTACCCTAGCCCAATCCATCGGTGACGAGTTCTAAAGATAGAAGTAGTAGATTGCAATAAAGCTTAAAAAGAGGGATAGTCTACTAGCACAAGAAGAAAAAGTCCTTCTGTATATGTTGTTGTATATAGTATTTCAAAAAAATAAAAAATCAAAAACTCCAAAAAAGTGGACAAGCCTGATTAAAAATAATATGCCTATCGCAGTGTACAAATTTATATAGTCAATAAGAAAGCTTGAGCTTCAAAGTCATATATATGTGAGAGTGCAGCCAGATGACATGGCTACACTGGTCAAGCATCCTAAGATAGGCAGCTACACTAGCTACCATCCACTCTTCTCTCCACCTCCTCTTCATGACCTCGTTGTTACTTGAACTTAGAAGGGAATACCATGCTTCTCAAGGAAAGATTTGTTGGATTGGGGAATTAGGGTCACCATATTGGAGAAGACTGACTTTTATCGCTCAGGTGAGGAGAGCTACCTATCTCACACGATTTCCAAGGTAGATTCATAGTCATAAGGGTTTCCATGAGTTGAAGTATTCTGACCTAGCTATTGAGGAGACTTTAGTAGAGTTTTGGGATTCCCCAAGGCTATTGTGTTTCAAATTCGTTTCCCAATAAGGTTCCGACCGCACCTAAAATCCAAAGGTATGACTTAAGCTCCAGACTTTAATTTTGTGAAGAAAAGTTTGAAAATGAAATTCAATCCACTCTTTATTTTTCTTTTCTTTATTTTTTTTTCTCCACTTATTGCATAAGTGTTTACTAGGGACTAGCAAAGGAAAGTATAGGGGATTGATTATTTTATCACCTTTATCCTATCATTTTGGCCATAAAACCCTAGTTAATGCTTGTATATAACCTTATTTTGTACAAATTAACATTTATTAATTATTCTATTTATTATATATAAAATATTGTTTTTAATGCCAAAATTATAGAATAAATAAAGAAAAAGAATAAAATGCCAAATGTATTTTATGACCCTAAACCCCGAGACCTAGACATCTTGATGACTTGGTGGACAAGGAATAAAGTAGGGGGAGATGAGGGCCAATAAATCACTAAAATCCTCATTCTTTTATTCTTTAATAATTAATTTTTGGGACCTATTTTTTTTATATTATTTATACCACAAACCAATAAACTTAGTACATAAAAGTTGTAGATAATAATATATAGAATATACAAAATTGATTTCATACAAAAATAATATATAATGTACATTTTATGCTCTAAATAAAAAGCCAAAATCCGAACTTCCCAGACCAATATCTCCTAAATAAAAACTCAAAATATATCAAAATTACATTTAATTTTTTTTATCTTTTAATAAGCTATTTAATTAATGTGGTTTCATTTAACTTGCAGATAAGATGCTAAAGTTAGGCTTTGGACCCCTAATGTATAATATACCCGAATACAATATTCATTTTATTAATTCTTTATTATTTTTATAATTTCATATTTTTATAATTTTGAAAATATTATTAATATTATATGCACATATTTAAAACACAATAAAATAATAAATAAAGTGCAAAAATAATTTAATATACAAAGATACAAAGATGAAATACCTATACTTTTACCAATATAATATACACCTATATTTATTTAAGTGTATAAAATACATCAGAAAAATAAAATAAAATATATTTATTTACCAAAAATAAGTTATAAATATACAAAATTAGAAAATAAAATCAAAAAATACAAAATAAAAATAAAATAACCAAACATAGGTAAATATACATATAAATGGAACCCTAAAAATTAACTTGTATTTAATAAGTTGAAAAATAAATAAAAATAAGATTAAAATACTACAGAAAATAGCAAAGATTTTTATTTTATAATTTAAAATTAAGAAAATCAATTTTTTATTCATCATTCAATTTACAAATAATTTGAGGGTTGGTTTTTCCTGGTTGACCTAGCCCTAGTCCCTTCAGACATGATGCCTCCCTCTACTTCTTGATTTTCCTCGCATTGATACACTGCTCGAGGAGATGTACATCTTTCCTAAGATCCCTTCCATCTTCATCATTGATCTTCGCTGACTCCTCTCCTCGGGAGAAGATCCATCGGTGCACCTGTGACTCCACCTCGAACTTCGCTTGTTCCCATGCCTGTAAATATCTGCTCCTCGCCATTTGTGCTCCTCGATTCATCTTCTACCAATTTAGCACCCTCAGAGAAACCTAGGATCGAGACTTCATGATAGGCAGTGTCCCCATGCTCCAGAAACCTAGAGGAGAGGCACAGGAGGTCTACCCAACCCCATCGCCAGAGCTCTGCTCTCGATAATCGATCTCGTGGCTCACAACCTCTTGAGGTTTGCTTTCTTCGTATTTAAGGTAATTTTTAATACTTGAATTTTATCTCTAGCCATAGATTAAGGATTGATCTCCAATAGTAGCATAGATTCCAACTTTTAGAAGTACATCAGATCTTTGTTCCGGCCATTGTGTTCCTCCCTGATCTAGCTCGTTTCGACTTCCACGACCACTCCATAACCATACCCCAATGCTTCTTCATCCCATCAACTCATCAAAACACCCACCTCCTCCTAGGATATGGACTTCTAGGTCCTTCTGCCTCCCTGCATCGGACATCGTTGCCCTGCATAATCTACCCTTTGATTCAACCAAATAATAGCCCAAAACTATCCTTTCTTCCTTGCGATGCTTTTGCCTCATTTTGCTGGTTTGGAAGTGTGCATCTGAGAACTATCTTCTTCATGAGTCCTCCTAGTGCATCAATATGTAGAACCCCACCAATTGGGCCTGGATATGTTTGAGTCCTCTAGCCATTGCAAAATCCCTCTAGTATCCTCATGAGCATCTCAGCAGTGGCTCTGGAGGTCGGAGGAGTTAGATTCTGCCGATCGAAGTTCATCTGAGCAGTGTTCTTCACATGTTCGTCCAGTTGCCCTTAGAGTCGTTTGATCCAGCCTTGTTCTTCCATGTGTGCAACTGACGTCCGATCATAGAAAGCCAGAGCAGTCAATCTCATATGCGAGATCTAATCCCAGGCATCGAGCTTGAATCGTCATCGGTTGCGTGAGAAGTGACATGTGTCAAGTGAGCGCCCCTCAGTCTAATGATCGTGCCTTAGTGGAGGGGAATTTTGCATTTTCCCCCTCCATTTTAGTCATTTTGTTTTTAGTACTATAAAATATTTTTAACGCTTTAAACTTTTAGTTAAATTGTAAGTCAGGCCCCATAATCTTTAATATTATACATTGGTCCCTTGCCAGCTCACCTCCCGTGCTGTCCCACATGAGGTGCGCATTATGAAGACAAGTCCAATAAATTTTAATTCCAATTATATTATTTTGGAAAAATTTCATGTGATCACTTTACTTTAATTTTAATTACATATATGCCCCGGCTAGTAAATGCATTTTTGTTGGAGTTCTATATTTTTTAAATATACTGTCCATGCTCCAAAAATTCTCAAAAAATTAGGTTAAGCGCCTATTTGCACACACTTTCAAGCCACATTTTTAGATTTCAATTCACATTTTTTCCTATTTTATAAAATAAAAGAGAGCATAAATATTCACTTTTTGCAAAATAAAGTATCAAAAAAATATAAAACCTTTTTGAAAAATTTCTAGAGAAATATATTTTGTTTATTTAAGTATTTTGAGACCGTAGACCAAAAACCACTAAAAATAGAAAAAGAAAACTCATAAAATTTAAGAAGATCCAAAATCCTTTATAAAAATCTAAAATATTTCTAAAAGAAATCCAAAAATATTAATTTCGATTTTGTAATTTTCTTCATATTATTATTTATCTATTACAATTGATTCGGAAAATTGTGGACATTATTTGCTATTTTTAATTTCCAAATTAATCCAGCCTATTTATTTAATCCCTGTTTTGGGATTTTTTACTCTAAAATCTATATTAGAAAAAATAATTAAAAAATAAAAAATATAGTAAAAAATATTTAAAACACCAAAAAATTATTTTTTATATTTGTTATATATATTATCTTATATTGTATATATACCCTTATATTAGCTTATATTATATATTTAAAAAAGAAAAATAAACTAAAAATCAGAAAATATAAAAATAAAATATGAAATATAAAATTTAAAACAATTACAAATTAAAAAATAAAAAAATAAAAAATAAAAAACCCATAAAAACAGTAAATAGACATCAAGAAGCACAAATTTTTGGAATTAACTTTCCCCGATCTCCCATCTGCTCCATGTGTTCGACCTCTACAATACTTGTACCTATACATTTCTTTTATAGAGTTTTAATAAATTTTAACTACACACATTTATTTTCATTATTTGATTCTTTAATCTGGGTTTATTGTTGTTTTTGTTAGTTGCTTCGACAATTGTGTTCATGCCTCGTGTGGAACAAAAGACCGCTATATTTTCAATTAAACATGCTCTTTGCTTCGTGAAAGAGACAAGTTATATGTGTAGTGACCGTGTTCCTAATCATGTTATGTGTAGTGACATGTTTTCGATTCCACATGACGTAAGCTAATCTTGTTGATGGTTGATTCAATTGACAACGAGTCAACATCACCGTAGGGGTAGTGGGCTATGATATCAAAGGCCGAATTGGGAAAAGAATGAGGGACTTGCAAGGTAGAAAGAGTTCGTGCTTCCTTCCCCCGAGTTGCATTTTCTCATACTATTGGGGTGTACTAAAGGTGAAAGAGACCCCATAACATTCTAGAGATATAACAGTGATCATATCTCTTGCCATGAAAAGTCAGAAAATGAAATGGACATTGAAAGTATTAAAAGACAAGACAACTCTGGTTTAAAATTCCTTAAGCAAAGAAACTATATACATAAATATTATATATATATATTCTAATAAGTGCATATCTAATCTCAAATAAAATCAATGAACCTTCTCAATTGGCTTCTAGTGGTCAACCAGCTGACCATACCGAACAATTTAGACTGGCTTAGAAACCTATAGCTTATTCTCTCTATGAAGCACATCGGTTATGTTTTCATCAAGAACAAGCATTTGAACCGCAAGTTAGAGGAAGAGATCAAATTTAATTAAAATTTTGACAAAAACTACTCTTTAGCTCAATGTTATATTCTGGGATCCTTGTCCAATGTACGTTAGAAGCAACATATAGACATGGGGAGCACCCACGATGTAATACATAATCTAAAAAAGATGTTCAACGATGTGAACCACTCTCAGCATTATAATATATTGAAAGAACTGATTCGTTGTAAGATGCAGGAAGGGACAACGACTACAGATCATGTAACCAAAATGTTTGGTAAACTCTCTGAACTGGATACCCTCGGGGTAGATATGGACATATAGAAGCATAACAACTTTGTTCTATAGTCTTTTCTAAAGTCTTTCAATAAATATGTGGTATAGTACCACGTGAATAAACTATGCTTGTTAATGTTTAGCTCATTAGTTCATTGAAGTCCACTGATGACAACATAAAGTAAGAGAACCCTATAGGTAGTGCAATGGTTGCACAAGCCAAGGGAAAGTGCGATTGGAAACAATGGTCTCGGAAGGGTTTGACCTGTAAGAATAAGAAGAGTCAAGATCTTGGTGTTGACACGAGGATCGAGATCGGCTAAGATGGAAAAATAATAACAAGTCGTTGTTCTCATACAATTAATTCGGTCAAACAAGAAAAATCAAGACCACGTCAATAAATCAATCAAAGCACACAATATAATATCTGCTGTATCCGCTATTTATTTAACCTGGAATAGCGACCAGGGTCGAACACAAGGAGCATGGAAATGTACAAAGTAGTCATAAATCAGGTGAATAAAAACATATTTCTATGGTTTTTAATTTGCTTTTTTTTTATATTTTAAAAATGAGAACACAAGCAAAACAAATAAAAGGAACCAGGTAAAAACAAGCCTTCAACAATTTTTAATACGATGAAATATTACCAAAAATAGGAAATATAAATATTTTTACATTTTTCCAATATTCAAATGTTTTTGGTAATTTTATGGGATTTTTCCAATTTTTATAGGATTTTATAAAAATCAAATAAGACAAAATCAATGAAACAATGTTTAACCTGGACTAAAAGGAATATTTAAAATATTAAAAATTCCTTGACATCCTATTTTTTTATATTTTTCTAGAGTTTATAATGATTTTATAAGTTTTTTAGTCTTTTGTGATTTTTAGGGTTTTTGCAAGGACTTTTAGGGAGAAAAAGGCACTGGAATTAAAGCATACAAAAATAAGCAACCACTATTTTTTTAATTTTTAAAGCATTTTTATAATTTTTATATATTTAATAAAATTAAGAGAACTCTTTTTTGTTGTTTTTGATTATTAGAAAATATCAAATAAAACTAAATTACTTCACAAAAATTACCAAAAATATTACGTGTTAGCACGAGTTAACTGTAATTTTTATGGAATTTTCGGAGTTGATTAAGTAATTATTTGATTATATACTAAGCACACAGCACATGGGGACCTATATACAATTACTCAAAAGTTTCCAAAGCAATAGATAATAGACATAGAAAGCTTAGGGTCGATCCTGCAATTTTTCCACTTAAAACGACATGTTGAATACTCATACGCGCATGGGTATAACTTCAAATATCTGAAAACATCTATTCAATTCATAACATCAAAAAGCACGCCAGTACAACATGCAAATACACAAACTATATACGTGAGACATCATGTGAGTTCAGTCAAATAGGACTAAAGTGCAAATGTAAAAAATAGCAAGGGTCCATATGCAAAAGTTTTACACTACAACTTTATTTACAAAACTATTGTGTAATGCATGAAAAGTGCAGGAAAGATAACGCAAAATACCCTTCGCAAGGCACATGGCGGGCTTTGAAGCGGCGAGAGCGTATGGTCCTGATCACTGGCGGGCAGATCCGACGGTTCAGGGTATGTCGTGGACGTGCGGCAGATCTGACCTATCAGATTCTGATCCAACGGTTGCCATAGCCTTTTGTCGGGTGGCTTTGATAACGTCTGGAGCAGGAGAAATTCCAACGGCTGAGAAGGGTGCTAGAAGAACACCTTTGCATCGGACTTCGATCGAGCAGCAGAGGAGATCCACTGGCCTGATTAAAGAGAGAGGAGGTCCACCAGCTTTATGGGGTCGCAGCACGTCGGGCTGTGGGATCTGATGGAGCTAGCAATGGTCGGATGGCGGTGGCGATGGTTGGTCACCTGGGGGTGCTCCGACCGAGCTATTGGGGGCCCAGAAGTAGTTCCTTGCACGCGAAATGACCTTCAAAGGGAAAAGCGACTCGGGGGCTTTGCTCCGGTCGGGTAATTGCTTGATAATGAAGGGAGAAGCGTGGGGGAATGGAGGTCGATCTCCGGCGAAGATGGTAGGAGGAGATATGAGCCTTATTCTTGACCTAAGGGATGAGCCTAAGGATGATCAGGTTGTGTTGCGAGATGGTAGGGACGTGTAGGTTCGATCGAAACGAATGGGCGCAGATAACGGGGCTCTGACCAACAGGTCGAAGCAAGTGAACATGCGGCGGAGGTGGAATACAAGATCGAAGCGAACAAGAAACTGAAGGGGATATGATGGATACCTGAAGATCTGGGATAGCTCCTGAACTCCAGATGATGATGGTCGTCGAGTTGATGGCCTCAACCGGGCTATGGCTGGCCGAGGAGGCTGAATGTAGCGGAGGTTTGGCCACGTGAGTGAGCTGCGAGAATCACTCCACAAAACTTCGATCCGAAGGTGGTCTCCGGTAGCTGTCACCCAACTAGAGGTCACTAGGGGTGGAAGAAGGGGTGAGGCATGAACTGCGGGGCTAGGTAGGCGGAGGAGAAAATTTATAGGCTTCCTAGGATGGTGAGAAGATTAGGCGAGAGTACGCAAACCTAGGAAGATCCACGCCTTCCTAGGGATCCGTGAAGGTGATAGATCCTAGGAGAATGCTCGGGCCAAGAATCCGGTAGAGAGGAGGCGTGACCCAATCGGGAAAAGTGGGAGAAAATACTCCAGTGAAAGGAGTCGAGTTGGGTATGTCTTCGAAGAGGGCATTGACTGGAGGTCAACATACAGTCGCGACCAATCAGAAAATAGGGATTTAAAAAATATTTATAAAATAAATAAAAACTAGTAAATGAATTCCGAATAAAAAATGTATAAAATTAAAAAATTGTTTATTTTTTTCAAAATATTTTTCTATGATTATTATTATTTTTTAAAATAAATTCTAGTATATACAATATATAGTATTATATACATGTATATTATATAATACAACTATTTGTTACAAGTATTTTTATTTCATTATTTTTACACGAAATCCCAAATTTTATAATTTATTTAATTTCAACATTATTTTAGGAGTTCAAAATAATTTTTATTTTATTTTTATCATTTATTTGAAGGTATAGAATGGATTGGGGATGGTACCCATATACATGTATCTTATACAAGTGAGAGATGATTTTATTTTTATTTTGTTATATTTTCTAATTTTTATTTTATTGTTATTTTATTTTTAATAATATATATAAGGAGGTACTAATAATATTTTAATTTTATTTATTGAAATAATATTTATTTACATATCTAGGTAATATGTACAAATTAGAGTAGGCCATATCTCTCTCTACTTATTTTATTTGGCGAGCAGGTCAAGGCTTGACCATCTCTTGGGGTTTGGGTCACTCTGTGTTTATTCTAAATACCTCCTTCCTTTTTCTTTTCCTTTATTCTTTTATTTTTGCACAAATACATGCAAAATACCGAAATTTAACACATTCATATAGAGTGCTAACTTATTGTATTTGCACCTATTTACGGGATGCTTTGCCAAGATAAATATCTAAAATAAATGAATAAAGAGTGAGAATCAGGGATTCATCAGTTGGTTCCTTGTCCTCCTCTCAAGCTTCCACTCTCATAGCATCCAAGAAAGTGGATGTCTATCATAAATGCAAGAAGACAAGACACTGGAAGAGAAACTATCCATACTACTTGAAAACCTTCGAAGAGGGTAAAGGTATCACTCCAACAGGTGAAAAATATACTTTCATAAATGAAACTAATTTCACACTTTCATCATTGAAACTAATTTTCTTGTAAGATGAAAAGGGTAAAGGTATCGCTCTAAGATCCGTTCATGTATGCAATGTGTTGCATCTATATCTGGAAACCAGAAAACTTGAGGATGGAGAGATAGTAATCAAGATGGTATCTGATGCAACTATTGCTGCAGATGTGGTCCGGACTTGCAGACTGTGTTTAGCTAGTGGAAGAGTCTTATTACTTAGAGAGTTTATCTATATACCTCAAGTTAGAAGGAACTTGTCATCTGTATCTATGTTGGTTAGAAATGGATGTGTTTTAATTTTGTAATAAAGTTATCATAAGTCGTTATGGTAAATATATTGCAGATGGCTTTCTAACCTCTGGTGGACTCTTCAAATTGTGCATAACGAATGTGTCATGAATGTTACATCCACTTGTAGTAATAATACTAACCTCAAGCAATCTAGAGAGGATAATGGTAATTTAACCATGATTTGGCATTAAAAAGTTGGTCATTTATCTATTTATATGATCAATAGATTGGTAAAATATTGACCGTTAGATTTTCATAAAGTCCATAGTTTATGTGCCTGTGAACATTGTATTCGAGGTAAAATGATAAAAGCACCCTTCCAAAATAATGGTACTAGATACAAAGGTATACTTGACCTATTATTTCCCAATGTGTGTGGTCCCTTCTGTACCAAGACTCAAATGGATATTGATATTACATGTCTTTTATTGATGACCATTCACGAAACGGTTTATAACATTTGAAAAGTTCAAAGAGTTCATGGCTTTGGTTGAGAACCAAACCGATAGGAAGATTAAACAGATTCGGTCTGATTGAGGTGGCGAGTACCTCTTAGAAGAGTTTAGGGAATACCTTAAAGAAAGAGGAAGTGTGTCTAATTTCACTTCTCTTGGAACTCCACAACTAAATGATGTTGTTGAAATACGCAACATGACCATCATGGATATTGAAAGATTAATGATTTGTAAAGAACATTTACCTCATAGTTTCTATGGATATGAAATATAGACTTCAATATATATATATATTCTTAATAACATTCCTAGAATATTGTACCCAAAACTCCTCATGAGCTTTGGTTTGGAACAAAGCCAAGTATTTTACATTAGGATTTGGTTTGCTTGGTCCATACCAAGAACGTGGATGCACGAAAGCTAGAATCTCACACTAAGGAGTGCTACTTCATTGGTTATGTAAAAGACGGTATTATATACCAATTTTATGACCCAGAGACTCAAAGGTATTCATCTTTAGGGATGTAAATTTATTTAAGGATGATTTCCTTAAGAATCAAGACAAAAATGAATAAAAGGAATTAATTTAATCCTTTGAGGATATTAAGCTTCATGAATAGGAAACAGAAGAGAGAAATGAAGATGAAACACCAATACCTCTTCGAAAGAGTTCGAGTATGGCTAGACAACCTGAAAGGTATGGAGTCCTTGTGTCAGAAGAGTTTGATAGTGATCCTACTTCATATGATGAAGCACTTGCAAATCACGATATGAATAATTAGATGCTAGCCATGAAATCAAAAATAGACTCCTTGCACGAGAATGGTGAGTGGACCCTAGAAGATCCACCTGAAGGGGTAAAACCCATTGTGTGTAAATAGATCTTCAAATGAAAGAGGGAATCCGATAAGAAGGTAGAGACCTTCAAGGCATAGCACGTAGCCATGGTCAATACATAGAAAGAAGGCATCAACTATGATGAGATATCCTCTCATATGGCCATGTTCAAGTCCATTGGGGCATTGCTAGCTATATTTGCACATCTTGACTATGACATCTTACATATGTATGTCAAGATTGCGTTCCTCAATCGATACCTTGAGGAGGATATCTATATGGAGCAACCCCATGGCTTCATAATTGAGGAAGTGTTGAATCAAAATAGGTAATGTTAATGTAAACGAGTTGTAGTATGATCGATTTCACATCACTTCAGACATCGAGCCCAAATAATCTTCGCAATGAAGGGCTTGATCCGTAAAGAATATATTTAACTTTGGAAGTCCAAGGTCGAGCTCAGGGACATGAGCTACCTCAATGATCAATCTGGTCTCAATACTCAATTTAAGCGGTTATTGTATAAACCTAGGTCAACAATGCTTAGACATGGCATAAAATAAATGTAGGCATCAATGTAGAATAGAAATGAAATATATAATGCATGAATAGAATGTATTTTTATTTGTTTTTATGTAATTTTAAATAAGAGATTATGTGCAACAGAATGAAATAGCATACACACAAATAAATATGTACAAATATGCCCTTAAAACAATCAGATGATTGAGCAATAATATGGAAATCAATTTTAGGATCACTTGATGCATGAAATAAATAAGAAAATCATTTGAATAATCAAGCAATGTGAAAATATTTATGAATCATTTATCATGTTTTCTAATTATCAAATCATAGAATTAAATCTACCATTAGATAGAGCATCAAATAAGTATCAAAATGAAAATTAAATTACTTGAAAAGGAGTTCACATGCTCAAGATATAAAGAAAATGGTCTAGGGGCATAACTGAAAGGAAACCAGCATAAAATAATTACAAACAATAACCAAATGATCTTCGGGAAGGGAATAAATGTCAAATTAAGAAATCGTCGAGCCTTCCCTATAAATTAAGCAGGCATGTAGGGGCATATTTATGATTTTGAGGAACCGACTAGGGTTCCTTGCAATTTCTATCATGCCTCATGTGCCTTACATGCTAACATGATTTCAATTTTGGAAAAGATGCAAACTTTTCTATGAAAATTCCCCGATCGCACATGCGTTGCACGTGTCTTGAGGTTCGGGCGGGTTTAGGTTCAGTGCCTGAATGCTCGGGCCATGTGGGTGGCTCGAGTAGCTATATCCTAGGCTCAACTCCAATGAGAGTGTAGGTTATGAAGTGGAGGTTCGGGTATCATCTGAGCTATCTGATCAAAGTAATTTGACAGTGCATGTACATCTTCTCTCCTTCCCAGTGTTGCCTCTCTAAGACAAACTTGGTTTCTCTCCCGCGCAGGCTCCATGCCTTCTCCATCGTCGTTCTACTTTGTGGATGGTGTAGACAACTCTACAAAGGGATGGCGACGGTGTTGATATTTTGGATTGACAACAGGGGTGGCCCGAAGCAGTGAGGCTATGGAGTGTCATCAGAGCAACTTCTCTAAAACAGACTCGAGTCGAAATTTTCGACTGTTGAGGGAACTTGGACCTGAAGAGATGTTAGTAATACCCAAAGTGGATGTGGCATGTGAGAAGAGTTAAGTGGGGAACCAAGGCGGTAAAGAGGATGGGGTTCCACATGGGTTCCTCTGCCATGGTGGTAGAGGGAAGGGGGTGAGGTGATTTGGGGTTATGGAGAAGGGAGGAGATGATCAGAGGGTGGCACAAAGATGGATGTAGTCTAACAAAGTATTAGGTGCAGTGAATCGAAGGTTATGGTGCATGATTGTGCCTAATTAAATCAAAGAAAACACAATGGAAAAGCAAAGAGGATTGCTTGAAGATCAAAGGAAGAAGAAGGAATAGGAATCTACCTGGGCCGAGGTCCTTATCGGACATTGGGTCTTCACTCGACCAAGCCGATCTATCTAGGTGTCTCAAATGGTTGGAATTGATCGTGATATGACTTGAAGGTCATGGGTCGACACATTAGGTTTGCGACCATTATTTCCCATCAATTCCACCACCCTCTATCACAACGAGGGTAAGATGTCCAGGTCGTAGCTCCGTGAAGTGGTAGACAGGAGAGGGGGCCAGAGAGAGAGAGAGAGAGTATTTGAAGGTGGATATGGAGGTTATAGGTGAAGTGGAGGTCATGGATGTAACTTTCACTTGAAGGCCCTAGAAGTTAGGTCGTGTGATATTGATTTCTCCGCGAGAAGGATGGGAGTTATAGATTCGTAAAGGGGTGGTAAGTGAGGGAGGAGATTATGTTATGGATTCCAAAATTGGAAGGGTGACAAGATGCAATGAGGGGCGACGTGGGAACTAGGAGGTTACAGGAGGATGATGAAGATGTGTCCACCGTTGGATTACGTGATCCAACTATTGAGATCGATGTAGGCTCGGGTGGTAGAGATTAGATCTAGTGATCAGATCTATTGGCTGAGATGCGAGTGAGGGTATATAGATAGGAGGAAATCCATTGGGCATTTATGGATGGGTTGGATGGTAGGCGGAGGTTAGATTAGGATCAGGCCACGTGGGCGGACTAGGGGCACACACGGCCTAAAGAAAAATTTAGTAAAAGAGAAAAACAAAGGAAAATATAAATAAAATAGTTATAGATCGAATTATAAAAAGCGTAAAAAATGGAAATTTTATATCTAAATGAGATCTACAAGTTTCATGTTGAATAAAAAGCCAAAATGAATCTTATGTACAAAATACAAAATTTTGAAGCATTTTAAAGAATAAAAACAATTGATTTTAGTTATTTTGTGATTTGGTGTATATGTAATTTCTTTTTTTTGTCAAAACAAATATATACAACAATTACTACAATTTTTAAGGATTTTAAATTATAAAGAAGCACAGAAAATAGAAGACAATAATTGGGTTAATTATGTACAATAGATAATATGATAATATTAATTAATTAGTGTTACCTTTTATTAATTTTTTTAAGATAGGAGAATATGAGTAATCTCAGATTCATCATCCCCCCTATACTTAAACTATGCTTGTCCTCGACCATCTAAATATTGATTGAGTCGAATTAATCATTGAGTGTGCATTTGAAATTTCAAGACTTGATTCATTGAGAACCCTTGGTTTTTATGTTCCTAAAATTCTATGTTGAACCAAGCTCTAGTCAAAAGGAATCCAACTCCTCGAATTATCAGACTCTTTGTATACACATATGATGAATCTAAGATTCATTGTGTTATCATCGCCTATTTGTAATCTTTCATGAGCATAGGAGAGTCGATTTTGCACCAATTATACTGACATCTTTACATGGTCAGTTTTCGAGGAGATTCTAAAGTTTGCGCATAAATTCCCATATTTGACCAATTTTCTACCAATCACATCTTATGGTTAGTTGTTCATATTCGTCAAGGTTGACACCACTCCCGACCCATTCAAACATTGCCTAAGTAACCTAACAAATCTCTACCACTCTTCTCTCACGTGCTTGTGTAATTAACAGAATCTTTGAAAGACCATCTCGAATTCTCATCTCGATTGTAGCTTTTATGAAAATAAACCACTGTAATTTCAAGGAGGTCCCCATGCACGTAGAAGATCATGTTCCCTCCAACTCTTTCCACCTCATTGAATGGCACACAAACAAATAGATTTAAGAATGACCATCCTCTTATTACGTATGTGTCATGACAATTTCCATGCAAGAAATACCCACGTCGACTAAAGATCGGATTATGGAAACTATGACTAGTACAGATCTGTATTCGATTACCACCCCCTCGTGATCCATCAGGACTGACAGAGATCTAGACTATGTACTTTTTATTGTTGTATACATCTCCTGCATGGAGCTTCGTCTGAACATCTGCAAAGGTTAGCCGAATCAGTCCACCACTTATTGCAAACTCGTGTGCATACCTTTTAAATGGAATATCACCATTAATCATGCAAGACTTTCTATTTAAAAGCACGAATACGTTATCATGCTATTCTTTCTCTCTAATTTCCATAAAGAGGCGGTGGGCACGATATAACCAGATCGCATCTCATGCATGCCATTTAAATAGCAAGAA
This sequence comes from Ottelia alismoides, assembly GCA_037367405.1. NCBI lineage: Eukaryota > Viridiplantae > Streptophyta > Magnoliopsida > Alismatales > Hydrocharitaceae > Ottelia > Ottelia alismoides. Next base: position 307,023 of record JAZKJV010006542.1, on the reverse strand, counting down.
ATCATGAGAATTGTTTATAGCCACCCGGGAGTTGATTGTGACAATGCGCAAACCTTGCGTAATTGACTACAACGGAGCCGAATCACACACACATCATTTGAATCCAAGGGCTGCCGGTAGTTACACCAAGATTATTGCTCCCGAGAAAGATAAAAGCAAAAGGCCCTGAACCGTGAAGAGGCAGTCTAGGAATATCATAGGTCGGGAAGCAACGCTAGTTAGTCGAGAGAGTCACCCTTTTATTGCCATTTCGCATAGGACTTGGAGCCTCCCATATTTTCCTATGCAAGATCCATTTCCGATCTTAAATCCATATGCTCAACTCTTTTCTTAATGTCTTATTTAAATTTAGTTTGTTGTGTTTTCATTTAGTCTGCTTTGTATTACTTCTCATTAACGTCATGCAATCTTTTATTTATAGGATGTGCATACTGTTGAACACGAAAATCGAGAGGTCGTGTTGACTCACAAGGCGAATCAACAGTCGCTGATTTGACCTCCAGCGAAATCCGCAATTCAAACAACAATTAACCCACAACATTCAAATAAAGCAATGAAGGTGTATGTGGAGATAAAATTTATTATAACTCTACAACAAAGATGTCTATAGGTGCAATTATGTGTAGAGGTCGAACACAGGGAGCAGAAAGGATAGATCGGGGCAAAATTGCTCAAAAGTATGTGAATGTGATCAAGTGTCTACTATGCTATTTTTTGTGGGTTTTTAATTTTTATATATACATTTTAATTTTTTATTTTATATTTTTATATTTTGATTTTTAATTTACTGATCTTGTATTTTCTTTTTATATTTTATATTTTTTTTAATTTCCTTTTTCAATAATGGAATATATATACAATATAAGAGAGAGAGGAATAGAGTATTTATAAAAATAGGTAAAAATATTCAAAAGTTAGGAAGTAAAATGTTTTTAGTCTTTTTATATTTTTTACTATATTTGTGATTTTTGGGGAATTTTCTAAGTATTTTTGGTATTTTTAAAAATAAAAATGCTAGTAAACAGTAAATAAAGTTGCTGGCTGAAATTAAAATGAAGATGAAAAATATCAATCAGTGTTCAAAATTCCTCAAATTAATTTTATTTGAAAGATAATAAATCAAAGAAGATACAGAAACTGAAATTGCAATTTTAGGATTTTTATAGAATTTTTAAGATTTTTATAAAGGTTTTTAGTGTTTTGTGATTTTTATGAGTTTTCTTTTGTATTTTTTAATGATTTTTGGTCTGGAGCTAAAGATACTAAAAGACATAAAATATTTTTTTTGGGGAATTTTTTGGGTAGTTTTTATAATTTTTAGGGATTTTATATGGCAAACAGTGCTGAAAATCAGTATTTTTGATTTTTTATAGATATTAAAATACAATAATTATGAAAAATAAAAATATGGCGAGATACTTCAATGCAGCAGGAACTTAATGTTATTTTTGGAGATTTTTTTCGGGGTTTTATAGATGCATGCAAAAAATATAGACAACAACAAGAAATTACACTACTTGCAAGGGCATATATGTAATTAGACAAACATCTGAGGGGCAACTTGCAAATTTTACAAAAAATCACAACTGCAGATGAATGTTTCAGTCCATAATATTAAATACAAAAACTCTTTGGGTGAGAAGGCAAAATACCCAAAGTAAAGGTGGCGATCCGACGGCTCCGCGCGCTCCACTTATACACGTGTCGAGCTCACAACGCACGATGCCCCTTCATCATCCCACGATCGACATTAGATGGGCTTCAAGATCGGACGACGTGGACGAGCGAAGGATCTGACGGTGGCTGCTCCAGGGAGGATTGTTCTTGATCCAACGGCCGAGGACGTGACCGAAAGAACGAAAGAAGAACTCGGTGGCGCCGAGTTTCGTTTAGGTGCTGGGCTCGCCTCCGTCCACGAAACCCATGGCTGAAGGGCTTGTTCGACTCCTGCTGCTCCTCCCCGACGTCCAGGTGGCTTAGATGAGGCCGAAGAGCATGGGAAGGCCTACAGCTGCGTGAGGACGCTCCGGCGGGCCTGGGATTGTTCTTGGGCAAAAAGACAAGGCACAGTTGCCTCTCCTGGGACCTGCAAATAACAAGAAAGAAAAGCAGCAAAAAGGGAATGATGGACCAAGTGCTTATTGGTGAAGGATTGGCGGCGTGGGGTGGAGAAGGTAGCCAGAGCTCAAGAGCTCCGGCAACGTGATCGGTTGCGAAATGGGGGCGAAGCATTCGGTGAAACAACAAGATGAAGACACGAAATTGATCCTAAGATTACCAGCTAACTAAACTACAAAGAAAAGAATGAAATACAACCTCGAGTTGGTCAAAAAACCAACGAGATGTGACCTCAACGTCGGAGGCTGGCGAAGGTGGTGGAGCCGCTCCTCGGCCACGCGCGACCCTCCTAAGTAGCTGGACGAGATCCTGTCATCATCTCCAGTCCAGAGCACACGAGGAGAAGGGGTTTGCTAGGTCAAAGAGGGTTCAAGGGGGAATGAAGGTTGACGGGGGCTTTTGAACAAAGTGGTCGACTAGGCACAAAGAACGAGGGTGGCCAATCGATTCAGTGATCCAAAGTCCAAGGAAATCCTTGGGCGTGTATAAGGGATGCATCAGGATTAAAAGTCGTGAAGATCGCATCTCAAAAGGGTGAAAGTCACGCTCTTGAAAAAAAGTTGAAAACGGGTCAAAAGCATCTTCTGACACAATCCAGGTGTTGGGCAGAGAGTTGACCGAGGTCAACTCTACAGCCCTCCTGGTTGGTCCACGTGGACCAACCAGGAAAAAACCTGAGAAAAACATTTCTAAAATCGAAATAAAATAGCAAACTATTTTATTTAATTATGGGTACAAAATGAAAAATGCTTATAGTTTTATAAATTATTTTATGGTAATTTTTATTTATTTTTTAGAGGTATATTTTTACAAGTTGCCTATTATACCCTTTATAGGTTTATTCTTCTATATATTGTATTCTTTTATTTTATTATATGTATTTAATTTACTTATTTTTTATTATTAATTTATATAATTATAACCTACTTTTATACACATAATTATAATTTTATTTTATTTTATTAAAGTGTTTTTTATATTTAATAAAATAGAATTAGTAATTATACAGGTTTGTATATAGGTATTACACCTAGGTTTTGTATATACAAGTATTTTTATTTTGAGTTTTCTTTGCATTTTTATTGTGACTTTAATACACATAATTATTATAAATATTAATTACAAAATTATAAAAATATAAAATTATAAAAATAATGAATAAAGAATAAATTGAATATTTTATTCTGTATAAGTATACAATAGGGGTCCAAAACTCAACTTCAAACCGTAGCTCCGCCCAATGCAAAACTACTGCCATTAAATAGCTTATTTTATTCTATATACAATTAAAGGTGAGTTTGCTGCATTTGGAGTTTTCATTTGTGAGATACAGGTCTGGGAAGTTGAGATTCTGGATTCTTATTCAGATCATAACTTTTTATCTGTACATTATTTTTGAGTGAAATAAATTCTGTATTTTTCTTTATTTATTTATGTACAACTTTCATATTCAAAGTTTATTTATTTGTGGTATAAAAAGAGGAACCAAAAATAGGTCCCAAAATGAATAAAGAATGAATAAAATAAAAGGACTTTGTATTGTATTTTGGCCCTTATCTCCCCCTACTTTATTCCGTGTCGACATATTCATCAAGATGCCTAGGTCTCGGGGTTTCGGGTCATAAAATATTTACAATATTTTATTCTTTTTCTTTTCGTTTCTTTATTCTATAATTTTGGCTTTAAAAACCGCATTTTATAAAATATTTACACAATGATGCATGAATGCTAAAATGCCTAAATTAAGCCTATTTACACACATTTACTTGGGTTTTTAAGGCCAAAATGATAGAATAAAGATGATGAAACGTAGATTCATCATCCCCCTATACTTGCCTTTGCTAGTCCCTAGCAAACACTTATGCAATAAGTGCAGAAAAGAAAAACAAAGAAAAGAAAAAGAAGAAGGTGGATTAAGTGTAATTATCAAACTTGTCTTCACAAAATCAAAGTTTGGAGCTTAATTCGGACCTTTGGAATTTTAGTGCGGGCGGAACCTTATTGAGAACCGGATTTGAAATCCAACAGTCCTTGAGAATCCCAAAACTCTGTCCAAGTCTCCTCAATAGCCAGGTCAGAAATATCTCAACTCATACGCAAACCCTTACGACTCTGAATCTGACTCGTACAGTGTAAGTGATGGTGGCTCTCCCCAGCTAGAATGACAAAGAGACTGACTTCTCTAGTATGACAACCCAATGATTCCCCTATCCAATAACTCCATCCTCGAGGAGCGGGGTATTCCCTTCTAAGTTCAAGTGGCAACCAACTCAAGAGGAGGGGCTGAAGAGAAGAATGGACGGTAGCCAGTGTAGCTACCTATCCTGGGATGCAAGACCAGTGTAGTCAAGTCATCTAGCTGTAGGCTCACATGATATGACTTTGGAACTCAAGCTTGCTTTTTGACTTTACAACAATTCACATACTTTGCAGGCTTTTTATTTTTGTACATGCCTGAGCTTCTCTTTCTTTTTTTTGAAATACTATTCACAGCAGCATTTACATAAGGAGTTTTTCCTCTTGAGCCAGTAGACTATCCCTCTTTTGAAGCTTTATCGCAACCCACAACCTCCTGTCTTTAGACTTCCTTATCACTGGACGGGTTGGGGTGCACTTCCCTCCCTAGAGGAGGACAAATGTTTCCACTTGTATGCGTCTCATACCGGCAAATCCAATCCCCTTACCACTCCAACTGAGTCGAGCCATGTGAAAGGTGCAGGTGTCCAAGTTAGGTCATTATCAACAAGAGTCATGCGTGTGCTCCGAAATACTCTACTTAGGCAGTCAAGAATCCATTGAACCAAGTCTCGTAACCCTCAAAGAATTAAGTCAACTAGACCTAAAGTACCTCAAACCCAGTACCTATAAGGTTCCTGTTATTAGGTAGATTTTATGGTCCAATCAAGCTCCAAACTCCAGATTTATTTAGACTTGTTCAACTATCAAACTCAATTCGAAAAATGCGAATGCTATGCAATGTAATGCAGAAAATATTTTTGTGATGCAATTTTCAAGATTTTGAACTTTTTATGGATTTTTGAAAACATGATGATGATGCATTTTTTTTGTATTTTTCAAAGAGATTTTTCACATGTTTTTGGATTTTAATTTTTGCAAATGTTTTTGGGATTTTTGAAAACAAAAAGATTTTGGCTGAAAGCTAGGTAAAAATATGTACACGGGAGTGCTTCTTATATATACAAGAAGTGGATTTTAAGAATTTACAAGGGTGAGTGATCAATTTTATAAGTATATAGTGGATTTTGGTGTGATGTATGTATTCCTCAAACTTATTTGACACAGGTTCTTCAAACAATTTTAAAAACTATAGTCCAAAATAATTTTTACGAACATTTTTATAAACATGTACACATATTTGAAAATCATTTTGCAAAGGTTTTCAAAACAGTATGTATAGGTTTTTCAAAACATTTTTGCAACCATTTTTAAACCATTTGCAAATCATTTTTCAAACATTTTATTTCACACAAAGAAAATGGATTTTGCAAAACCACACATTTTACATAGGTTGAAAACATGTAACAAAATATTTTCAAAATAGTTTTCAATAGATGTTCACAAAGATTTTCAAACTATTTTTCAAATATTTTGCAAAAAACATTTTCACCTGATTTATTAATCAGTAATTACAAAAAGAATTTGAGGAATCATCACATCTTTTTATTAAGGATTTTTATGAATTATTAGTCATATTATTAGAAAAATACGAAAGTACGAGTTATGGCTAAAGTATATACGTAGTATATACGACCCCCCTATACTTAGCTTGAGCTATGTCCTCAAAGATCAGAGAGAAAAGAGAAGACATAACTCGTACTAAGTATATATAAGTCTAAAGAAGAAATGAATGAATCAATGAGAAGTTAACCGTCCACCCTATACTTAGGATCAAATAATCCCAAGTATAGCAGACTGTACACAAAGTAGGGAGGGTAAAGGGTGGGAATTAAAAGATCGTACTCAGATAGTCTCCCCCTATACTTAGGGTATGATATCCCTAAGTATAGACAAGAAGAGGAGACAATGGAGAGGATCAAAGAATGGAAATAATCGGGGTGCACACCCCCCTATACTTAGGACAAAGTACGTCCTAAGTATAGAAATCTATCTACAAGGGGCGACACCTTTTGATAGATACAGAAGATATAAAAGGAAAAGAAGAAAAGTAGAAAAGAAGAAAAGAGATCAGAGTGGAAGAAGATATCGTGAGAATGTACACACCACTCCCCCTATACTTAGGGTAAAAGAAGCCCTAAGTATAGGCAACAACAGGAGTGATGAAACGGAACGAAGAACGAACACTCGGCTCGTCCACCCCCCTATACTTAGGACGAAGTACGTCCTAAGCAAGGCAAACACGAGGAATGGGTGGACGAGCAAAACGGAAGATAGACAGAGATACATGAGAGAGAATATACAACATAGATGGATGTACATATGGTCAAGAAGGTTGAAAGCGAACCTTCTTCCAGGACCGCTGAGGAATAGATCTGGTATGGTGCAGGTCGACATCGGGATCCACAGTGGACGGAAGCCGATCAGGGTCGACAGGGTGTGTATCCTTAGAGTCCCTAGGGTGTGAAGGCACAGATGAATCAATGAAAGAAGTACGACTAGGTCCGGCCTTAGGTGTCTCGCTAGTATAAAAGTGAAATGGGACAAACTCATCCTCATCAGAAGAAGTGTACTCAGAGTCATCCGGCGAGGTGTCATCCAGTTCAAAACCAAAAGGAACGAAATCATCAGTGGAAGTAGTCGAGCTCTGTTTGTCCTCAACAATCTCAACCGGATCATCTTTCTCATCAAAAGGTCCGACTACCCGAATAAAAGCAATCAAATCAAATTCAGCCTTTGGCTCATCATTATCTACATGAACAAGAACGGGCATCGGTGAAAGAAGTCGAGCCATGTCTGTCCTGTCAGGTCTCTACATCTGCCCTCCACTCTAAGGTGTCAATCGTGTAAATCTCGCGGATGTCATCAACACAACGCCAAGTCCCAGAAGAAGGAACTCCGAGGTCCATGCTTTCCGAGTCTTCCTCAATAGAGAGGAATTCTCGGGTCTCAGTAGAATCCAATAAGCAGCAAAACTCTCTGATAGTATCATCTAGTTCATGGTCTTCGAGGTCAGCCAAGGTAGGTGAAGTCGTATCAGGTGCAGGTCTCTGGTCGGCAGTGGGTGTGGTGATCAACACTTCGCTTTCGTCAGCATGACAGAAGCGAATCTCTCATGATCCGTAGTCAATAACGACTCTCGCAGAGGCGAGGAATGGTCATCACAGGATGATTGGAGAGTGCTCCCCAGTGGAGGTCTCCATGGGCAATACGACAAAATCTACGTGGTAGCCCATATCCTGAATTGAGATGACAGCGTTTTCAAGGATACCCTTCGGCCTCTTTATTGATCCATCAGCAAACTGTACAATCATCCTGGTTTTCTTGAGAGGCCCTAAGTGAAGAGACTGTACCAGCGAGAAGGGTATGATACTAATCAAAGCACCACCGTCGAGCAAAGTGTGATCACATGTGAAGTCAGAGATGGTGCAGCTAATGAAAGGTGTGGCAGTGTTCCTCTTCCGAGGAATGGGACGGTGTGTGATGGCATGGGCAGTGGCCATGGTCAAGATATGACACTCAAATCTGCTCCTCCGCTTTCTCTTCTTGGGAAGATGAGCAGATAAATCAGTCATGGCCTGCTAAAGTGGGGCACGGATAATCTCATGTATGGTGGCCACCACTTCGGGTTCAATCAACATTTTTTTGAGTTTTTGGACCTCCTCCAGACAAGGGAGGAAGTCAGAATCATCATATACACGAGGCATGCCAAGAGCAGTCTGTACAACGACATCCTCGGGGTCAAAGGTGGGACCGGGTGTGAATGTATGTGTGGACAAAGGATCTGGCAAGTGGTCGCTCTCCTCACAGTCTGACTCGATCGTGTGTCTCCCGAAATCTTTTTGTGTTTTTAAATTTTTCTCATTTTTTTGTATTTTGGGCGATTGCAATCTCTCATGGACGTCCTCAAATGAATTCTCATCCTCAAAGAATGGAGCGTCATTCTGCTTCTTATTTTCACTAAATAGATCACTCATCCTCGAGTTCATATACTCCATCATCTGATTCAAAGTCTCAAGTGTGGATACCATGAAAGGTGACTCCAAAATCTCAGGATCGGGTGTGTCGAATGTGGGTGCAAGGTATGGGCAAAAATCACATTCCGGATCAGGATACTCAAGGAAGAGCGGGTTGTCGAAATGTGAGGGTGATGGTGGTGAAAATGATTGGTGAAAGTCAAGGTCCGAATCCTGAAATAGTGGGTTGGTCGGGTATGTACAAAAATCAGGAGCAAAATTCTCCTGGAAAAAGTGAGGAGGACCGGCTGGAGTGAACGAATGATCCGCAAAGTCCGGATAAAATACGCTCCAGTCGGTCATCTCGAAACAAAAGAAAATGATAATCAGCAGAGCACGACGGTCAAGTCAAGAGAGTGAAGAAGAAAGGCGCAAATGCGCAGAGATGATCTAGCACACAAAATAATCACAAACAAAAATGAAAATAAATCAAACCCTCAATTCACCTACTCAACTCGGTAGAGACTGCAAAGAGCGGTCTTTTTATCTTGTCTGTTTTAGAGTTAGGTGAGAAGTCTAAAATTTGCACAAACACTTAGGGGGCTGAAAATAGGATTTGGGCTCTAACCTTAGTGTGTGCACGAGCAATGTAAAATGAAGACAATGAGTGGATTACTCGCCCCAATTCAAGGTTTTTCTTTTTGATCGGTTTTAGGGTCAAGTAATATTAGCAGTCCCAATTTTATTGATGATCACTTTTTTGGATTTTTAATAAAAATGCACAAGCCTAACGAGGAGTCGATTCCTTTAAGCACCTAGGTTTGCAAAATCAGAGGGAGAGTCGGAAAAGCAATACAAGCGGCAAAACGATGATGTATGCTAAAGAGAAATGCTCACCTTGCCTCCAGCACTTTACATGCAAAGATGCTCAGCAGAATTGAAACCTATCTATATGCAAATGCAACCGATGAAATCACCCTAAATTCAGAAATTGCTATTATCGTGAAGAACCACAAGCTGACCACCAATCCTTAACCCTAGAGTCCGGTCTAGGCTCACCCCTCCTTCTCTCGACAAATCGAGTTCAGAAGCAGCGCTTGGCAGGGTGGGCTCGTGGCGCGACGGATCGAAGACGATGAATCAATTGTTTAAATTTGACTAAGTCCAAACGATACTATAGGTACATGCAAAGATATTAGGTGTTTGGCCTTAGTCTATCTCAAGCAATCCTAAAACTAGGGGCTCAATCACACAAAATAAATAAAACAAAAATTGGAAAACAAAATAAAAAATGCGAAGAAAACCGTGAAAACTGCGGTGAGCCCCAGGTGTACAAACACCTGGAAATTAGGCTCAAGAGTCCAAGTCTGGGGGTACCTGTATTATTACAAATATAGTGGTCTCTCTCTCACAAAAATTACAAAAATAAATGCTACACAGAAATGCTAAAAAATGTGACTGTCTGCTCAAGTCCTCCCGCCTTCCTTGATGCTAGGCTAAAACCGCCTCACGTGGGTGCGAATGGGCTCCTCCCTCGATCCACGTACCTCGCAAGAAATCCAAACAAGGAGAGTGGTCAGACAATTCAACAATGTATATCAATAAAAATAAAATAGCAAAAAGAAAAGCTGTAGAATAGACAACCAATCACAATCACAAAGCAAAAACCGAACTATGCGATATTGCTCCCCGGCAACGGCGTCATTTGTTGAACACGAAAATCGAGAGGTTGTGTTGACTCACAAGGCGAATCAACAGTCGCTGATTTGACCTCCAGCGAAATCCGCAATTCAAACAACAATTAACCCACAACAATCAAATAAAGCAATGAAGGTGTATGTGGAGTTAAAATTTATTATAACTCTACAACAAAGATGTGTATAGGTGCAAGTATGTGTAGAGGTCGAACACAGGGAGCAGAAAGGATAGATCGAGGCAAAATTGCTCAAAAGTGTGTGAATGTGATCAAGTGTCTACTATGCTATTTTTTGTTGGTTTTTATTTTTTATATATATATTTTTTATTTTTAATATTATATTTTTATATTTTGATTTTTAATTTACTGATCTTATATTTTCTTTTTATATTTTATATTTTTTTAATTTTCTTTTTCAATAATGGAATATATATACAATATAAGAGAGAGAGGAATAGAGTATTTATAAAAATAGGTAAAAATATTCAAAAGTTGGGAAATAAAATGTTTTTAGTCTTTTTATGATTTTTTACTATTTTTGTGATTTTTTGGGATTTTTCTAAGTATTTTTGGTATTTTTAAAAACAAAAATGCTAGTAAACAGTAAATAAGGTTGCTGGCCGAAATTAAAATGAGGATGAAAAATATCAATCAGTGTCCAAAATTCCTCAAATTAATTTAATTTGAAAGATAATAAAATCAAAGAAGATACAGAAACTGAAATTGCAATTTTAGGATTTGTACATAATTTTCAAGATTTTTATAAAGGTTTTTAGGGTTTTGTGATTTTTATGAGTTTTCTTTTGTATTTTTTAATTGTTTTTGGTCTGGAGCTAAAAGACACTAAAATACACAAAATATATTTTTTGGGAATCTTCTGGGTAGTTTTTATAATTTTTAGGGATTTTATATGGCAAACAGTGCTGAAAATGAGTATTTTTGATTTTTTATAAATATTAAAATACAATAATTCGAAAAATAAAAATATGACGAGATACTACAATGCAACAGGAACTTAATGTGATTTTTGGAGATTTTTTTTGGGGTTTTATAGATGCATGCAAAAAATAGAGACAACAACAAGAAATTACACTACTTGCAAGGGGATATATGTAATTAGACAAACATCTGAGGGGCAACATGCAAATTTTACAAAAAATCACAACTGCAGATGAATGTTTCAGTCCCTAATATTAAATACAAAAACTCTTTGGGTGAGAAGGCAAAATACCCAAAGTAAAGGCGGTGATCCGACGGCTCCGCGCGCTCCACTTATACACATGTCGAGCTCACAACGTGCGATGCCCCTTCGTCATCCCACGACCGAGATTAGATGGGCTTCAAGATCGGATGTCGTGGACGAGCGAAGGATCTGACGGTGGCTGCTCCAAGGGAGGAGTGTTCTTGATCCAACGGCCGAGGACGTGGCCGGAAGAACGAAAGAAGAACTCGGTGGCACCGAGTTTCGTTTAGGTGCTGGGCTCGCCTCCGTCCACCAAACCCACGGCCGAAGGGCTTGTTCGACTCCTGTTGCTCCTCCCCAACATCCAGGTGGCTTAGATGAGACCGAAGACCATGGGATGGCCTACAGCTGCATGAGGACGCTCCGGCGAGCCTGGGACTGTTCTTGGGCAAAAAGACGAGGCACGGTTGCCTCTCCTGGGACCTGCAAATGACAAGAAAAAGCAGCAACAAAAAGGGAATGCAGGACCCATTGCTTATTGGTGAAGGATTGGCGGCGTGGGGTGGAGAAGGTAGTCGGAGCTCAAGAGCTCCGGCAACGTGATCAGTTGCGAAATGGGGGCAAAGCACTTGGTGAAACAATAAGATGAAGACTTGAAATTGATCCTAAGATTACTAACTAACCAAACTACAGAGAAAAGAACGAAATACAATTTCGAGTTGGTCGAAAAACCAACGAGATGTGACCTCAACACAGGAGGCCGGCGAAGGTGGTGGAGCCGCTCCTCGGCCACGCACGACCCTCCTAAGTAGCTGGAGGAGATCCTGGCACCATCTCCAGTCCAGAGCGCACGAGGAGAAGGGGTTTGCTAGGTCAAAGAGGTCGGGAAGCAACGCTAGTTAGTCGAGAGAGTCTCCCTTTTATTTCCATTTCGCACAGGACTTGGAGCCTCCCATATTTTCCTATGCAACATCCATTTCCGATCTTAAATCCATATGCTCAACTCTTTTCTTAATGTCTTATTTAAATTTAGTTTGTTGTGTTTTCATTTAGTCTGCTTTGTATTACTTCTCATTAACGTCATGCAATCTTTTGTTTACAGGACGTGCATACTGTTGAACATGAAAATCGAGAGGTTGTTGTTGACTCACAAGGCGAATCAACAGTCGCTGATTTGACCTCCAGTGAAATCCGCAATTCAAACAACAATTAACCCACAACAATCAAATAAAGCAATGAAGGTGTATGTGGAGTTAAAATTTATTATAACTCTACAACAAAGATGTGTATAGGTGCAAGTATGTGTAGAAGTCGAGCACAAGGAGCAGAAAGGATAGATCGGGGCAAAATTGCTCAAAAGTGTGTGAATGTGATCAAGTGTCTACTATGCTATTTTTTTGTGGGGTTTTAATTTTTATATTTTTTTTTAATTTTTAATTTTATATTTTTATATTTTGATTTTTAATTTACTGATCTTATATTTTCTCTTTATATTTTATATTTTTTTAATTTTCTTTTTTCAATAATGGAATATATATACAATATAAGAGAGAGAGGAATAGAGTATTTATAAAAATAGGTAAAAATATTCAAAAGTTAGGAAATAAAATGTTTTTAGTCTTTTTATGATTTTTTATTGTTTTTGTGATTTTCGGGGATTTTTCTAAGTATTTTTGGTATTTTTAAAAACAAAAATGCTAGAAAACAGTAAATAAAGTTGCTGGCCGAAATTAAAATGAGGATGAAAAATATTAATCAGTGTCCAAAATTCATCAAATTAACTTTGTTTGAAAGATAACAAATCAAAGAAGATACAGAAACTGAAATTTCAATTTTAAGATTTTTATAGAATTTTTAAGATTTTTATTGAGGTTTTTAGGGTTTTGTGATTTTTATGAGTTTTCTTTTGTATTTTTTAATGATTTTTGGTCTGGAGCTAAATGACACTAGAAGACACAAAATATATTTTTTTGGGAATTTTCTGGGTAGTTTTTATAATTTTTAGGGATTTTATGATGCAAACAGTGCTGAAAATAAGTATTTTTTATTTTTTATCAATATTAAAATACAATAATTATGAAAAATAAAAATATGGAGAGATACTAAAATGCAGCAGGAACTTAATGTGTTTTTTTGAGATTTTTTTGGGGTTTTATAGATGCATGCAAAAAATAGAGACAACAGCAAGAATTACACTACTTGCAAGGGCATATATGTAATTAGACAAACATCTGAGGGGCAAAACTTGCAAATTTTACAAAAAATCACAAATGTAGAAGAATGTTTTAGTCCCTAATATAAAATACAAAAACTCTTTGGGTTTGAAGGCAAAAAGCCAAAGTAAAGGCGGCGATCCGACGGCTCTGCGCGCTCCACATATACACGTGTCGAGCTCACAACGCGCGATGCCCCTTCGTCATCCCACGGCCGAGATTAGATGGGCTTCAAGATCGGACGGCATGGACGAGCGAAGGATCTGACGGTGGCTGCTCCAAGGGAGGAGTGTTCTTGATCCAACGGCCGAGGACGTGGCCGGAAGGACGAAAGAAGAACTCAGTGGCGTCGAGTTTCGTTTAGGTGCTGGGCTCGCCTCCGTCCACCAAACCCACGGCCGAAGGGCTTCTTCGACTCTTTCTGCTCCTCCCCGTTGTCCAGGTGGCTTAGATGAGGCCGAAGACCATGGGATGGCCTACAGCTGCGTGAGGACGCTCCGGCGGGCCTGGGACTGTTCTTGGGCAAAAAGACGAGGCACGGTTGCCTCTCCTGGGACCTGCAAATGACAAGAAAAAGTAGTAGCAAAAAGGGAATGTAGGACCCAGTGCTTATTGATGAAGGATTGGCGTCGTGGGGTGGAGAAGGTAGCCGGAGCTCAAGAGCTCTGTCAACGTGATCGGTTGCGAAATGGGGGCGAAGCACTCGGTGAAACAACAAGATGAAGACACGGAATTGATCCTAGGATTACCAGCTAACTAAACTACAAGGAAAAGAATGAAATACAACCTCGAGTTGGTCGAAAAACCAACGAGATGTGACCTCAACGCCGGAGGCCGGCGAAGGTGGTGGAGCCGCTCCTCGGCCACGCGCGACCCTCCTAAGTAGCTGGAGGAGATCCTGTCACCATCTCCAGTTTAGAGCACACGAGGAGAAGGGGTTTGCTTGGTCAAAGAGGGTTCAAGGGGGAATGAAGGTTGACGGGGGCTTTTGAACAAAGTGGTCGACTGGGCACAAAGAACGAGGGTGGCTGCGCGATTTAGTGATCCAAAGTCCAAGTAAATCCTTGGGGGTGTATAAGGGATGCACCAGGATTAAAAGTCGTGAAGATCGCATCTCAAAAGGGTGAAAGGCACGCCCTCGAAAAAAAGTTGAAAACGGGTCAAAAGCATCTTCTGACACAAGCCAGGTGTTGGGCAGAGTGTTGACCAAGGTCAACTCTCCAGCCCTCCTGGTTGGTCCACGTGGACCAACCAGGAAAAAACCTGAGAAAAACATTTCAAAAATCAAAATAAAATAGCAAACTATTTTATTTAATTATGGTTACAAAATAAAAAATGCTTATATTTTTAAAAAATATTTTATGGTAATTTTTATTTATTTTTTAGAGGTACATTTTTACAAGTTGCCTATTATACCCTTTATAGGTATATTCTTCTATATATTGTATTCTTTTATTTTTATTGTATGTATTTAATTTATTTATTTTTTATTATTAATTTATATAATTATAACCTACTTTTATACACATAATTATATTTTTATTTTATTTTATTGATGTGTTTTGTATATTTAATAAAATAGAATTAGTAATTATACATGTCTGTATATAGGTATTACACCTAGGTTTTGTATATACAAGTATTTTTATTTTGAGTTTTCTTTGCATTTTTATTCTGACTTTAATACACATAATTATTATAAATATTAATTACAAAAGTATAAAAATATAAAATTATAAAAATAATGAATAAAGAATAAATTGAATATTTTATTCTGTATAAGTATACAATAGGGGTCCAAAACTCAACTCTCAAACCGTAGCTCCTACAAATGCAAAGCCACCGCCGTTAAATAGCTTATTTTATTCTATATACAATTAAAGGTGAGTTTGCTGCATTTGGAGTTTTCATTTGTGAGATACAGGTCTGGGAAGTTGAGATTCTGGATTCTTATTCAGACCATGACTTTTTATCTGTACATTATTTTTGAGTGAAATAAATTTTGTATTTTTCTTTATTTAATTATCTACAACTTTCATATTCAAAGTTTATTCATTTGAGGTATAAAAAGTGGAACCAAAAATAGGTCCCAAAATTTATAAAGAATGAATAAAATAAAAGGACTTTGTATTGTATTTTTGCCCTTATCTCCCCCTACTTTATTCCGTGTCGATCTGTTCATCAAGATGCCGAGGTCTCGGGGTTTCGGGTCATAAAATATTTACAATATTTTATTCTTTTTCTTTTCTTTTCTTTATTCTATAATTTTGGCTTTAAAAATCGCATTTTTTACAATATTTACACAATGATGCATGAATGCTAAAATGCCTAAATTAAGCCTATTTACACGCATTTACTAGGGTTTTTAACGCCAAAATGATGGAATAAAGATGATGAAATGTAGATTCATCACATACTAATGCATAACGTTGGAGTAGTACACATCGACTAGAATTGGAGCATACCTGAGTCACATAGTACATAAAGCCACAGAGGGAGAATGTCCTGTTATTTTACACAGTAGCCTTATGCACGAGGAACGATAAAAGAAGAGACTGCATTGAACCGTCGTCAACCAATACTGGAGGATATCTCTCTCTTTCGTTTCTTTGCGAAAAGATACTAGTTCATGAATTTTAGTGCTACACACACGTCCCCCATATCTAATGGGATACATGCCTTCTGTATACTGCAAGACAGGGAAGCATTCGATTTTTGCATGTTGATTTGAATATCAGAGTTTTAACATATGATTTTTTTGTTTCCAGTACTCTGGTATCTTCTTGTCACGCTGCATTTATCGTTTCATGTCAGTTCTAATTCATGTTGATCAAAAGTCATAAGCTACTTTGAATAAATAAACCTTTTGAATGACAACTATATTTGCAAATATTGTATTTCTTATCCATGTTGCAATAGACTTCCACACTCTTTGATTCAGAGTCATCTTGCATAAGAATGATAGTTTGACACATACCCAACAGGCCTCCTTGTGCTCGACCCGTAACTGTCCACTATACATGCACCCATCTCATGTGTGTTTTGTTAATTTGAGCTTCGGATATAAATTTTATTATTGATTTATCCTCTATATAATGCACAATGACTCGATTTTTACATCGATCTACACATTCTGATTTACGGTGATCAATTTTTGGCATCGATGCTGAGGAGGTGAAGCGTATGTGTGTTTTTCTTTTCTTTTGCACTTTGATTTGCCAATCTAACGTTGCTCTTCTTTTCAGGTACCTGATGCTTGAAGGAATCTTGATTTGACCGCAAAGCAACGGGCAGAAGCCCGTCCAACTGCTTTAATATTACTTTAGCTCCGTCAACACCAGACGTACCTGTCTTGGACCGTGCATCGATTTGATGAAAAAAAATCTGCTATTTCATTTTGTAGTTAATTTAAATTTCCCTGCATTTTCCTATTGATCTGTAATTTGGACTGGACATTCTTCTCTTCTCAATCCATCCATATTATTTTTTGTAAGAACATAGGTTTTATTTCTTGTATTGCATTTAGATTAGATTATTTGTAATCCAGGCGATTTTCAAAACAAATTAAAAAATTCATAAAAAAACCAAAAATACTTCTGTGCACACATATTGTTAGACGTATCTCGGATCATAGCATTTTAGGATTGCATGTGCCTAATTATATTTAAATTTTCTGCGAAGCATCTTGCATAGTAGAGAGTTGGAGCCAAGTACGCAAATCTAACCTTGCACGCATCATTTGCATTTCTGTGGTTTTCTCCCATTGCTTTAAGAAGTAAGACCACTAAAATCGGGATTGTCTGAATCGATCTAATCTCATTTGAACCTCTCTTTGAAATGGAAATTATTTCTCAAGTAGTCACCTTTAACATCATCTCACAAAAATTTGTTTGAAACGTGGTTGATGCACTATTGTTTGCACACGTGATTGTGGTTGACGCACAACACAAACTATGTCACTAGAGCCCAAATCCCATATTTAGAGGACCATTTTAGGATGCGTAAGTGTGTTTTAAAGATTGGATGATAACACTTCAAAATTGAAAGGATAAGCTCATCATAGCACATCAAGTGTTGAGTGTGCAAACGGAATTGTTTTGTGATGATTTGTGTATGTGTAGTCGTCGGTCCTAGCAACCACCACTGTTCAACCCCAACTTCATCACTCCCACAAGATTTTCTACATCATCATCTAGATTTAGATAGCATAACCACCTCCACCACCTGACTTTGATCAAATCGAAGATGACGAGTTTCAAATCCCAGGACCACCTGACCAAAACACAATTAATCAACAGTTATTGGCATGATTCAACATTATGAGAGAAGAATTAGATGCTATGTGACGAGAAAGAGAGAGAGAGAGAGAATGAGAGACCAAAGACCATTCGTGAATATTATGAATTCGGTCTCCATCATCTCACACCATGGATCCAACTCCCTCCCATGGAAAGGAACTTTGAGTTAAAACCGAATACCATCTCTCTTCTCCCGCACTTTTATGGAAAGAGTGTAGAGGATCCCGGCCAACATGTCCATGAATTCCTAGTCATAAGTGACACCTTGGTCTACCATGACATAAGTGAATATTACATCCACCTCAAGTTATTCCCATTCTCTCTAAAAGACAAGACAAGTCAGTGGTTAAGAAATTTATGAAGGATCATAACTACATGGGAAGACTTAAGGAAGAGCTTTGTGAATGAATTCTTTCCAATTGGTAGAACAAATGCTTTAAGTAGAGCCATTACGACCTACACTCAAAAACCAGGAGAATTGATTCATGAGTCATGGGAAAGGTATAATGACATGTTAAGGAAATGCCCACATCATGATGTTCCCAAGTGGCACCTATGCCAACCATTTTACCAAGGCCTTAGAGATGACATAAGGAACACCGTAGATGCAAGCTTCATAGGAAACTTTTTAAGCAAGGATGCAGAGAGTGCGTGGCATCTCTTTCAGAATATGAGCGAAAATTCTCTCAACCACGCCTTAATCAAAACTTTTTTGCAGAATCGACTCATCAAAAAATGTCAAGACCTACACAATGAGTATCGAGAGAACCTTTCAAACTTAGAAATGGAACTGGTCTGCAAAAAGTTAGGCACAATGGACGTGATTTCTAAACAAGTCGAACAACATGCAAAATTAGTGGAAGGAAAGCCCCGCAAAGACCAAAATGTTAGCAACGTCTAGGAGCAAACTCATCTTCTCCACAACCCCCTCAACTTGTCGTATTTGTACATACTCAAAACCACCTAACTATTGTAGATACCCCATAATCTTATTCACAATTTTCTCCTGACCAATGGTCTACTACACTAACCAACCTATTGTACAAACTTACACACCCCATGAAGGTTCGGTTGCCTTCTATTGTAACACACCTCACCCTTATGAGACACCATCTCAACCATATGAGAATGCTAGCTAGAAATACGAACTTAAACACATACAACCCAGGTTGTCGCTTACATCCAAATTTCTCATGGAGACAACAAGGTCAAGACCAACACCAAGGGCAAGGATTTCACTAACAAAATCCACCAACCCAGCTTGAGTCCCAACATACACAAACACAAGGATCACAACCCACTACTTCAGAGGACCGTTTTGATATGCCCAATAAGATGATGATTGAAATTCAAAGAGAAGTACAGATATTGAACTGACAGCATGAGACCCAATTGAAAAGTTCAGTCCAACCCCCACAACGAACTCTACCTTCACATCCTACTCCAAACCCAAGGAATATACAAATCACCCCAACAGGATTTCAATAACCCAACCAAAGACCTTCTCACATCTACCAAATTTCAACCCAACAAAATAATGGAGTTGGATCAAGTAGCAATGCTAGTGCCCATGTCGTGACTCTTAGGAGTGGGACTACCTTTCAAGAACCACAAAAAATAAAATAGAAGGTAAAAGAAAGGAAAGATCCCATTGAGGACCAAGCTGAAGAGATCCTAGGTGAAAATGATTGTATATCTGACTCACCATCTTCTTCCCATGCCATACCAGCTTCCTTCCCTGAGGCATTAAAGAAACTCCATTCCAAAAAAAACTCAATAGCCTCAAATGAGGAAATCCTCGAAGTTTTTGAGCAAGTACAGATTATTATCCGACTAGTAGATGCCATCAAACACATTCCACCATATTCTAAATTCCTCAAAGAAATCTGCACACCTAAGAGGAATACAAAATCCAAGAACCAAACACCCGAGCGCCACATTCTAACTCAAGAGACCACCAATGACATCCCACATCACCTGCCCCAAAAGCAACATGACCTTGGAGCTCCAATGATTTGACGTGAAATTGGCGATACATTATTTAAGAAAGTGCTCTTAGACCGCGGAGCCTCCATTAATCTCATCCCCACATCATTGATTGACCAATTCAACCTTGGTAAACTGAAGTCCACACCTGTTACACTCCAATTAGCAGAACGCTCTGTCAAAAGACCTAGAGGATTGTTAGAGGATGTTTTGGTCAAAGTTCAGGATTTCCACTTTCTAGTTGATTTCTTGGTGTTGGACATGGAAGTTCTTGAAAATCTAAGCCACACTCCAATCATATTAGGGAGACCATTCAGAGCAACTGCCAAGGCTTATGTTGACTGTGAAAAAGGGATCGTTGAATTCTCTCTGGAAGATGAAAAGATACAAATTGATGTGATGAAACCTTTCTAAAAGAGAAAAGAAGAAGAGAATTGTGTGTACATTGAATCTTGTCAACAATTGGATTTGATTTGAGGAAGAAGTTATCCAAGTATGTATGAAAACAAGACTTATAAAAGGATCACCCGTTGAAGACTATGACCCATTATTAGAGGAGCTAAGCACTGATTTTGACGATCTCTTATCCACCCCATGTGATATTGTGAAGGACCTAACTGAATCCAAGAACACATTATATCCATCTGACAACACCCAGTTAGAGTTGGAAACCTCCCAGAGAATTTGAAATTTTCCTCCTTAGGTGAGCAACAAACCTTACCAGTAATTAGAAGTTATCACCTAACGATTGACCAAGAAAACCGATTGTTGGATATTTTGAGGAAGAATAAGAAGGAAATTGGTTGGACACTTGCTGACCTTCGACGTATTAGCCCTAGTTATTCCACACACCATATATACCTTGAAGGTGGGGCTCGACCTTCCCATTAAATGTAGTGAAGATTGAATCTGAATATGCGGAAGGTCATAAAGAAAGAGATCATCAAATGGTTGGATAATGGCATCATTTATGCCATCTCAGATAGAGCATGGGTAAGCCTTGTTCAGGTTGTACCCAAGAAAGCGGTGTTGACTGTGGTCACCAATGATAGGGGCAATGTGGTTCCAACCAGAACAACAACTTCGTGGAGAATTTGTGTAGATTATCGGAGATTTAAGACAACCATGAAGAAAGACCATTTTCCGCTCCCATTCATTGATCAAATAATTGAGTTGTTGGCAAGCAAGGAATACTTTTGTTTCCTCAATGGGTACTCAGGCTATAGCCAAGTGGCTATTGAAACCATGGATGATGAAAAGACTACAATTACTTGTCCCTATAGAACATATGCTTTTAGGAGATGGCATTCGAACTTTGTAATGCTTCAACCCCTTTTCAAAGATGCATGCTTGCGATTTTCACTAAGATGGTTGGAGATTTTATGGAGATATTTATGGACGATTTCTCGATGTTTGGATATTCTTTTAATTCTTTTTTGGATAGATCGAGTTCTCTAGATATGTGTGGATGTGAAGTTGGTATTATCATGGGAGAAAAGCCATTTTATGGTCACAAGTGGGACTGTACTTGGACACATTGTTTCCAAAAAAAGGGATGGAGGTGGACAAGGCTAAAATTGACTTGATTTCAAAAGGGCCACCCCAACAAATGTCAATCATATTCGATAATTTTTGGTACACGTCGGTTTCTATCAATGTTTTATAAAAGATTCTTGAGAGATTTCAAGACCTCTTACTGAACTTTTGGCCAAATATCATGATTTTAATTTTGATGACACATGTCTTGAAGCGAACAACACTCTTTTCTTCCCTTTATTCTTTTATTTTGGAATTAAATACCTATATTGATATAGTATTTATTGTCAATTTATGAGTGTTATTTTGTACAAATCAATGTTATATACGCATTTAACAATTGATTTAAGGCCAAAATGAAATAATAAAGGTGATGAAATGGAGATTTATCACCCCCTATACTTGCCTTAGTTAGTCCCTACCAAACACTTATGATAATGAGAGCATAAATGAAAAATAAGTTGGATTTATTTTTACTTTTAATGTTAACTTATAAAATCAAAGTTTAGTGCTCAGTCAGACCTTTACGATTTTAAGTTTCATCGGAACCTTATTGTGAATCAGCCTTGAAACTCAACAATATTCATGAACCACAAAACTCTATCCAAGTATCCTCAAGAGCCAGGTCAGAACAAGTCTATATTATTTGCAGACCCTTATGTCTATGAGTCTAACTTGTACAATGTTAGTAATATGTATCACCTCTCAGTAGAAGCAGGAAAGAGGTAGTCTTCTCCAACATGGTGACCCTAATTACCAAATCCAACAATTCATTTCATGAGGACTAGGGTATTCCCTTCTATGTTCAAGCGTAACTGACTTAATAAGAGGAGGTGAAGAGGAGAATGGATGGTAGCCAGTGTAGCTACTTATCCTAGGATGCTTGGCAAGTGTAGACAAGTCATCCAACTGCATGCTCACATGTATTTTTGACTTTGAAGTACAACCTTGCATATTAAATGCATACTCTGACGGGAATTGATTTTTCTCTCTGACTTTTACCAGTCTATTCTTTTTTAAGTTTGTGATTTTGTATTTTTTAATACTATTTACAACAACAATTAGATAAGGTATTTTTTCCACTTGAACCAGTAGACCATCCCTCTTTTGAAGCTTTATTGCAACCTACAACCTCTTATCTTTGGACTTCGTCGCTACTAGATCGGGTTGGGGTACAATGGCCACAGATTATGACTTTGTATATTTCCATTCGCATGTGTCTCATGCCTATAAATACAACCCCCTACCACTTCAACTGAGTTAAAAAACTGTAAGGTGCAGGTGTCTAAGTTAGGTCAATGTTGACAAGATTCATGCATGTGTTTCAAAATATTCTACTTAGGCGGTCAAGATGACATATGAACCTAGTATTGTGGTCTCAAGGAATTAAGTCTAGCGGACTCGTAGTTCCTCAATTCTAGTTCCTATAAGGTTCCTATGATTAAGTGGATTAATGTCCAACCAAGCTCTAATATTCAGATTTTTTTCCAGAGCAGTTCAATTATCATTTTCAATCCGAAAAATGCAAAATCAATGTAAGAAAATGTTTTCGTGAAACAATTTTTTATTTTAAACTTTTTATGGATATTTAAATAAGTTTGGAAAATATTTATGCTCTTTTTCAAACATTTTGTAGATTTTTATACGGTTTTTAATCTTTTAGTGATATTAATAAAGGTTAGAGAAAGGCACATGTACAAATATTTACTCGGGAGTGCACACATATTTACGTGAATTGATTGTGGAATTTGAACTCGGAATTTATACCGAAGTTAGTTGTTATTCATAGGTCATATATGCACGGGATATATATATATATATATAAAGATTTTTATTTGCTACAATTATATACAAAGTTCTTAAAATAATTTGAAAGCATATTTTGCAAACATCTTGAAAATTTTATTTTGCAAATATTTTTTACAGACATTTTACATACATTTACAAAATTTGAAAACCATTTTGCAATGATTTTTCAATGGTGTTGGGTATAGGAAAGCATATACTGCAACGATTAAATAAAGAATGAGAAGCTGATTGTCGCCTATACATAGGATCAACTCTTAAGTATAGCAGACTGTATACAAAATGGGGATGATTGAGGGTGAGGATGAATAAGTCAATAGCTCAGTTTGTCTCACCTTATACTTAAAGCAAAAGACTACTAAGTATAGAATAGGATGTCAATAAGTTAGGGGATAAGCGAAGGGACCAAAAAATGAAAAAAATTAAAATGAAAGAATGATTACATCACTCCACCTATAATTACAGTAAGTGATCCCTAAGAATAAGCAATGATAGGAGTGATGAAAAAAAACAAAGAAAGAACACTTGACTCATTCACCCCTATATACTTAGGATAAAGCACATCCTAAGCACAAACACATGGATCAAGGTGGAAGAGAGAAATGATTAATGGAATGAAAAAGAATGAGTGATATATACAAGGTGATGAGAATATACATTGATCGAGAAGGTAGATATCTTACCTTCTCACGGGACCAATGAGGAATGTATCTGATAATGTGCAAGTCGATATTAGGGTCAGCAGCTGACGAAGCCCGATCAGGATCGACATGGTGGTTATACTCAATGGTATCAAGATGTAAAGGCCTGAACTCGTAAGTAGAAAAAGTAAGGACAAGTCCGGTCTTGTAAGCCTTGTACAAAATAATGCTCAATATTGATACAAAAATATTGCATAAATACATGTATTTAATTCCAAATAAAATAATAAAGGGAATAAAAGAAAAGGAAATGAAGTGTCAAAGAAACCAATTGACACTAGACCCTGAGGTCATCTCATTATTCACTTGGTTGACAAGGAATAAAGTAGGGGGAGACATATAACTTAATTGTATAGAAAATACCTGTAAAAACAATAATGTTATTCATCAATAAATTACTTTTGGGCCCTATTTTATTTTCTAATTTTTGCACACTTAAATAATAAAATTGTCACATATAACATGTATATAAAAATGCAAAGAAAAATACAAAATTAATCTCACAAAAAAATAATGCATAGTGTGCTTATGACACACAAAACAAAAAGCCACAAAGAAAACTTTACAGACCTATATCTTCTCTATATGGACACAAATTGACCAAACTCACCATTATTATTCATAAAATTTAACTACCTATTTAATGAAGGTAGTTTTATTAGAAATGAAGTTAAGATGCAAAAGTTGCTTGGGTCCCTATCGTACCTTATATATGTATATTATATCCAATATATTCAATATTTATATTTTTAGATTTCTTGTATCTTTAAATTTTTATATATTATTTAAAATATAGTAAACACATAAACATAAAATAAAAGCATCAGAAAATTCAATAAAATAAATAAGATATCTTAATCAATAGGAAAATTATACATATAGAATACATGTACATATTTCTTAAACTAAATAAATAAAATCAAAAAAATAATATAAAATATGTAAATATGTATTTTAATACATTTTAACTATAAAACATTTATACAAATAATAATAAAATACGAAAATACAAAAACAAAAACAAAATACTCAAAACATAGGTAAATATACCTATAAGTTTACTTGTAAAAATTAACACCTAATAAACTAAGTTATAATTATAAATAAAAATCACCAAAAACTATTACATAAAAAAGAAACAATTTTCATGTTTTATGTTTTTCAATAAAATAATCTATTAATTATTATTAAATTTACAAAATTTTTGATTTATTACTTGTCCTATAGTGGTCCTACGTGGACCGCTCACTTGCAATGGACTATTGACCTCTAGTCAACAACCCCTCTCTCCTCCCCATCTCCCCAAGTGCTGCAATTTTGGTTAGAAACAACTACTTCCTACATTTTCTTTAGCTATCCTCTCATGATCTAGCTTGGCGTGCTAGAAGAAAATTGGAGATTTGATCGCCCTAAATCACGCCCAAGCTTTAGATCCAATCGATCTTTATTTATTCATGTGAAATCCGAGCAGCACGGAATCTCCTTTGTCTTGTCCATAAACAAGACCCCCTCGCCTTAAACCCAATTTTGATCCCATTTTGCCCATTATATCCCCATAACGTCAAAGCATTTGAATTTCTAGTAACAACAAGAGATTACTAGAGGTCATGGCGTGGAGAAAGAAGGTTGATTTGGTGGTCCATGTCTCGCTGAAATTCAACTCCGGCGGAACCTTCCTCTGCACCTTGTCATGCAGGTAAGACATGTTAATTTGGTTAGTTTTATTGCATTTTATTTTCTAGTATAATCTATGTGTTAGGTTAAGCTTTCATCAATTAGGTTAGCATAGTTTTCAAAATTTTGATTGCCGGATCAGTGTGCTCTACTCAATTCATCGTCACTCCGATTGTTATTTGACCTGTCACAACCTCGCCTTCATTCCTCTTCACATTGTCCACAAAACCCCTCATATTCCACCCTCGATTCTCATAGAATCAAGGATGACCAAGCTCACTATGTCGCCTTCCGTCGAAGCACATTTTCATGACCATTCCCCAGTGCTTCCAACTTCAATAGATGGTCGGAAACAACCCTCTCATCGTCCTCTAGCTTTTTGTGCAAGCTAAGGAATTTGGTAGACATCTGGAGCCTGATTTTGAAACCCAATAGTTCCTCTATGTGACTCAGAGCTCTAGGCCCGTTCTGATGGAGCCCGGACCTAACTGAAGCATCTTGCAGACGCACAGAGGCTCTGGAAACATGTTGAACCCATTAGTGAGATAAGAGGAGGCTAGAGGATGGGGATATTGTAGATCGAAGCCAATACCCCTCCTATTTTTCTATGTTCTTGGTGGTTGCCAAGATGCAGTCGGATCGAGCCTAATCTCCAGATCTAATCCTTATCATCAACGTCGAAATGAAGCGGTACGCATCCTAGTCGTCCAATCGAGCAACTAGCATCGACGTGGTGCTATGCCATCCATTGGATCGCATTATTAGTGGATAAATATCACCGAAGCCTCGTTGTCTTTTGTAATTTTATTCTAGTCCGATAAATATGAAGTGATTCTTAAAATCTATAAAACAATTGCATAGGACCCATGTATCATCTTTAATATTGCACATCGGTCTTGTGTTAGGTCACCTCGCATGGCCGCCAACTTAAGGCACCTTGGATTTTTTGCACATTTGCCATCTCAAATTTGTGTAATTAATTTTAATCTTTAAAATTGTTTAATCAGTGATAACTTTTAGCATAATTTGCATACTAGCCCTTGTATTTAATTATTATTTCAAAAATACCCCTTCCAGGATGTTTGATTAATATCTTTGCATTTCTATTTTTGTAAAATATCACCAGTGCCTTAAAATTTTTGGGTAAAATTTTTTGATGCTTTACTCGGTGATTGTATGCACATAAATATATAATTAAATTTCACTATATTTCCCTATTTATTAAAAATATAATATGAGTTATATATAATGCAAATTTAGATAATAAAAATCAAACAACTAGAAAACCATGATAGAAAATTCAAAAAATTACATAGTATATATTAGTATATATTAGTATATATTATAACTCCACAACAAAATTCACAAAAAAATATATTAAATTACAAAACCCAATTAATACAAAAATCAGTAAAATTTCTATATAATATTAAAATAATATTTTTCTGATATATATTTTTACTTTTATTAGTATATATAAAATTAGTTTTGATAATTTTGGACTTATTGTCTATTTATAATTCTCAAAACTGTTAATATATATTATTCCCTATTTTGTAGACACTTGAAATATTTAAAATTAGCAAAAATTATATAAACATCACAAATACAGAGAGAAATATTAAAACACAAAAATATTTTATTTAAAATTATAGAATATATATATATATTACTTAGATACTTATTAATATTATTATTAATAATTGTAAGTACCTAATATATATTTAAAACCTTAAAAAAATAAAAAGGATTGTCCATGCATATATCTCCCTATATTTCCCTATATTTATGTATTATACAACCTTATATAGTATATATAATATTTATTATTATCACTACTATAGATCTTAATTTTAAAAAAATAGCAACTAAAAGTTTACAACATAAAAAAAATTTAAATAAAAATAAAATTTTTAAAAATATATAAAAGAGTTAGAAATCCATGAAAATTAAATATAATTACAAAACCAAAAAAACAAATAGCTAAAAAAGTACACAAAATAATTATTGCTTATTTTTATTAATTAATAGTAATTACCCCTATCAAGTTCGCTCTTTCTAGTTCGACATTCTACTTACATACACACTATATGCATATACTTTGTAGAGATAAAATAAAAATAAATTTTGACTCACACATTTGCATCGATTTATCATACTCCGTGGGTTGATTGTTGAGATTGCACTAGGATTGGGTGCCTATTGTGATGTGAGAGTGGCTGATACAATGATTATCGGATCTAAATTACCAGACACTACAGGTCCTCCAAGATCGTACCTTAGTATCCTGTCCAAAGTTCTCTTTCAAATAACGCCATTGTTGAGGAGAAAAGTAGTACAGGATTGTTGTACACATTTTCTTATGTGCATATATATATATATATTATTTCTTCTTCAATAATTTTTTATCTATTCTAACCACTTTCTTTGTTGACTTCTTTGTAAGGGCCCACTACTCAATGACAATCTTTTAGGAGATCGATGCAACCAAGCTTGCGAAGATCAACCCCTTCTTAATGAGTCGATATGATAGAGCAAGGCGAAGACAAGGAGAGAGAGAGAGAGTGAGAGAGAGAGAGAAGAGCAACCTAGATTTAGTGTAGCTGTTAGTTTATTTTGTCCAAGAGGGAGACATTTATATTATTGTCATAGTACATGGACATGACACTTTGGACTCTTGAAAATTCGCAGGCTTATTTTACTAAGTGTTTCTTCATTTCAGGGAATGCTTGGTTTTCTTCATAATTTCATCGCTTTCTCATTTTTATTCTCGCTATTTTCCCTCTTATTTATATTCGTTTCCTACATTTTGAGTGTTTCATCTTTCTTTTATTTTGTTTTACATGAACTAACATTTTAAGACTTCCTTGATCGAGACATCTAGGTCCAAATCCCTAATATTTATATGTACTAATAGTCTCTGATACGTTCAGATCAAGATCAAACTAAATTTGTGCTTTACGCTAATAGTATTTCATGCTTATGATGATTTCATTGTGTTGCAGTTGCATTTAGTATGCTATCTCCCTTTGTTTTTATAATAGTCAACTTGCATTACTTTTATGCTATCTCCCTTTGTTTTTTGTTCACATTGGAATCAAATAAAATCCTAAAAAATGTTAGACAAATTATTCCGAAAAAATACTAAAAAAAAGTGAAAGTTAAAAATAAAACAAGGGGACTATTTAATAAACTTTGCCATAAATAAAATATGTAATGGACATCAATGTAATGGATTCACAAACCGCTTATTGTTTTCAGGTACACTCTAGACAAAGTGAAGCTCAACCCTAGGAAATTTTGCCAAAATCCCAGCCTAGGTACTATCATGTTTTTGAGTGGATTCACGAAGTATTGGCATTTTATCGTATGTGGGCGAGTAGGGCTTCGTATGCTTGCAGACTTAGTCTAAAGTATTGAGATTAGGCTAGCGCCTCCTTGGGGTATTTGTCTCATCATTCCATGTCCACGTACATCGCAAGAGGGAAGTATATGTTTCGCCTATCAACTTCCTCTATTCTTTAGCTGACTAGTGGATGCAGATCCAATAGCAAGGATTATCTTAAAAAGTATAGGCTACAGATTATAATGGAAGATAGAAATACGCGATACTTTTTAAGTAGTACTCACTTTCCTATTGGGATAGCCTCTAAGGACTTGCTAAAAGATTTCCAGAATAACAAAATAAGCTTGAAAAGATAAAAATAGCCAAACTCCTACAGCTTCGTTGGCATGAGTTGGTGAATCCTTTGCTTTATGTTTGTTTGGATCTAGTTTTAGGTCAAAGATCATTCATGTGCACTTGTGTCATTTTTCACTTCTTCTATTTTCATTTCTTTGTATTTTGCTCACTTTAAGCCTTTTTGCTATCTCCTTTCCATTTCATCCTTTTATTTGTCCTCATTTGTCCTCATATTCCATACTCCTTATCTATTCTGCTTCTCTCTCCAAATGACCACTCATGGATGGTTTAGTCAGGAATCCTCTGACACCAACATCGATTCCATGAACTCAACATCTTCAATAATCCAAGGTGATTCCCGAGAACCTAGTTTAGACTTTGTGAAATGATCTACAGACTCCTCATATTCTTCTTTAATAAACCGTGATATCTCTTGTCTCGACTTCGCTTCTATTTTGATGGAGATTGATTTCACTCAATATGCATCTCCATTCTTAATAAAGATCAGGATCGACCCTTTTTATGAACTCTTCTCCACATCTAGTGCCTATTTTAAGAAAATTCGGGGTAGTTTTGTAATTGTAGATAATGACCCTGATATGGAGATCAATTTGTTAGACTTTGAACCTGAGCTAGCTCTCAAGGTCAAAGGGTAGCAAGTAGATTAGAATGAGGTTAACAACCAACTACACGCTTCAATTCAGGCGATTCAACAACAGTTGACAAACCTGGATCTAGCTCCAGTGGCCTTTCAAGATATGATGAATGACATGAGGAGAGACGAAGAGAACTAAGGGGGAGAAGGATAGCATGGTGGAGAAGACATGCAAGTTGGAGGGAACCTTGGAGGTGATTACGTTGTGAAAGAGCTATCGAATCACAGTCTCAAGGAGACCTACAACCCTAGAACCAGACAGATCACTAAGTGGATTCGAATTCCTATGATCCACAGTTATTTTGAACTAAAGTCATAGCTTCTCTCACTCCTTTACACTTTCAACGAGTACATCAATGAAGAACCCTACATCCAACTTCAGCAATTCAACTACATCTATGGTACAATGCACAATACCAACATCCCATTGGAGGTAGTCAAGATGACTATTTTCCTGTTCAGTCTACAAGACAAGGCACTCTACTAGATAAATCACCCGGGGAAAGTAGTGATGACCTAGGAGGCCCTCAAGTCCACCTTCCTACACATTTATTACCCATTGCGTCATATAATTCCAATGCAAACACTCATCTCCAATTTCTCCACAGTGATCCCATGAGCCTATCGATGCAGCATGGGAATGGTTCAAGGACATGTACGATAGGTGCCCCCACCATGAAATTTGAAAAACATATTAGTGTAGAACGTTTTCATTGGGTTGAACGAAGAATCCCAGATGTTATTGGATGTATTCAGTAGATGATCTCACTTCAATAAAGAATAAGATGTGGTATGACAAATCATAGAGGAGATGGTCAAGGGATTGACCTTCTTATCTCATTCACACCTTACAGAAGCACCCACAGATCCATCCCAAGCAAGTTCCGATGGCAGCATCTTATAAAGGAGATAGATTAGATCTCCCACTTCAGCATCATCGGGAGCCATCTCTCCAAGGTTGATATTATTGAAAAGCAATCACAAGATCTTGAAAAAGTAAATGTGATCGAACAAAGGACAATGCAACCAGATAAGCTGGACTAGATCTCAAAGCAACTGGAGTTCTAGTGAGTACCATCAATTCATGTAACTCTATGGTAGCACAAGCTGAGACTTCTGTTGAGCCGAAGGAACACTCACTACAGTAATTGATGCAACCAAGTTAAAGGCAACCCTAGTCAGTTCAGCACGTGTACTACGTGCAAGCATCAAATTAGGGATCGTCGTCTCCACAATAGACAGATGGTGGTATATCACCTGAAGGCCTCGAATTTTGTCGAACCCTTCTATCCACCTCCACTGCATATTTAAGATGTGAACGCCACTTAAGCCAATTATCATAATCTGACCCGTCCTTGGGGACTCAGTATCATAACTTGGTGGTTGGACCATACCACCCAAACCCGACACAAAGGAGCTTCCAACAAAACCAGAACCAGTAGTATCAGCAACACGCCCAACCATGGACCCAAAACTACCTGAATGAGCATCAACCATATTTGTAGTAGTACCATCAGTAGCTAGGTGATTATTATGAACTAGTATGTGTCCTTCCTCAACATAACTACTAGTCTTTCCCTCCTCTTCCATATTAGAGTCATCGGTCGCAGTACCAGCCCCATTGATCGCGTCATGTTCAGAACTCAGAAGAAGCTCCCATGAATCGCGCACTTGACATCCTAGCACAATTAAAGAAAAAGTTTGAGTGAAATATGTCAGAAGAAAGACGGCCTCACCACGGTAAAGATGATTATCCCAACACATGTTGAGGTGAATCCGAATAATTTCTAATGCAAAGAGCAGGTAGTTTGCATTGCTTAATCCCTGACCGAGACAAGTATGAATGATTTATTTATGTTATCTAATTCTTTGAATCTCGGGAATGCTAAGACACTTAATCCATTTGCATGTGCAAAAGTAAAGACTAAAGCTTCGCAAGGCGAGTCTTCATCAGTTGTGTCTGCATCAAGTTAGGGAGGATGAGAGGAGAAGAAAAACACGTAATAGCTTATGCAGAAAAGAGTCAAATAAACAAAGAAAATCAAAAACCAAACTCTATCAATAAAAGCCAATGTCAAGCTATGCAGCCAAAGAGACGCCAACACTCGCATCGAGATGAAGCTGATGTTCCTTTTGTTAGCTTTTCCACTAGGGAAAATGATTGTATAATGTATGATCATTTGCATGAAAAAGCATCTTTACATGAATAATTTTTCAATGTTGATGTACACATGTACTTTATAGATGCAATGAAAAATAACTAAAAATTAGAAAATACAAAAATGCTTTGTGGGATCAAGGAGTGATTGACATTGTGCATA
This sequence comes from Ottelia alismoides, assembly GCA_037367405.1. Lineage (NCBI taxonomy): Eukaryota > Viridiplantae > Streptophyta > Magnoliopsida > Alismatales > Hydrocharitaceae > Ottelia > Ottelia alismoides. Next base: position 275,062 of record JAZKJV010006542.1, on the reverse strand, counting down.
ATATTGTCATGGAAATGCCACTTCTGAGAGCCATGGAATACATGCCTACTTTGAATAAAGGTTTAAAAGAAGAATGTACTTCAAAGTGTCAACCATGTAAAAACATATGCAATCTTGTTGAAAAATATATTCTTACCATGGCTTCCATGAGTGCCATCAGCAACCTCCCCACCAAGAAGAAGGACAAGGGAGAACCTCTCCTCAGATGCATGATTTTCATCCAAGAGTTTGAACGAATACTTCTTGATAGCGGGTCATCTATAAATCTCATGCCTACTTCACTACTAAAAGAATTTGGATTAGGACTGCTTAAGCCATCCAGAATGATTCTATAGTTTATGGATACATCTGTTTATCGACCAAGGGGCATACGTGAGGATGTCATTGTCACAATCCGTGGGATGCAGTTCTCTGTGGATTTTATCGTCATAGATATGGACACATCTATCCACTTGTTCCTAACCCTGGTCATTTTAGGATGGTCATTGATGAATCTACGTTTCATCATCTTTATTCTATCATTTTGGCCTTAAAAACCCTAGTAAATGCGTGTAAATAGGCTTAAATTAAGCATTTTAGCATTCATGCATATTTGTGTAAATAGTGTATAAAATGCGGTTTTTAAAGCCAAAATTATAGAATAAAGAAAATAAAAGAAGAAGAATAAAATATTCTAAAAATTTTATGACCCGAAACCCCGAGACCTAGGCATCTCGATGGCTAGGTCGACAAGGAATAAAGTAGGGGAAGATAAGGGTCAAAATACAATAAATATACCTTTTATTTAATTCATTCTTTATTCATTTTGGGACCTATTTTTGGTTCCAATTTTTATACCTCAAATAAAGAAACTTTGTCCATTAAAGTTGTAGAAAATTTAATAAATAAAAATACAAAATTAATTTCACTCAAAATTAATGTACACATAAAAAGTTATGGTCTGAATAAAATTCCAGAATCCCAACTTCCCAGACCCGTATCTCACAAATAAAAACTCCAAATGCATCAAACTCACCTTTAATTATATATAATTTAAAATAAGCTATTTAATGGCGGTGGTTTCGAATTTGGCGGAGCTGCGGTTTGAAAGTTGAGTTTTGGACCCCTATTGTATACTTACACATATTAAAATATTCAATTTACTTATTATTCATTATTTTTATAATTTCTTATTTTTATAATTTTGTAAATATTATTTATAATTTACGTGTGCATTAAAATCAGAATAAAAAAATATATATAGATAAATATACCTATAAAGGCTAAAATAGGTAACTTGTAATTATTAACCTCTAAAAAATAAATAAAAATTAGAATAAAATAATTTATAAAAAAAAATATTTTTTATTTAATGACCTAAAAATAATAATATCATTTGCTATTTTTAAATAATTTTACAAAACATTTTCCAGGCTTTTTCCTGGTTGGTCCACGTGGACCAACCAGGTGGGCGGGAGAGTTGACCTCGGGTCAACTCTCTGACCCCCGCCTGAGCCCTTGTCAGAACTGATTTTTCTTGGATTTCGCCCTTTTTTGGAGGCCGCACCTTTCATCTATGCATGATGCGCTCAAAAGAACTTTTTCTCCTCGAGATGTCCTCTTACACGCCCACTGAATTGCTCGGGGAATGGATCACTGACGCTCCCATTGCGCCTCATTCTTCTCACCACTCGTTCATCCCTCAAAACAACCAGCCCACCTTCCTTCTCTTCTTTGAACCGATTTTGGGCACCTAAAACCTCCGGGTGTGGGTCGAGGTTTGCTCTGGTGACAGGGGAGTCTCCCCACATCTCAGCCAAGGTGCGGCAAGGGCCTGAAGTCGAGTTCCAGCCATCTCCGACAGACGCGCCGCCGTGAGGTTCCATCTCGGGTATACAACCCTTGAGGTCGATTTTAGCCCTTTTTCTTGCGTTTTCTTAGCTAGCGTAGCCTTAGGATTAGTTTGGCATCTCCCTTCGCGATCCACACTCATTCATTCACATCGCCACCACCTCGCCGGAGCAAGCTCCGACGGGCTTCCTATTTTCACCACAAACTGCCCCGATCACCTACGCTTTGCACTGGAACCCTCTCTGTTGTTGTGCGCTTCTTTTGCAGGGTCCTAGGTGCCAAGAACCCCCTCCTGGGGTCGTTTTTGACAAGGACCGACCTCCTGGTGCTTTCCTCCCTACTTCATCGTCGTGGTGATGCTCCGGCGGGGCCGCCGCCATTTTGAAGCCGCCAACCCATAGGGGGAGCTCCTAGGATGATCTAGGTCTCATCGGAGAGGAGAGAGACGCATCGAACGTGAAGATTTTGAAGCCCTAAATTTATCTAGGCCGAGTTCTTCGCCGTGTTCTTCCTTCAAGCCCCAACGCCGTCGATCTGCTCCTGATCTTCCCGTGCTACCGCTGCCGTCGGATGATGTGCGTTCCCAGCCGTTGATCTCCACTTCCCCATCTAATCTGGACCGTCATCCGCGAAGCGGTATCGGGCCGTATACGCGCGCCACGTGGCTTAAGTGACCGATCCGCCACCGTCCGATCTGCCAGCGTGGGCATTTTGCAAGATAACCCTGCCAGTTTTTGTAATTATTATTTAATTTTAAAACTTTCATCGGCTGTTATATAAATGTGTGTATTTTGCATCAAGCCCCCTGGTTGCTTGTATTATTACATTGAGATCCTTATCAGGTCACGTGCGACGCGCACGTGACTTGGCCTTTTTGCAGGGCACACCCCCGGGGTTTTGCATATTTTTTCAGTGCCAAAACATTCATTTGCAGTATAAAACTTTTGGAAATTTTGTGACATAGCCCCGATGTTTTTTGTAAATTACATTGGTGCCCCTGCCAGGTGCAAGTGCATGTCACGTGTATCTTAGGCTTTTTAGACCGACACCCTTGCGACTTTGTTTATTTTTAATTAGTGCTGTAACTTTCTATTCCAATTATAATATTTTGTGGAAATTTACATTCAGGCCCATGTTCTTTTCTCATATTACAAAAATACCCCTGGCCTGAGTGTAGTTTCTTTTTGTTATTTCTAATTATTGCATGCGTCTATAAAATCTTAAAAATTCCCCAAAAATCAAGTTAAGCTCCTACTGCATTGTAGTTTCAGCTAACATTTTTATTTTGCATTTTGTTACATTTTATTTTTTATAAAAATCAAAAATAATCATTTTCAGCACTGTTTGCATTATAAAATCCTTAAAAATTATAAAAACTTCTTAGAAAATTCCCAAAAAATATATCTTGCTTATTTTAGTGTTAGTCCAAAAATCATTATAAATTTCAAAACAAAACTCTTAAAATTGTGAAAACACCTAAAAAAATCATAAAAATCTAAAAAATTCTAGAAAAACCCTAAAAATATATACTCAGTTCTTTAGTTTCTCTATTTTATTATCTTTATTTTAAATTAATTTGGGAAATTTTTGGTTCTATTTGCTATTTTTCATTCCCATTTTATTTTTGTCAAAATTATTATTCACTGTTTTCTTGTATTTTGCCTTTTAAAAATACCAAAAATATTCAGAAAAATCCCCAAAAATCAAAAAAATAATATAAAAACATAAAAAGACCAAAAACATTTTATTTCCTAATTTTTGAGTATTTTTCCATAGTTTTATAAATATCCTCTCACCTCTTTTCTTATATTATTTATATATTCTATTTATAAAAACAAAAAAATATAAAATATAAAAAGAAAATATAAAATCAGAAAATTAAAAACAAAAATATAAAAATAAAAATTAAATAAAAATTAAAAATTAAAAACCCACAAAAACATTTGCATCCTGTAGACACTTAATCACATTCACATTTTTGCACATTGCTTGATCGATCCTGCTTGCTCCCTGTGTTCGACCTCTACATACTTACACATATACTCCTTTTTATGTAGAGTTAATAATAAATTTGACTCCACATTTATTTTTCATTTCTTGACTCATATCTTGTGGGTTCATTGTTGATTAATTAGGGATTTTTGTAGTGGTCAACACATCAACTGTTGATTCGCCTTGTGGATCAATACGACCGCTCTAATTTTCCTAGTTATTTGTCGTTCCTACAGACTACCTAAGAAGTAGTAGACTACGGCACCGATAAGATCACCTTTAGCTCTAGTAGTAACAAGGTCCAAATAGTGATGATCCAAGTGCTAAAGCATGCAGAATTTGTGTCAGAGGAGAATGCAATAGGTGACTGTGATTTTTTTTTGCAAAAATCAAAGAGACTACATTATCTCTGCACAATCATAAAACACAAGAATTCCTCTCCAAGGAGGAGCTCCTAGAAATCACAGTCGAATTCCTTGTAATCCTTGAAGACGAATTACGTACTCATGTGAGCTAATTGAAACACTTCCATCTCTATCGAAGCAAGAAGATTTCATTGTAGGTCTTTTTGAGATATTGAACTCAAAGCCTAATCTTACCGTGGTAGACAGTATCCAGCTAAATGATCTAATACCTACCGCAGTTGCAGAGGTCACCACAGAGCTTATTCCGACCCCTCTAGAGCTGAAGAAATTACCATCAACATTGAAGTACGTCTTCCATGTGGGTGAGACCAACATGTTCTCGGTCATTATCAATAAGCAAGTGGCCATGGACAAAGAATCTCAACTTTTTGAGGTTCTAGAGAGAAACTGCAACTTGAGATGCTTGAAAATATTGGATATCCATGGGATTATCCCTTCATTATGCTCCTACCACAACTATTTGGAAGAAAATAGCATGCCCTCCCATGAATTTCAACGTCGTTTGAACCCTAGCCTTTTGGAGGTTGTGATGAATAAGGTCACAAAGCGGTGTGATCAAAACAAGCCCTCCCATGAATTTCAGTGTCGTCTGGGGATGAAAAATGAGCCTGGGTATAATTTTATATCAAATTATACTTATAATTTTAATATTTTAGAAGTGATTAGGTAAAATATATGAAATAAGCTAAAATTGTGGAAGGTGGGGTTCGAACCTCGTTCTCAAAAATGAAATACCAACTACTCTACCAATGGACCATTAAAAGATTTTGAATATTTTCTCTTACCACATTATATATTGTAAAATAAAGAGGGGCCATATAAAAATATTACGACATTACACACGTGAAATACAAAAATCAAGGAGGATCCTGATGAATAGCCTATAATCTACCTTTTTTCTTTCATTTTGTTTTTAAATCCCTATCAAAACAACTCTAAATAATAATAACTTGTACAAATTAACATTGTTTATTCATTTATAATTAGTCTTCAATTACTGTACAAATTTATGTATTTAATTCCAAAATAAATGGAAAAAGAAAAGAAAAGAAAAGTCAATAAAGTATCAAAGATACCAAATGACACTAAACCTAGAGACCAAGTCAATATTCACTGGGTCGACATGGAATAAAGTTGGGAGAAATAAGGGTCAACAATGTACATAAAAACCCTAAATTCAAACCCTAGAAATAACATTTTTCACACCAATTTACTCTTCACTTTACAGACTCTAAAAAAATGTTCAACATAAAACTTGTACAAATTAATATATAACAAATTACAAAATTAATTCCAATAAAAATAATGCATAGTGTAACATGTATATACATATGAAAAATCCACAAACCGAACTCCCTAGATAAATATATTTTCCATATAACTAAAATAGAACCAAACTCACCTCCATTGTATGGTTTTATTAAAAATGGAGTTAAGACAAAAAATCCAACTTTCTGGGATACTACAGTTCTGTGTATCTATATATAATACTAATATTCTTTACATTTTAACACTAATTTTATTTTTTTACGTAATAGTATATATTATATAAAATATATCTGACATGGAAAACATAAATAAAGACATTCAGGAAGACTTAAAATAATTAATAAATATTAATATATAGGTATAGTGAACCTATAATGTATTATATATGTATTTATTTAAGAACATAAATAAATGTATAAATTTCCTACAAAAATACATATTAAATAATACTGTAGATAAATAAAACAACTAAATATAATGATATGTATAAAATAACTAAATAAAAATATAAGTACATAAAATATACATAAATAAATACATATAAAACAATATATAAATATAAGTAACTACTATATTGGGCTTTAAAAAAAATTAAATCATGTGAAATTAACTCATAAAATAATGAACAATTTATATGTTTTGAGTTTTATTTAAATAAATCATTTTCTATTCTATTTTCAATTTACTTCCTATTTTCTTTTCATCATATATTGTAGTGGGTCGAGGTGACTGACGAGCCCGCAAAAGCCGCGATAAGAAATCGTTTTTATCGATCGTGCGTGAAAATAATTAAAGTCGTTCGTTGTAGGCGGCGATCGGAACAGTCAAGAAATAACCACAATTTTAAAATAAATTCAATCCAATGGTTTTTATGTTTATTTTACTTGGGCAAGTCCCAAGGTCGATCAGAAGGAGGCAAAGGAACAACCTAGATTAATGTCTATCCAATTTTGAGTTCGGTTTTCAAGGCGGTCTTTTTTTGGATTTTTTTTCAATGCAATATGAGATGCAAAATGCAAATTCGGCCTATTTTAGGGACTAAAATGTAAAATACATTCAAACGGTGTCCGAAAATTACGAAACTTGGCCGAGATGTAAAAAATGATGAAAGAAGTGCACTGTAATTTTTTTGGAATTTTTAGATGCAATATGAATTTTTTACGAATTTGTAATTGCAAACAGAATGAATTTTCAATATTTGATTTTAATAAATATTAAACCTACTTATTTTCGAGAACTAAAATTATCTAAGATCTATCACAAGGTAATGGATCCTAGAAAAATCCTAGATCACAAAAATGTAGGGTCTAATACCTATTAAAATTCAAACATTGAAATGCACAAAATGATTTTTACAGGGCGAATGATGCATGTAAATGCAACAATTTTTGGGCACAATGTTAATCAAATTAATCTCTACGATATGTGATTTTTGGGGAATTTTTTAAGCAACGGTTAATTAACTATGAATTTCTGAGCACAGATTGGGTAAAATATCTCAATTTCCACAAAACAATTATTTATTCATTAACCATCAATCAGAAAATTACCCACAACATGTCGAAATGTAGAGAATTAAGTAACAAACACAGTGCTATTTTTAAATAAATAAAATGAAGTCTAGAAGAGGTTCAAAACAGAGGGAGAACACAGGGGTATGAATGCAAATGTAATAGATAAAATAAATGAATAAAAAGTGCAGTGGGGGGCCTAAGTGTAATTACCTAGAGAACTGGGGGACTCTATGCAATTTCACCAGAGAGTCACGTGCGACGCATGTGGCCTCTGGCTAGTGGACTGTAATGCAAATCAGGAGGTCTTCGGGGGCTTCCTTGCAGTTATTCCACGCGGTCACGTGCGACGCACGTGACCCGTGGGTAGATGAAGGTCTCCCCCTCCGCACGTGCCCCGCACGTGCGTGGGGAGCCTCGGGCTTCACGCCCGGTGGATGGGGCTATGGCGTCACGGCGGAGGGCTGGCTGGCTTGTAACCAGCAGAGGCGGAGGTGGCCCGCTGCTGCGGCGAAGTCGGTGGCAGGGTGAAGGTCGGCCTGAGGCGGCGAGCAGGTGGCAGGGTGGGGTTGAAGCCGAGGCGTGGTTGCTGCCGGAGCTGGTGGCGTTTGGAGTTGATGGCGATGGAGGGCCTCCGCTCCTGGAGGTTGTTGATGACGGTTGGAGGCGACGATGCTGCTGGAGATGGGGCTCGACCGCAGGCGGAGGCGTAGCGGTGACCGGCGTGGCCGTCCTCTAGCCGACACACGGCCAGGGGGACGGTGGTAGTGACCGGTGGCTGTCGAAGTCGTTATCGATGGAGTCGGAGACGACGTTGGAGTCGAGGCGGGAGCGTTGGTCGGAGCTCGAGGCGGCTGAGCAGAAGTTGTTATGGAGAACGGCGGCGATGGTGGTCGGGGAAGATGAAGTCGAGGCAGCTGGAAGGCGGTGGTGGCGCGAAGTCGAAGGTCGCGGGAGGCGACTGCGGTGCTCGTTGGAGTAGCCTCGGGCGGCGACGACGATAAGGGGCGATGCGATTTTTGTGAGGCGGAAAGGAAGGGGTGGCTCCGAGCGGAGCGAAGAGCTCGGAGCGGCGAGGTTGAGAGCGGCGAGGTAGAGCGAGAGAGGGGGAGATAGAGAGAGAGAGAGAAGGAGAGAGAGATACCTGGGGGAGGAGGCTCGACGGCGAGTGAAGGCCGGAGCAGAGCAGCGCTGGAGGAGCTGCGACGAGGCACGGAGGGCTGCTCGGATCACGCCGGCGAGGGTGGCTGTCACTATCACCTGGAGAACGGCGGATGGCGAGGAAGCGGGGCGGCGAGGTGTTATTTATAGGCGAGACGGGAGGTCGGAGGTGGTTGCGGAGGGGGTCGTTGGAGAGGCGAGGGAAGCGGAGGCGGTTGGCTGCGGCCGTTGCGGAGGGGAGAAGGCGGCGGAGGGCGCGAGGTTGGTTGCGGAGGAATCGCGGGTGGTTGGGAGGTAGACGAAGGGTGCTGGCCGTCCGATCGGCCGAGATCGGGCGGCCAGATGGACGCCACGTGGCGATTAAGGGGAGAGTGCGGGGCACGTGCGGAGCACGTGCCTGGAGGCACGTGCGACGCACGTGCGTGGCTTTTTAATTTTTTTTTTATAAAAACGATATTTAATAAAGCTCAAAAACCGCTGACACGTGGCGGCCTCTGTGGCTGCCACGTGTCAGCACCAGATAATTCGAATATAAAATGTTTTGTAAAATCAAAAAGAAATAGCAAATGACCTCGGATCAAAAAAGTTTCTTCACGAAAAATGCTCGTCTCGACGAGATCTACAACTTTCATGAAGACATCAAAGCTAAACTCGGTCAAATGTAAAAAGTGAATTTTTGGGGTATCCCATGTACGTAGAATACCTTGATTTTTGGGTTTTCTAATTTTTTTGTCATTTGTAAACAAGATAAAAAAACCGGAAAAATAGGGAAAACTCAAAGATAAATAAAAGACACCTTAATCTAATTTATTTTGGATTTTTACTAATAAAGAAAATATACACATAAAATACAGGTCAAAAAGCCGCGAAAATACAATGTACAAAAGAGGCCCAAAACCCAACTTTCACATACGAGCTCCGATTCACTTGAACTTGGTCTTGTTTTGAAGGTAATTGAATGTGCATTAGTTCAAAAGTGAGTAGGATCAAATCGGACACTGGATGGGGACGATATGTGGCTTTTAGTCCGAAAATCCTGAAACTAGGGTTTGGGTTTTTGGTCCACTTACCTGGGTTAATTATTTTTTTTTTTTGTATTTTTCATTTATTCTTGTTAGTGATGTGTACACAGTGGAAGTGAGTTTGTGGTATGCGGTGTCATCATGAAGGAGTTAAAAATAGGGGAAGTTAGGCTATTTACAGGTCAATTTTTGGCTTGGATTTTTGGCTTCTTATTTTATGCAGAAATTAATGCTAAAATGCAATTCTTATGCAATCATGCCCGGATGCTAATTATGTGAAATAAATGCAGAACTGCAGTTGATCTTGAGGGACTTGAGCCTAATTAATGAGACTTAGAGTGATGAATCCAAGATTCATCATCCCCCTATACTTAAACCATGCTCGTCCCTGAGCATCAAAAAGAAATGCCATGAAGTGAAATGAGACTGGGTTCCATACCAAGACCATGAACTGAAGGTGAAAGTGAAACTAAACTTGACCTTTGGATTAATAATGTGGCGGAACTTCTGTGAGACTTAGAATTTCAAAAGCAACAGCCCTCAAGTTCTACACATCATTGACACAGTTTCAACTCAGAAGTCATCTTAGATCAATCCTCTTCCCAAAGTATACCCTATGAACATTGAATAACCGACTCATGTGTGTGAAGGGTTTTAGCTCTTCCCATTCAGAATGCCGGACTACCATGCTCCTCTCCTCTCCAGTAACTCGTCCTCGGGGAGTCAGGTATTTCCTTCTAAGGTCTGTCGCGCTGTGTTCACAATCGAATGAGGGAGAAGATAGAAGAAAGAGAAAAGAACTGGAGGGTGGCCAGTGTAGTCACCTCTCCCTGTGGAGATAGCCAGTGTAGCCGAGTCTCCACTATGATCTGCAGGTTTCTGAAGCTTGGACCTTTTTGGTCGGATTTTTATTTGGTAGAATGCTTCTATGTATTTGGAATTTTTGGTGGTTCTGCTTGGATCTTGTTGTGCCCCTACGGATATAGAATCTTTTGTTCCGTACATTTTTTGGGGTCTTAGAAAAATTGTGCCCAGCCGTCCATCCCTTTTCCGAAGCTTTATTTCAACCTGTACTCCGGTCTTTAGATTTCCACGCTACCAGAAAAGAGACTCACACAGTCTTCCAACATCCCGTTTGGGTTGAGCTAAGTGCATAGTGCGAGAGTGCGAATTGATTCCCTATTCCAGAGTTGTACCCAGAATGAAGAGACCAGGTTAGACACTAAGAGTCAAACGCTGCACATTGTCATGTGGAACTTAAGAAATTAAGTCACAAAGACCTGAAGCTCTTAAAATCCTATTTCTCGGTGAAGTTCCTCTGAAAATTAGGTGGATTAAGGTCAAGCCCAGACCACTCTCGGTTTCGGCTCATAACTTGGTTCAGAACCCAATGACTTTTCACAGATGCAAATGCATGTGATGATGGATGAAGTGCAGGTGCGTGAAATGCAGACACTCTCTTTTTTTTTTGACATTTTATGCAAGGGATATTTTATGCAGAAAATGGAATAAGAAGCCTCTTTTTCATTCATTTTTTTTCAGGTAGTACCCACCCCGTAAATACATATAGACTTACGCGAAAGTACGAGATATGGGTAAAATAATATATACAAAGTATATATACAGACCCCCCTATACTTAGCGAGTGCTGTGTCCTCAGAGCACAAGAAGCGTAAAGTAGACATAGCTCGGGCTAAGCGTAAGAGAGTGAGAAAAAAGAAAGAAAAAAGAAAAGAAGAAAAAGAATGAAAAGAAAAGCGGTCAGGAAATGAGGAGAGTATATACGGGTGGATGTCGGTTCCCCCTATACTTAGGCTCTGAACAACCTAAGTATGGAAGAAGGGCGTTTAAGGAGCGAATGGGAGTTAGGAGAAGAATGATATATACAGATGGCATTGGTCCCCCCTATACTTAGGCCTTGGCCTAAGTAAAGGAAGAAGCTGTACAAGGAGACCAATGTGGTCGGGAGGGAGGGTGGGAGTAATCAGGTAGATTTTCAATATCCTCGCTCTGCGTGAAATAGATGTCCTCGACTTGAACTGTTTGTTCTTTGGGTGATTCAATGTATGGCTTCAGCATTTGTCCATTTACTGAGAACGGTTGTGCATTCTCTTTGAGTTCGGCAATGTCTACGCTTCCATTGGTATGCACATCGACGACAATGTAGGGACCCGTCCATTTTGATTTGAGTTTCCCATGAAAAATCTTCAACCGAGCATTAAACAACCACACTTTTTGTCCAGGGACAAAGGTCTTCTCTCGAATGTGTCTATCATGCCATCTCTTGACCTTGTCCTTATAAATCACACTGTTGTCGTATGCCCGATTTCGGATTTCAATTAGCTCATTCAGATTTAAGTCTCGACATAGTTTCCCAAGGTGACAACTCCAATTCAACTTTTTGATTGCCCATTCAAATTTGTGGATCAATTCTGCAGGAAGATGACATGGCTTGCCATAGATCATCCTAAAAGGTGAAGTACCGAGTGGAGTCTTATAGGCTGTCCTATAGGCCCATAGAACTTGGTCCAACAGTGTTGACCAATTCTTCCTATCGGGACGAACCAACTTCTGGAGAATGCTCTTCACCTCTCTGTTAGAAACCTCTGCCATGCCGTTAGATTGTGGATGATACGGGTTGGCTATTCTATGCTCAAATTTGTACTCCTTAGCCAAAGAACTCATCTCCCTGTTCACGAAGTGGCTTCCTCCATCAGAAATCAAGACTTTTGGTATCCCGAACCTCGCAATGATGTTATCTTTGATAAACTTACAGACGACTTTGCTATCTGCGGTTCGGGTTGGAATAGCCTCTACCCATATTGATAAATAATCCACCGCTAACAAGATGTACTCAAATCCATTGCTGTTCTGAAAGGGACCCATAAAATCGATCCCCCATGCATCAAAAACATCACAGAAAATTATTGGTTGCATGGGCATTTCATCTCTATATCCCATAGTCCCTCCCATTCTTTGACAAATCGGGCATGACCATACAAATTCATTAGCATCCTGAAATAAGGTCCGCCAGTAAAATCCACATTGGAGTACCTTGTGCGCGGTTCTCTTTCCCGAATGGTGTCCTCCAGCCTCGAGAGAATGACAGTGTGTGAGGACACTCTGATATTCCTCCTGAGGGATACATCTTCTCCAGACGCAATCCGGTCCTTCATAGAAAAGGAAAGGATCATCCCAATGGTATTTTCTCGAATCCGACTTTAATCGATCAATCATTTTTTTGGTCCAACCATAGGGAACCTTCTTGGAGACAAGATAGTTCACTATGTCGAAATACCATGGGGTTGACTCAATGACGCAAATCGATTCGTCTGGAAAAGTCTCCTTGATTGGTCCGATATCAGGATGATCGTTTTGCTCGATTCGGGAAAGGTGATCAGCAACAACATTCTTTATTCCAGGTTTATCCTTGATCTCCAAATTAAACTCCTGGATTAACAAGATCCATCTCAAAAGTCGTGCCTTGGCATCCTTCTTATCCATGAGATATCTGATTGCTGTGTAATCTGTGAAAATTGTCACCTTGGAGCCCAATATGTATGATCTGAATTTTTCCAGGGCCCAAACAACCGCGAGCATTTCCTTTTCAGTCACTGTATAGTTTCTCTGTGCAGGGTCCAATACTTTGCTCGCGTAGTGAATCGCATAAGGAATTCCATCTCTTCTTTGTCCGAGTACCGCTCCGACAGCAAAATCCGATGCATCAGTCATGATCTCAAAGGGAAGAGACCAGTCGGGAGCTTGTAATATCGGCGATTCACATATTTTCTTTTTCAGGAGCTCGAAGGCCTCTAGACATCTGTGATTTACAATAAACTCGATGTCTTTTCCTAAGAGCTCAGTCAGTGGGCGGGCGATCTTTGAAAAATCAGGAATAAACCGCCAATAAAATCCAACATGCCCTAAGAACGACCTCACTGACTTGACGTTGGTTGGTGGCTCAAGTTTCTTGATCACATCCACCTTGGTAGGGTCCACCTCCATTCCCTTTTTGGAGATGACGTGCCCCAACACGATACCCTCAGTCACCATAAAGTGACTCTTCTCCCAGGAGAGTACCAAATTTACCTCCCTGCATCTCTGAAGGACTCGGTCCAAGTGTGCTAAGCATGTATCAAATGAATCACCATGAACCGAGAAGTCGTCCATGAAGACTTCCAGGAAATCACCAACCATTTCGGCAAATACGGCAATCATGCACCGCTGAAATGTGCCTGGGGCATTGCAAAGCCCGAATGGCATGCGCTTGAATGCGTAAGTACCGAAGGGACATGTGAACGTGGTCTTTTCCTGGTCCTCGGGAGCGATAGCTACTTGATTGTAGCCGGAGTACCCATCAAGAAAACAGAAGAATGCTTTCCCTGCAAGTCTCTCCAATATTTGATCAATGAATGGCAGTGGAAAGTAGTCTTTCTTGGTCGCAGCATTCATGCGCCAGTAATCGACACAGACGCGCCACGACGTGGGTACTCTGGTCACGATCTCTACACCCTCCTCGTTGGTAACCATCTGGATTCCCGACTTCTTCGGGACGACATGAAGGGGGGCTACCCACTTGGAGTCAGAAATGGGGTAAATAAATCCTGCTTTGCACCATTTCTCTATTTCTTTCTTCACCACTTCCCGAAGATTGGGGTTTAATCTTCTCTGAAATTCACGGGAAGGCCTTGCATTATCCTCAACATAAATTTGGTGCGAGCAGAGAGCGGGGTTTATTCCTACGAGATCCGACACAGTCCAACCTATGGCTTTTCGATTTCGCTCAAGGACTTCGATCAGTCTGGATTCTTGGTCCACGGTTAATGATGAGCTAATGATCACAGGTAATTTTTCTTTGGGTCCATTGAGGAATGCATATTTCAGCGTGGGAGGTAGTGGTTTCAGCTCTGGTAATTCTGAATCGTCGATCAAGTCTGGCTGAATGACTTTTGCTTCTGGCTCAGTATCGGTTGGCGGTGAATCACTGTGTGAGATGTTGGCTACCAATTCCAAAGAAAAGTGAGTCGGATCAATAGAGGAGAATGGTAATTCGGCCAGAGCCGTGTCCGACTTATCATCGATTGACTGTCCCAGAGGTGAGGTGATTGATAAATCCATGAGGATTTCAGTGTTGTCTGGGGGTGTAGAAATCTCAAAGACTGCATGGTGGATTATTTCTTCTTCCGAGGATGTGCCTTCTATCTGTATGTCTGGCAGTTGGTCCCATGGCCCAGTGGTTCTGAGGAGATTGCATTCTGATGTTTCGGCATCTTCAGTTGTGGATTCGGAGTCTGGTCTTTGCCACTTTGTTTGTTTCATCTCCAAGTCCACTTCTCCGCCTGGAGAACGGAATTTCATCATGCCAGTTCCGTAGTCGAATACGGCCTTAGCGGTTCTTAAGAAAGGTCTTCCGAGAATGATTTGCGATTCCTTCCAATGGTTCGGGGTCTCCATGTCCAGGACAGTGAAGTCTACTTTGTATTCTGTACCCTCGATGATGATGATGACATTCTTCACTTCTCCCTTAGGTCTTTTAGTGGATTTATCAGCAAATTGGAGTAAAGATGATGATTTCTTGAGAGGGCCCAACTCCAATCGATAATATAAGGCTAAGGGCAGAAGGTTTATGGAAGATCCATTGTCGAGAAGTGTGCGTGTGAATGCTATGCCGCCAATGTGACTCTCCACATAATGGGCGCCCAGATCCCTTTTCTTTCTTGGCAGATGCTGGTTTTTGACACACTTGGTGGTGGCAACTGTCAAGATATGAGTCTCCACGAATTGACTTGTTCTCTTTGTACACGTCCGGGTGGGGGTGCATTTCGCCTTCAAGTATTTCTGAAAGGCTGGGTTACCTGCCACGTATTGATCAAAGGGTACTTTGACTGTGATGTTTTGTTGGCAGAATTTTTCCATGACTGGGTCATCTTTGATGTTTTTCTTTTGATTTTCTTTCTTTAAGGCATGGGGGAAAGGAATGGATGCATTTGAGACAGGAGATAGAGGATCAAAATAAAAAATAAGAGCATCTTTATTCGACTTGGAGTTTTTATTACAATCATAATAATCAAAATCAGGTTGCTGAAAAGGTGACAAAGGTATTTTTGCAGCAACCAGAGGCTCAAGGTCCTCTGCAGAATCCATAGATGCTTTCCCTCTATCTACTGCTGGGATCTTCAGGCGTCCTTCATCTTCCTCCTCGGAAACATCCTCCGGTCTATCTTCCGAGTCTTCATGGTCCGATTCCCTTGCCCGGTCAGGTACGACCACGGTCCTTCCGCTCCTGAGTGACATGGTATTTATTTTGTCAAACGAAAGGATCTCATGTTCAGATGTGGAAAAGTCTGGATAGTATACCTGGTTATTGTGTTGAGATGAGTTGAATTTGTTCAAGCTATTGGGGTTAGCTTGAACCTGGGCGGGAATGGTTGTGGCTGAAGCTGTCTGCTCATCCTTCCAACGGGACAAGCGGTTGACATCAACCCGTAGATCTTCCAGTTCATGTCGGAAGTGACGAAACTCCTCAAGTAGTTGTCTCTGGATGTCGATCGGTTCTTCTGGGGGTTTGGATGACTGAGCTGATTGTCTGGGGGCTTGAGATTGCTGATGGTATTGCTGAGGTTGGCTCTGGCGATTGTAGGGTTGCTGCTGCTTCGGTTGCTGGAATGCGGCATTATAGAAAGTAGGTGGGCGCTGATAAGTCTGACGGTCTCCCATATTACCCTGTCGGGTAGTGTCTTGGGTGTACCAGATGCCATTCACTTCAAATGTCAGAGGCGGGGCTTCCTTGACTGTCTCAGTCGGTGGGGGCGGCTGTTGGGAAAATTGGGCGTGGGATTGATTGTGAGCCCATGGTTGTTGTTGCTCTGCTCCTGGTTGCTCCTGGACATGATGCACATGATATATCGGGACAGTAGGTGCACTAGGCATCCCCATCTTGGACACCTTCTCGGTGAGTTCCTCCATCTGCTTCGGGAATTGCGAAATCCTACTGTCGATATCGTTCATTCTCTTGTCCACAATTGTCAATTTATCAGAAATAAAGTGCATGCTTGGAATCAAGTCCTCAGCTATTTCTGCCACCGTCTGCTTCCCACCTTTGGCTTGAAGGGTGTTCAGGGAATCAGTGTATGCTCGACTGGCAATTTGAGACCGGCTTGTTTCTGCCATCTGCTCCAGTATTTTCCAGACGGTCTCAGCTCCACGTGATGTGTAATTCCCTCTGCAGGCAGCACTAACCAACCCTTGAGTCTCGTGGTTGAGGCCAGAGTAGAGTGATTGGACTAGGATGTTGTTGTCCAGGTCATGGCAGGGACATTTTTGTAGCAGGTCCTTAAACCTATCCCATGCCTCACAAAGTGGTTCATTGGGCATCTGAGCGAAACTGGTGATGCGGGTCCTCATTTGATTGGTCCGGCTCAAGGGGTAGAATTTCTTCAGAAAGAGGTTTTTGAACCTCTCATAAGTCGTCACAGTCACCCCCAAGTTCTTCACCCAGTAGTCTGCTTTCCCTTTCAAGGCGAAAGGTAGTGCAGTGAGACGAATGTAGTCTTGGCTGACTTGTGGGTGCCTCAGATTAGAACATATCAGCTCTAGGTCCCTCAGGAATTCATATGGCTCCTCAGTCGTATTACCATGGAATTGAGGTAATTGACTGACAAAATGTGGCTTTAATTCATAGTGGATCTCCGGTTGTGGTGGCTGCAAATAGTTCCACACTCTGTACTGTCCAGGGTTATATGCGGCTTCCATTGGAACTTCTCCCCCAGCATTCATTTGTTCGAGCTGCTCCCTCAGCAGCTGCTGTTGCTGCTCAGATGCAGCCAGTCTCGCAAGAATCATCTTCATTGGATCTTCATTAGGTTCATCTTCAGGGTCTTTCTTGGAAGGTATTTTGGGCGGCATCTCTTTATCTGGAGAATATAAAGGATTTGAGTTAATAGATTGGAAAGAATTGATGTAACAGTTATTCTCGATCTTTTGGGCTGAGAAATGGACAGGGTGGGTCTGTCCTCCTTCTAGGAGGAAGAAGGAATAGGGTTCTTGGGAAGGGTTTCCCGGAGGCCAAGCAGGTCCAGAGTAAGAGTTTCTCTGGGCTTTTGAGGTTGGGGAGTTTGTGGTAGAGAGAGAGGAGACTGAACAAAAATTACCACAATTCTCCATTCTCGGAGTCAACAAGATGTTTTATGATGTAGACACAATTGTGTGGTATTCGTTGATGCACTATTTTCTACGCACAATCAAACACAATACAAGGGTTATTTCACCAACTCAACTCAAAGTGAAGACCGTAAGGGTCCGGTCAATTATCTTGTTAGTTTTAATTGGTGAGAATTCAATCTTGCAAGCCGTTTACGCGAGATGTTTAGGTTTGGAGCTGGGCTCTATCCTAGTGTGCGTCTCTCTCCTCGCTGCAAGATAAATCAAACAATGTCAGGGTTGCTCTCCCGCAGAAATTTTGATTTTATGGATTTTTAGATCGGCTATATTTAGCAGTCCCAGTTTTATTAAGGCGATCACTGTAGAATTTAGGTGAACACAGATTCACGTCTACCGTCCAGTCCCAATTTCCTTTAGATTTATGTGATAAAACAAGAGAGAGGAATTCGGGAAAAGCCGATGCACGCGGAAAACTTATGATGAATGCTCAGTTAGAAGACTTACAGTGCCTCCTCGCAATCTCCATATGGGATGCACTACAGAATTGAAAATTTATACTAAATGCGTGCAAGCCGATGAAAACCGCACCTAAGCAGAAAGTTCTATTAGCGGGGAAGAATTGAGTTGAATTTGGCTAAGTTGAACGATCTAATGTGCGTCTCAGTTAAAGTGCAGTGTGGCTTAAGATCCTACGAGCACAATCAGAAATAAAAATGCTCTAAGAGCCGTATGTGCAGGTCTATCCTAATCGCCACTCAAGTCGGGCCCCACCCTCTCCGGAGAGTGAAACAGGCCACGACACACCACAAATAAAGTTCAATGTCCTTGTACACACGCGAGAGTCCAAACGGACACCGCTATAAATGAGCAGAAAATAAAAATGCAGAAATTAAAAACCTAGACTCTACTCTCTCTCACGACTCGACTCGATCTTAATTTAATGGCGGTTTATTCGGTTGTCGGTGAAGATGCGTCGGTTCCTTGAAAAACCGCTCCACGTGCGCCGGGTACCTCGCAAGAAAATAAGAGAGAGAATGTAAGAGAGTGACTCAGAAAATAATCAAAAATAAAATAAATGAAAGAAATGCTGAAAAATAAATACAAGAAATAAAATGGGATTTACAATGAAAGAATTCGGGGGTCAGACTACCCGAATTCAGAAAACCGAACAAAAATTTTCAAAACAAAAACTAAGCCATTTGCCTCCCCGGCAACGGCGCCATATGACGAGCCCGCAAAAGCCGCGATAAGAAATCATTTTTATCGATCGTGCGTGAAAATAATTAAAGTCGTTCGTTGTAGGCGGCGATCGGAACAGTCAAGAAATAACCACAATTTTAAAATAAATTCAATCCAGTGGTTTTTATGTTTATTTTACTTGGGCAAGTCCCAAGGTCGATCACAAGGAGGCAAAGGAACAACCTAGATTAATGTCTATCCAATTTTGAGTTCGGTTTTCAAGGCGGTCTTTTTTTGGATTTTTTTTCAATGCAATATGAGATGCAAAATGCAAATTCGGCCTATTTTAGGGACTAAAATGTAAAATACGTTCAAACGTGGCGGCCTCTGGGGCTGCCACGTGTCAGCACCAGATAATTCGAATATAAAATGTTTTGTAAAATCAAAAAGAAATAGCAAATGACCTCGGATCAAAAAAGTTTCTTCATGAAAAATGCTCGTCTCGACGAGATCTACAACTTTCATGAAGACATCAAAGCTAAACTCGGTCAAATGTAAAATGTGAATTTTTGGGGTATCCCATGTACATAGAATACCTTGATTTTTGGGTTTTCTAATTTTTTTGTCATTTTTAAACAAGATAAAAAAAACCAGAAAAATAGGGAAAACTCAAAGATAAATAAAAGACACCTTAATCTAATTTTTTTTGGATTTTTATTAATAAAGAAAATATACACATAAAATACAGGTCAAAAAGCCGCGAAAATACAATGTACAAAAGAGGCCCAAAACCCAACTTTCACATACGAGCTCCAATTCACTTGAACTTGGTCTTGTTTTGAAGGTAATTGAATGTGCATTAGTTCAAAAGTGAGTAGGATCAAATCGGACACTGGATGGGGAAGATATGTGGCTTTTAGTCCGAAAATCCTGAAACTAGGGTTTGGGTTTTTGGTCCACTTACCTGGGTTATTTATTTTTTTTTGTATTTTCCATTTATTCTTGTTAGTGATGTGTACACAGTGGAAGTGAGTTTGTGGTATGCGGTGTCAGCATGAAGGAGTTAAAAATAGGGGAAGTTAGGCTATTTACAGGTCAATTTTTGGCTTGGATTTTTGGCTTCTTATTTTATGCAGAAATTAATGCTAAAATGCAATTCTTATGCAATCATGCCCGGATGCTAATTATGCGAAATAAATGCAGAACTGCAGTTGATCTTGATGGACTTGAGCCTAATTAATGAGACTTAGAGTGATGAATCCGAGATTCATCAGTGACCCAATGAGGGTGTCACATCATTTGACCCCCAGGTCAACTATCCTTCATCCAACAGTGCCCTTGTGTTAAACCCATGACTTCACCAACCCTCTAGATTTCTTCGAATTTTCATGCCCTGCACAAGTCTCAACTCAACTTGAATTCTTCATCAATAGCCTTCAGCATATGATTCTCCATCACTCCTTAACCTCTACAAAGTCTAGCAAGCATCGTGTGCTCTATGATCATCATTTTTTCTGAAGCCCTCTACTCTGTCTATAAATAAGGACCCAATCCATCTTTTTGAAGCTTGGTCCCTCTTCTTCCACCGTAACACCAAGGGATTCATCTAGAGTGTATTCTTGGTGACAACAAGCAACTCCCAGTCATGTCATCAAAGATAAGGAGGAGGAGAGTGCAATCTAACCACCACCCGAGCTCTGCTCTATGTGGTTCATCTCCTCATAGGTTCAGCGACCATGTATGAGCAATTAAATCATATTTCTAGTGTAGCTTTTATTCATATATTTAATTCTTTATTTTATTTCATGCCTTTACTATTACTTTTAACCTAGAACCCTAGATTTTAGTACATCGGAGTTCTAGAGCTCGGGCATTATTCACACCTGTAGAGACCTTGTTCCAACTCAATAACACCTCCATCTCAAACCCCGCCAAGTTCTCCATCAAAACAACCCATCTATCACCCATGATCTTGCATAGATCATGTATATTGAAGCTCATCTTCTGCCACATGTCGGAGCACCTTCGCCCCATCCAATTTAATACTTATGAGCGTCAGTTCAGGGTCGAGAGCATTGCTCTCAAGCCCTAGAGTCTTTTGGTACAGGTCTGAGCTTCAAAGGACCCTTCAATTGGTTGATTCGACCCATCGAAGAAGCTCTAAGAATCATGAGCATGCACAAGCCTCCAGACCTCTTTTAGTGACGTATGGATCTTTTTCAAGCATCTGGGAGTTGCGAGGAGCATCAGCTCCATTTCAATCCCCATAACCGATTGGAGAGATAGCCTGTGGATGAAGAATCAATCATTTGGAGTTTCTCTAGCAAGTGTTCTTCCCCTTGTTCTTCCAAGTAAACTCAAAAACATTGGATCTAGAATACATCCACCAGGTCTTGAGCCACCGTTAAATCAAGGACTGCCTGCACCTGCACCGTTAGATCTACGCCCAAGATCTGATCTTCAGCATCCATTAGTGAAATAGTAGTGATAATCGTCAACCTTGATTGGATTATGTGCGCTTCCAGATCCATTGGATAAAATGCATAGTTGGGGTAAATTACACGAGCCCCCTTCGCTTTTTTATATTAAATTTTAGTTTTGTAAATATTTTATTATGTAATATATTTAGGTTAAATTGCATATTTAACCATGTACTTTTGCTTATTTAAATGTAAATCCAAGCCAGCTCACCTCACAAGTTGTCCCGTGTGAGAGGTTGGGACATTTACAATATTTATCCTACTATTATGGACATGTTATTAAATGCAATTAGAATTGTTGTAGATTGTGTTTAGGTTTCTGTAAACTGTGGCATTTTAATTTGCAAATATTTATCTTTATAAATATTTTCAGTACTTAAAAAATTAAAAGAAAATTAATTTAAGTTCCTACTGTGATGCTTGACCTCTCTTAATTTTTGGTTAGCATTTTAAGTTGTCTATTTATTAAAAAATACAAAAAAACATGCATTTTCATCTTGTCTAAATATAACCCATAAAAATTAGAAAATCGTTACCAAAAATTCCTAAAAAAATACATTATCTATACAAATATATTATCTAGCACATGTCCAAAAATCACTAAAACATACTAACCCATAAAATAAAAAAATTGTAAAACCCTAAAAATCATATAAAATTTCGCAAAAAAATCAAGAGAAATCCAAAAAATATCTTCTTATCTTTGAATTCTCTATATTTCTTATACTAGATAATAAAATTAGTTTTAGTATAATTTTGACTTATTTATAATTATTAAATCTATAAAAAAAATTATTCTATATACTGTTTTAATACATTTATAACTTAAAAATACATAAAATTAGAAAAAAATCTATAAAAATAACTAAGAATAAAGAAAAATATAAAAACCACAAACATATTCCATTTCATGTATTTTGAGTATGATTTGATATATTTTAAAATACAATATCTAATCCATACTATTCCTCTTATATATTACTTATATTATCTATAACACCATTATTATTATATATAAATATATATTTTATTTTAAAAATAAAAATGAAATTAAAATTTTGGAAGATTAAAAAGGAATATAAAATATGAAAACCATATATAATAACTAAAAATCCTTAAAATTATCATATAAATAAAAGCAACATAAAAACAAGAAAATGTAGAAAATAAAAAATATACCTAATGATTATTATTATATAGAAATAATTAATTATTAATTATCCAACACATTGTTTACTCCCTGTGTTTGATACTTTAACATACTTACACCTATACACATTATAATAGAGTTATACGAAATTTTCTCACTTCACAATTATTGCTTATCTATTTATGGGTTAATTGTTGCTTAATTGATAGAAGGTTGCCACAACGATTGCTAGGATAGCATGTTAGCCTAGTAGATTGGCTTTTCAAGTAAACAAATGGTGTTGTTTCTGAAGAGCAATGCATTGTATAGCTAGTGTATATAGTATGTTTATTTTCTTGTATATTTACTTCATATTTTATATAGTTGTTTGATTTGTTCTTACCATTATCTTGTTTGAATTTTCTGCAAGGGCCCATGGATCGAGGGCTCACTTCTGAGGAGAAGTGTAGCACCCACATAAGCAGAGATTATTCTAACCATGCTGATAGTAGAGTGCATGAAGAAGACTAGGCGAGAGAAAGAGGAGTAGATTAGAGTAGTGAAGTTTTTATTTCTATTTCTTATGAGAGAGAGAGACTTTATTAATAATTTTGTAATAATATATGTAAAGACTTGGACATTGTACTTTGCAAGTCTATTTTACAAATGTGATTGTTCACTTGGGGACTTGTCTATTTTATCATGTTTTTCATTGCCTTCCACACTTTTTTCCTCCCTATTTTTTCACTTGTTTCTCGTGATTTGTGCTTTTTGCCTTTCTTCTAGTTTACATCTTTGTTGATTGGGTCCTTAGACTCTTAGGATTGCTTGCTCGGTACTTAGGTCTAAAGCCCTAACATCTGCATATTCCTATGTATTATTGTGCTTGGAACTAGTAAAAAAGATTCGGTGCTTCGCGTTGATTGCTCGAGAGAATCTGAGGAACAATCTTGTGGTCCACATAAGGTGGGACCAACACTCGTTGTGATTACAACTCTTGAAGACTCAATGATCAAACCAAAAGTCAACCCACATAATAAATTCAAATAATCAATGCAAGCAAAATGTGGATCAAAATTTATTATAATCCTACAAACAAGTATGTGTATAGTGACAAGCAGAGTAGGGTGTCAAACACATGGAACAAGAGATGTAGCAATTCAGATTGTTTGTAAATAAATAACACAAGTATGTATGCATGTATATATGTATGCATAATATTTACTCAAGGTTTTTGTATGATTTTAATTTAATGTATTTTTAATTAGTTAATTTTTAAATATTTAATTTTTTATTTATAATTTTTCTTCTTCTTTTAATATAATAAATATATGTGATTGTCTGTGTGTATAAGTAAAATAAAGTTCTATGTGTAATATAGGGGTATATATATTATATATAAATAGATAAAATCATAAAATATAAACAAAAACATTCTCTTTTATTTTTTAAGGATTTAAAATATAATTAGGGTTTTTATAATATTTAATTATAATATAAAATATAATATATATATATATATATATATGGGGTTGGGAAAGCTGCACCGGCGGGTGGAGCTAACTAGCTGCACCCGGCCATTTTTTTCATTGTTTTTTTGTGTTTTTGAAATGAAACCTGGGGGATTTAAATCAACATATATCACCATGATATCATACCAATTTCAACTAAATTTGACATTTCTATCATCTCCATCAAGGCTATGACATTTTAACGGTTTCAGAGTTATTGAAATTGACCATATCTAGATGGGCATGCTAGAAGTGTTTGTTTTGCATGAAATTTGAAACACATATTCTTGTCAATAAACTAAGTAAATCTCCATAAGTTTTTTTCCAAAAAAATAAAAAAACCAATAAGGAAAATGCTCGGGTGTAGCTAGTTAGCTGCACTCGCCGATGCATACTCCCTGTTCCCTATATATATAAGATATAAAAAGTAATATCAATATAAATAAAACTATAAAATTTAAAAAATTAAAAAAATGTTTTAAAAAAATATGTTTTTAAAAAATTTTTATGTTTTTATGAATTTTAGGGATTTTTTGTTATATTTTCAATCAAAAATGTCAAAAACATGAACTATTTAAAAAGGTTGAATTGATTTGAGAATTAAAAATAGCAAATGGTTTCAAAATTTTTCAAAATAAACTTTTATAGATAAAACTATGCAACTATTAAAATATAGGATAAACAAATATATTTTTGGATTTTAGAAAAATATTTGTAATTTTTTAGGGTCAATAGTGGTTTGGTATTTTTCTGGATTTCTTATTTATTTATTTTTTTGATTTTTGGTCTGGAGTAATAAAATAAGCTAATAAAAAAGAGGTAATTTTTTGGAATTTTTAGAAAAGTTTTTTGTATTTTTTTGTATTTTCTATGTCAAACAAGGAATAAAAAGGCTTTATTTGATTTTTAATAAATAGTAAATTTAAGCAAAATGGGACATAAAATTTATAGCGTGAACCAGCAACTAGTCATACATCTACAACTATTTTTGTTAAATTTTTAGAGCACATGATCTTTTTTTAATAAATATAAATTCAAAAATAAAAATAAATTAAGCTGGCAAGGATATATTTGCAAATAAAATATATTCCTTAGGGTTATATGAAAAATAACAATATAGTTTGAACTATAGCTTGAATTTTTTAGATAAAAAAGCAAATACAAAAGCTGAGGGGTACGCCTGCAAAATGACAGCACACGTGGGGTCCACATGAATTGACTTGCACTAGACTAAAGTGCAATATAAAGAAGGTCTCGGGGCATACATGAATTAACAAATCTTTTACAAATTACAAAAATTACAGAGGGTATCTGTAAATTTTACCACTTAACCTGCTTTAATCCAACCGCTACTAGAGCTCAACGTGTACGATCTGACGAGTCCTCTTGCACAACCCTTCAAACCAAATGAATGACCCAGATTAGATCTAGGTTGTGTTCATCCAACGGTCGGCGAAGGGGGAGGAAGAACAACTGATTAACTCAAGCCAACGAACTTCAATTGTGTGTTTCTCATTATTCTAACATCTTCTTCAAGATCCAGCAGCTTGTTGGAGCTCCTCCACTTGTGCAGGCGGTCTCTGATGAAGTTGAGGATGTTCGGGGGTCTCTAATGGCTCCATACGACTTGGAGGAGCTCCATGTGCTCTTCTGCGCTTCAGATAGGGCTCTAAGGCTTGAGACATGCACCACAACGTTCCATGGTTCAAGGGTTATCCCCTCGATCGAAGAATGAAGTTGCAAGCAATACAATGAGAGATGGGTGGAAAGTTCTGGTGATAGGCGGTGGAAGGGAACTCGGTTAGCAAAATCACAGTTGATTTGAATTTGTAACAAGGTGGAATTGATGGAGTAGATAAAGGGGGTTGATTCGAGGCGAAAAGCAGGGCGGATTAATGGTGAGATCAAGGTGAATAGCCCTGGAGCTCAAGCTCTAAGCAATTGTGGATTTTCCAAATTAAAGCTAAGGATGAGATTTCATGCAAAACATGAAAGCTGGAATTAAAATAAGAACAGAAAAGTTACCTAGGATCGAAAGAATGGGCCTTAACTCCACCGGAGTTGAGGAGACGGAACCAGCCGGTAGAGCTCGTCTAGCGATAGGTTGGATAACTGATGAATCTGCATTTCATCATCTTTATTAATTTATTTTAGAATAAAATACATTATAAAACACATGTAAATATCAATAAATCCCCTTTTACTAACACAAATTCATGTATAAATATTATATATTTATCACTATTTTAATACAAAATAAATAAATAAATAAAAGAAAAATTAAGAAAATCAAAGATTGTATATATGAAATAAATATAGGTTGACTCATACCCAGAGAGAAGGTCAATACTTGACCTAATCGAATAGGAATAAAGTAGGGGGAGATGAGGCCTAATGACTAAAATAATCAAGAACACCTATTCTCATATGTGCATATTCATCACCTGCATATCACTATATATGTAAAACCTATTCTCATCTGTGCATATTCATCACCTGCATATCACTATATATTTTACATATTTTATACACTATTTTTTTCATAACCAAATTCATCTCAAACAAAATTATTTTGTTCTTGGAACTTGTACGTAAAAATTTGTTGTAAATATTAAAAATAAATACAAATAAATCATTTTACATAGTTGAAATAATAATACTTTTAAAAAGCTGCAAAGCTCAAATTGTGAGGTCAATATCTTCTTTATAAAAACTCAAAATGAAGCAAACTCACTTTTATTGTACTAAGAATTAAATAATCATTAAATGGAAGTGGTTTCATAAAAAGCAGATTTAAGACATGAAATGTGGTTTTTGGGTAATATTGTATATTAAACCTATGTATATTATGTATGTATACTTATTTTCCTTATAATTTTGTATATATTGTATTTTTAACTATTTGTATATATTTTATTTGACTTATATAAAATACAAATAAAAATCACAAAACAAAAAATAAACATAAACAAATTGATGTATATATAGTGTGTCTATATATATATATCACTATGTATATTTAAAAAAAAACCCATTATTATTTATCCTCAAAATATATATCATAAAAATAAAACAAATATGACTAAAATTCTTGTAAAATATTGTAAAATATTAAATTATTGAATTATATGTATATTTGTAAAAACAATGTATTAAAAATCCAATTATTGTATATATTAGTATATATACCTATGGATAAAAGGATTTATACATCTATGCATATAATTTAATTAAATTATTAAAAATCACCGCAATTAATTTAATTTAATTACCAGCACTTTCATTTTATATTATTCATTTATTTTAATTCAATTTCGATTCTATTTTCTATTTATCTCATTTTTCTAGCTTTTTTGTCGTTTTGTGTTTTTGTCTTTTAGCAGGCCTCGATCTAACTGGTTGAGCCCGAGTCTGTTGACCTGGGTCAACTCTCGATTCCATGACCTTCCCTCGTATTGTTCGTTCTCCATATTCTCTTTTCTATTTTCTCCATCCAATCCAGCCACTAATTGCGCCCGATTTCTTCTCCACTTTGTTAGCTCTAACAATAGCCTTCATCGCAAGATCATCATCTTCGTCTCTCACATTTGGTTCACGTGCGTTCTAAATTTCAATATCCGTCAGACAACACACCTGTATATTGTTTTTGTTGGACATGCGAGCCCACGGCGAGCCATTATGCAATAAATGTTATTCCAATTAGCATACCCTAATATGATATGAAGAATAAATAATTTTCATAATAGGTCCCTTAGTACAATTAGGGTTATGTACCATGTCCATCTTGATGATCATACAATTATTGATTCAAATATTGAATC
This sequence comes from Ottelia alismoides, assembly GCA_037367405.1. NCBI lineage: Eukaryota > Viridiplantae > Streptophyta > Magnoliopsida > Alismatales > Hydrocharitaceae > Ottelia > Ottelia alismoides. The sequence continues at coordinate 247,572 of JAZKJV010006542.1, read as the reverse complement.
ACAGAGGCTGGTGCTTGGATGAACATCTAATGAGTTAGATTGAGGACTCATCAAGCACCGTCAAATGATTGTTAAGAGATGATCTCCAGCCCGAGTAGGAGATGGTAATCCTTTTCTCAGTTAGGCTGATATCTGACCAACCTCTTGATGCAGGTCCTCTACATAGGAATTGAGATTCGGAGGTGTAAGATTAGTTAGATCAAAGAGTTGACCTAACAAGATCGAGATAACCAAAGTCTTATATCGTATGGTGTCATGATATAGGCACGCATCCTCTGACCGGAGACGGATGTGTTACTATATGTCTGAGTATGTACATTTGGCAGACCAAAAGGTTGATGACCTAATCAAGGTCTATACATCGGCACGCTGGTGTGCATATAAGGGCATATGAGTAATTCGATCTCTCAAAGGGATCATACAGGTTCATTACTGAACCGGATGGCATGAGATCACTCATGAGATATTGGGAAGATCAAATTCCATGCACGGTCGTCTCGCTTTGGAATCTTGACTAAATCCGTAGGTTTGATATATACTTTTGGAAAGTATATGATCAACACCAGGGTATGATATATGCTTTTGGAAAGCATGTGATCGATACCGACTCCCAATGATCAGATGAGAAACTTAATGATAAAATTCTGAAGTAGATAGTGTAAAATTGATCTTATACTTCAAGTTTATTCCGAGTCTTCCAGTATGCAGGATGTACAGGTATTGGGAGTACCTGAGGGTGATGTAATCATAAACGGTTGTATAACCATGACGCTTCCATTCCTAGGGAGTGATGAAGCGGGTCTGGATTTTAGTGACTCCTCTCAGTAGAGAAGTAATCTGATCTTAGTCCAAATGTTGGACATTGATCTGAATGTGATTCAGATTCAATGAGAAGATTAGATTTGTGGTCTTGATTTAATCAAGCATCTACGGGAGGCCCGAGATCTGTATTTGAGATGTGATCTCAATATCCAAGTCGCTATACGTGGAACAGTACAATCGCCATGTCCTTATCTCCAAGTATTCACGGAGAAAGCGCATTGTCATTGAAAGAGTTCAAGATAATTTCATTGTTGATATATGTATCCAAGCATTGAGTAAATTGGTAATTAAATGTGATTTAATTATAAAGATTAATATGAATTCGATTCATATTATAAAGACAGTTATCTTAGATAATTGAATGTTATTTGATTATCAAAGATGTTAATAATTTGAATATGATTCATATTATTTGGGCACATGAGAATAGAGATCCAAGATGATTAAATGTGATTTAATTATCATGGATATTGAATAATGTGGATAGCACTATTAATATTAATAATATATATTATAAATGTGATTTATAATATATAAGATAGTGCTATTTGTAATTTACTTTTGTTAGATAAATGTTAATGTGAATTAGATTCACATTGAACATTAAACTGAAAATGTAATTCACATTTTATTTTGGGTTGTGAATGTGATTCACAATTTTCCAATGGCAAGATTGCAATATTCACAAAATAATTATGAACTAATTTTATTGAATAATTTACAACAAGTGTTGTTGTAAATCTTGGAGATTTCCATGGAAGAATGTAACCTCATGACATATCATGAGAATACATGAGATTGCCACCAAATCCCATATTATGGAAAGAGGCAATGTTCATTCCAATAATCTCCATGATTAATTATTTAATTTGGGATTTATTTATATTGATTTATCAATATTGATTTAATCTAAATTAAATTAATTGTTGTTAGTTTTTACCAACACAAATCTTAGCCATTAAAAGTAACACAAATCAATGAGGGCCATTGGATTTGTGTTGCCCATGGATTGAGATCCAAAGATCCCAAAATATTATAAAAGGAGAGGCACCCCTTTGCTCTTCTTTACACACAAGAGAACATAAGTCTCTCTCTCTTTCTTTGTCTCTCTATAGGTCGTCTCTTCTTCTCTCACGTGGCCGTCTACCATGGATGCCCTAGAGAGGTTCTCCATCGCCGCAACGTCGTCGTTATTCTGCCCAATCGTTTGCTCGTGTATATCTGTCTCCTTCGGTGCGCCTCGCTCATGAAGAAGACGTCGGATCTCGTGTGTCGAGATTAGGAGATTCTCCGCTTGGATCATCAACATGGATTGCGAGAAGCACGCGGTTCATCCCCGCGCTCGCAAGCTTCTCCTCCATCGGATCAGACTTGAGACAGGAGGTCTTTTCGTTTAGAGACCCTATCGCAACCACGCTTCAAGAGGTAATCCTATTATTTGTTTGTGGTTTACATTAAATGATTCGAGAAATGTTCTTGGATCATGTGGTTTCGTCGCATGAAAATTTTTTAATTTCCGCTGCATAGAACATCTAGTGCGACTAGTCGTTCCTCGTCGTATTCGATACGACGCCCACTCTTTCGTAATGCGCTTGAGGATTATCCAATATCATTCAAGTGGTATCAGATCATTAAGTCGAAGGTTTTAGATACGATCCATAAAACCGAAGGTGACTTGGGTTCGTTAGGGTTGCGAATGTTTTTTGTCGCATTTCATTTTCGCATCTCTGTTTAGTGATTATTTTCGAACCTGTTTAAATTATTTAAACACGAAAATAAAACTTTGATTTTGTTCTCCATTAAATAAGGAAACCATAGGATCTGAGTTTACGTAATATGGATTCTGTTTGCTCTAGATATGGTTGTTTTAATGAACATGTATTCACTGTTGCGGGAACTGTGAATCTTAACATGATTAATGAGTTAATTACTGCTTTTATCTGCCTCGAAATACATAAAATATCACTTAGGTTCTATCCTAAATCAAATTAGAAATCTTTGAAAATTTATTTTGTCTAATTTGGATTTAAATTTATTGAGATATGTTAATTTTAGTAAGTACGGGTCACTGCTGAAATTACATTCCTAATCAAGAACCATGTGATTGTCAATTAGTGAAATTAATTTCTAATTTCATGAAATAATTATGGAAAGTATTTTATAAATATATAATGATGATTTTTCCTTAATTGATTTGGCCTCAACCAATAAATTGATTAGATTTGATCTATATCATAATTGGAAACACAATCATTAAACTCCTTGCTTGAATAGTATTGGAAATTTGTCTAGCAAATTTTTTTATAATAAAAAATGTTTTGATTATTATTATATGGTATAATTTCGGTTGAAGAAACGATGATCATCTCAAGTACAAAATGATTGAATCGGCATTATTTTTTCCCGAGGCAGATATGGTGTCAAGTCGGGGATCGCTGGGGTAGTGGGTTGCACGGGATGCGGTTCGTCCCACTCCCGCCGGTACTGGCCATGACAACATGTAGGGAATTAATGATGCTTGAGAGATCATGATGTATTTTTTCTAATTATTAAAATTTGAATTAATACGTATTTTGATATAATACCATATATTCAAGTAAAATCAAGTTTGTTGATTGAATTGGACTGAAAATTAATTTAATATGATTAGGTTAATTTTATCCAATTAAAAACACTCTATTATTAATAGATGTGTATTTCACTTGGAAGAATTAATTATGTGAATATGATTCTTGATAATTAATTAAAATTTGAATATGAGGTGGAGGATCACATAAGTGACATCCATGGTCTCCCGTCAAGGAGAAGGGTTCCGTCGTCAGATATTGTAGGTAGGAGATGCCTGTCCGAAGTGACAGCTCCTGCATACGATCCATTTGGATCGGGCTCGTCGCTTCTCGAAAGAGTAAGGACGTATGCGTAGTGACCCCAATATGGGATCCTCATATTATTGCGACGATATTGGATTGCGCATAGCGAGTTATATTCCTGTTGACGGTTGGTTCAATTAATGAAGGGTCAACATCACCTTAGGGGTGGTGGGCCCAGGTGTTAAAGACCGAAATTGAGAGATGCAAGTTGGACTTGAAAGGTGGAATGTGTTCCCGCTTCTTTTTATCCGAGTTACAGGTTCTCATATTATTGGGATGTAACAAAGATAAGGAAGGAGATCCCAGATGTTGCTTGAGATATAATGGTAAGTATATCTCTTACATTGAAAGTGATTAAGGGAATGAACTTTCATTGTTGACATGGCAAGACAACTTTGATATAAAAACTCCTAAATCAAAGTAAATTATATATTTATATATGTTTATGCAAATTTCTTATTTCAGATAATCATTCTTTAATACCACTCAATGTTATACTCAATAATAACCAGTAGAATATCATGGATTGGACCCATGATCCATATATTGTACTTGCAATTGGACACATAATGAATGTGGTTGCAATGTGCAAGTTTCCTCATAATAATGAGGAATGATAATTAAATAGACAATAGGACTAAAACCATAGGGTTTGTATGTCTCTATAAGTCTTGATCTCATCGAATGGACTTTTGAAGTGACATGTCGATAATGATCGTAATTATCAAATAATCCTTATAAAGTCTAAGAAGATGTTCTGGCATACATATGTGCTCTCGACATACAATCATGAATTACATGGTTCACTGCATTATGCGGAATGGTGGCTCTATAGGAGAGGATGTATTCAAATTGTCTGAGTACCTACCTGAACCTAAGTTTTAAGAGTTTAAATGGATGTAGATATGATGAGTGACATCATTCTATTATCTATACTCTAGTCATTCATTAAGCTTCATAATATTCATATTGTATGAATTGAATGAAGCATGTATAAATGTTGAAATACTCTTATATTGAAGTTTTTGATTCTAACATAAGAGATCCTTTGTCTTGAACAATGGTTGCTTATAGATAAAGGGAGCGCAGTGGAAGCATGGGTTGGACCCAAGTAAGAAGTATAGTCAAAGAGTTGAATGTACTTTCGTGACTTCCATATGACATCCAAAGAGTTGGATGAATGCCAATACTGCAATAAGTTGATGTGTTGATAGTATATCTATCAAATCTATTTAGAATCCTTAGAGATGGACTCGGATAGTGCATCGGAATAATCTACAAATAATCATTGAAATTGACTTTCTTATTTGATAAGATAAAGTCTAATAATTGTATCTTAATCTTCTAATGACACTTGCAATTGGTTGCATATGTGTTAGAAGATTAGAAATTTGATCTTATGGTTTAATGGTCATCCATGTTGGAATTGATGCAATTATTGCAACAATTTTCATTGTATCAATAGACTTCATATTTTCAGTGGGAGTCCTTAGTCTTGTGGAATGTCTCTATGACCTAGACATTAGATTACACTCATTGTTTATTTCTAAATGTTGGAAATAAATATGAATTCTGGAATAGACCTCTCATAAAGAGTTATGATGGATATATTTCAGATAGTAATCTGACATCTGGAGGACTCTACTAAATTAGAAAAATTAATGAATGGTTCATTAACATTTCTAATATTGAAAATTTAACCATTAAAGATCAATAAGAGGATGAAGATCATTTGAAAATGATCTGGCATCAAGCCTTGGACATTTGTCTGTTAATGTGATAAACAGACTAATAAGAGATGAAACTTTAGATTATCTAAAGGTTCAAATCTTACATACTTGTGAAAATTGTATTCAAAAGTAAAAAATGTCCAATACACCCTTCCTTAGAATGGTGTAAGATGTCAAGGTATTCAAGATCTCATGCATATTGATGTATGCGAATCATCTATATCAGAATAAACATTATTGATATATGATATCTATTGATGATTTTTTGTGATATGAGATTTCTTCTCTTCACTTACAAAACTTTGAAATGTTCAAAGATTTCACAATTTTGGTTTAGAACCAAAGTTTGAAGGACGACTAAATGAATTTTTGATCTAATCTAGGTAGTATGTGCCTATTAGATGATTTCATGGAATGCCTTATAGAGATATGAATGTTATTTCTATCTCAATCCTCTTAATGCACCTAAACTCAAGAGAGTTGTGGAGAGATACAATTTGATCATGTATGACATGATTTAATCAATGATGAATTTTAGCAATCAATGATGAATTTTAGCATAATTACCTATTAGTTTCCAGGTGTATATGTGGCAGAGACTACAAAATATCCCTAATAAGATTCCATGCAAGTAAGCTAGAACTTAGCACATGAGAGTGCTACTTCATTAGGAAAATAAAGGATGGTATTGGATACATACTTTATGACCTTGAGATTCTTAAAAGATTTCATATCAGAGAATGTGATTGTTAGATGATGAGACTCTTGAGAATCAAGATGAAAATGAAGTAAAGGAACCCATTTAGTCTTGAGAAGATAATGAGTCTCCTAAAATTGGAAACTAAAAGGACAATTAAAGAAGAAACACTAACACTTATTCAAATAAGTTTGAAGATGGATTCCATGTGTCAGTTGGATCTGACAATGATCTGACTTCATGTGATGAAGCTTCTGAAGATCATAGCATAGAAAGATGGATGTTAGCAATAAAGTCTAAAATAGACTTCATATACAAGTGTTGTATATGGACCCTCGAGGATCCACCTATATGGGTAAGACCCATTAAGGTGTAAATGGATTTTCAAGAGAAAGAGGAAACCTGATGAAAAGGTAGAGACCTTCGAAGCACGGTTCGTGGCCATGAGCTGCACACCAAAGAGAAGACATCACTCGCGATGAAACTTGCTCTCCAGTGACCTTGCTTTAACCCATCAGAATATTGCTAACCAAAGCTACACTCAAATAAGCTTCTTGTAATCGGAATATTGGATTTGATGAAATCATAAATGTTATGATTTCAGATAAAATCTTGATAAACCATATGAAGCTTAGTGGGAGTGCCATTGTGTTCATCGTGCTAAATGTAGATATCCTAATCATTTGGAATGATCTAAGGATGATAATAATAAATGGTTTATAATCTGGTTGTTCCATACCTCGAGATATGATCTCAAGAATACCTCCTATATCGTAGTTCTGAAGTTGTTCAGAAGTAAAGAAAAGAGGGTATTGGGACCATCACATTAATGGTATACCTTGGACATTTCCATGGAAAATTCGAAGAAAGGATTCTTTCCTTCAAGATATGGTACTGGCCTATCTAAAGGAATAACACATCAAAGAGTTGAGGATGTGAATACCAAAACGGCTTGCCCTTGTGCATCAGTTTCGAGAATCCGAGTATATGCTAGATGTGTACAAAAGCCAGATGTCTGCCATGCAGTGGGAGTAGTAAACGGTTGTTGATCCTACTATGGTGATTAAACACTTGATTGCAGTAATAACAATATCGTCAAAGATGATGAAACTTAGAGATAGTGATCTCAAAGTCTTATCTTCAAAAGTTTTAGACCTTGTAGATAGAGATCTATAAGAGTCTTAGCTGTAGGTACCTTAGGAGATAGAGATCTCTGGGAATAAAGATATTATAATAAGGATTATGGACATACTGGTTATAATAATTATCAAGCTATAGTGTCAAGACACTATAACAAAATTGAGTATTGGTTGCATAAGATGCAACATTCGTATTGGATGCGAGCACTGTTACTAGGAGATATGCAAGTGACGTAAAAGGACTTGGCGTAGTCTCTTGGGAACAGAGTGACCGATTAACTTACCTAGCTAATTTCTAAATAGCCTATGATTGTCACATGAGTGTGGGTTTAAATGATTAGCCCATTAATTTCTTAATGATTGTTGGACATGCAAGCGCACGACGAGCCATTATGCAATAAATGTTATAGCAAATATCATTCCCTCATTTGAAATGAAGAATAAATAATTTGCATAATAGGTCCCTTACTACAATTAGGGTTATGTACCATGGTCATCTTGATGATCATACAGTTGTTGATTCAAATATTGAATCATAGAGGCTGGTGCTTGGATGAACATCTAATGAGTTAGATTGAGGACTTATCAAGCTCCGTCAAATGATTGTTAAGAGATGATCTCCAGCCTGAGTAGGAGATGGCAATCCATTTCTCAGTTAGGCTGATATCTGACCGACCTCTTGATGCAGGTCCTCTGCATAGGAATAGAGATTTGGAGGTGTCAGATTAGTTAGGTCAAAGAGTTGACTTAACGAGATTGAGATAACCAAAGTCTTATATTGTATGCTGTCATGATATAGGCACGCATCCTCTGACCAGAGACAATTGTATTACTATATGTCTGAGTATGTACATTTGCCAGACCAATATGTTGATGACCTAATCAAGGTCTATACATTGGCACGCTGGTGTGCATATAAGGGCATATAAGTAATACGATCTCTCAAAGGTATCATACAGGTTCATTACTGAAGCGGATGGCATGAGCTCAATCATAAGATATTGGGAAGATCAAATTCCGTGCATGGTCGTCTCGCTTTTGGAAGCTTGACTGAATCCGTAGGTTTGATATATACTTTTGTAAAGTATATGATCAACACATGGGTATGATATATGCTTTTGAAAAGCATATGATCGATACCGACGGACAATGATCAAATGAGAAACTTAATGATAAAACTCTGAAGTAGACAGTGTAAAATTGATCTTATACTTGATGTTTATTCTGAGTCTTCCAGTATGTAGGATGTACAGGTATTTTGAGTACCTGCGGGTGATGTAATCATACACGGTTGTATAACCATGACGCTTCCATTCCTAGGGAGTGATGAAACGGGTCTGGATTTTAGTGACTCCTCTTAGTAGAGAAGTAATTTGATCTTAGTCCAAATGTTGGACATTGATCTGAATGTGATTCAGATTCAACGAGAAGATTAGATTTGCGATCTTGATTTAATCAAGCATCTATGGGAGGCCCGAGATCTGGATTTGAGATGTGATCTCAATATCCAAGTCGCTATACGTGGAACAATACAATCACCATGTCCTTATCTCCAAGTATTCGCGAAGAAAGCGCATTATCCTTGAAAGAGTTCAAGATAATCTCATTGTTGATATATGTATCCAAGCATTGAGTAAGTTGGTAATTAAATGTGATTTAATTATCTTGATTAATATGAATTCGATTCATATTATAAAGTGAGTTATCGTAGATAATTAAATGTGATTTGATTATCAAAGTTGTGAATAATTTGTATATGATTCATATTATTTGGGCACATGAGAATGCCTATCCAAGATGATTAAATGTGATTTAATTATCATGGATATTGAATAATGTGGATAGCACTATCCATATTAATCATATATATTATAAATATGATTTATAATATATAAGAGAGAGCTATTTGTAATTTACATTTGTTAATTAAATGTTAATGTGAATCAGATTCACATTGATTAATAAGCTGAAAATGTAATTCACATTTTATTTTGTGTTGTGAATGTGATTCACAATTTTCGAATGGCAAGATTGCAATATTCACAAAATAATTATGAATTAATTTTGTTGAATAATTTACAACAAGTGTTGTTGTAAATCTTGGAGATTTCCATTGAATAATGTAATCTCATGACATATCATGAGATTACATCAGATTGCCACCAAATCCCATATTATGGAAAGAGGCAATCTTCATTACAATAATCTCCAAGATTGCCTGATTTAATTTGGGATTGATTTATATTGATTTATCAATATAGATTTAATCTAAATTAAATTAATTGTTGTTAGTTTTTACCAACACAAATCTTAGCAATTAAAAGAAACACAAATCAATGAGAGCCATTGGAATTGTGTTGCCCATGGATTGAGATCCATCGATCCCAAAATATTATAAAAGGAGAGGCACCCCTTTGCTCTTCTTTACACACAAGAGAACATAAGTCTCTCTCTCTTTCTTTCTCTCTCTAGAGGCCCTCTCTTCTTCTCTCATGTGGCCGTCCACCATGGATGCCGTAGAGAGGTTCTCCATCACCGCAGCGTCGTCGTTATGCTGCCCAATCGTTTGCTCATGGATCTTCGTCTCCTTCGGTCCGCCTCACTCATGAAGAAGACGTCGGATCTTATGTTTTGAGATCAGGAGATTCGCCGCTTGGGTCATAAACATGGATTCCGAGTAGCATGCGGTTCATCCCCGCGCTCGCAAGCGTCTCCTCCGTCAGATCGGATATGAGACAGGAGGTCTCTTCGTTTAAAGACTCGATAGCAACCACGCTTCAAGAGGTAATCCTATTACTTGTTTGTGGATTATCCAGTATCCTTCAATTTTAGATCTCTATTTTTTTAGGGTTATCATTTTTCATTGTGATTTCTCACCCTGAGTTTGGTGCTTGGACGTCGTGGATGTGACAGGGCTTCGATCCCTTCATCCCAAAGCACGAGGAGGTGCAAGAGATAGCAATCTAGCTTGTGGTCGGAGCTCCACTATCACGACTTACCTCTCTAAAATTCACCACAGATTGAGGTGATTATCCACCGTTCATTCACTATAGGTAATCATAGGTATAATTCTTACAATTTCACTTTTTGTTTTGCGTTTTTAATTCATGTTTTAGCTTAGATTAGATAATTTTCATTTACCTTAGATTTGATTGATCAGAGGATCTCGATCATCGATTCATTTCTCTGTCTCGACGTTCATGTCGACCATAATCTTCTCCATTCCCTTCTACGGATTAAACACCTCCAGATTACCTCAGAGATGGAGTTTGGTCTCCAACCCTCTATCCTTCGCCAGAGACACTCCTCCCCTCCCATTTTGTTATTATTTTTGTGCTAATAAGGTTGCCAGAGTTTCACCTCCGAGCACTAAATCTTTTCTTGTGTCTAGGAGCACATTTGGAAGCAAGGAGTGGGGCATGTAGGTCCACTTTGAGATGCAGAAATTTTGAGCGTTAGATCTTCATCGAGCCATCATCGGTCATCATCTTCACATCAGATCGATAGAGGAGAGCTGCGGAAGCTTTCCTGACCTACAGAACGAGCAAGCTATCAATATCGACTCATTTCAAGACGATTGAATGTCGTCGGTGGAGACATTTATCCGAGTTCTTCCAGCATACCAAGTCGTCATTGGATCAAGAATAACATCTCTAGGTCAAATCTCCATTGTCCAAAAAGCCCCCAACATCCACCATTGATTTAGATATCAGATCAGATTAAAGCATCTGTGTGCACCCAAATCTCAACCGTAGGATCAGATCTACCGTGCATCAGAACCACTCCTTTCGCCACATCAGCCTTGTTGAATTTTGCATCTCCAGCCTGGTCTTTTGTTTATTTTATAAATTAGTTCCTCTAAGGATGCGTGTCAGAATGTTTCATTGGTGATTTGTAAATTTTACCTTGTTATTTATTTTATTCTCATTTTAGCCCTATTTGAACTAAAACACGTGCAACATGCATGACATTGTGGTTTTTTGCAATAAAGGACATGCATTTCTTTTTTATTGTTTGATCTTCTAATCTAAAATAATCGCATAAAGGTCCCAACCAGCGCAACTCACATGCACTGACACGAGCCCCATTAGGTAAATTGCATTTTGGCCCCGTATTTCTTTGTTTTGTATTTCATTTGGTCAAGAAAATATTTTTCTTCACATATTGGTCCCTCTGAGTCTACATTTATTTCTTATTGTTAGTTGCATTCAATAGATAGCAAATAACTCTAGCAAAATCCCCAGAAATCATCTTAGGTTCCTGCTAATCCCTTTTTATTATCAGTGATTTTTGTTTTCATTTAATTGATTTTATTAAATTTAATTAATGAAAAACAACAAAAATATTTTTTTAATAAATTAGAATTTATTAAAAGTTGCAAAAATCTTTCCAAAACTCCAAAAAAATTATTTGCTTGTCTTGTTTACTTTCTGACCAATTTAAATCTTCAAATTCCTCCCAAATAACAAAAATAGAAAAACATTAAAATAAAAAAATCATATGAAATCATAAAAATACCCTAAAAGTTCATAAAATACCTTTTTGAAAACATTAAAATTTTGTCTCTATTTTTGTATATATTTCACATATTTTTGACTTTATTTTCTATTCTAAAATAAAAAAAAACATCTACAGTCATTTCTGTTTCCTGATTTCACTTTTTTTAATTATTTTAGAAATATTTAAAAAGACTAAAAATGCTCTAAAAATCATAAAAATTTTATAAAATTTCAAGAAACCCAAAAATATTTTTATTTTAATTTTCTTTAAATTTTTACTATATTTTAAAATACAAGAATCGTGCTTTCGTTACATTTTCTTCTATTCCTTTAGTAGTATTGTTTTCCTTTATTAAAAATTTAAAAAACATATTTGCAAAAATAAAAATTATAAAAAATACAAAATCATAACAACATAAAAATATAAAGAAAATTTAAATATAATTAAAAAATGAAAAAGATAGAATACTCCACAAAAACCAAGAATTGCATAAACAGACTCCTCTTTTATTTCTTTGATTTTTCATTTATTTAAATAACCCTCAAGATTACTTCTAGCCTCCCTGAGTTCGATCCGATACATTATATAGTAAATAAACATCATTTTCTCTTATTTACATTTCTTTTTTTTTGCTTGAGAATTAAAAATTTTTTTATTGAGGGATAATTAGGGTTGCATCGACATTTAATAATTCAAATAAATTAAACACATGATTTTCTCTGTTCAATAATAACCAACTATGATGCTCCTCCTCATTGCATTTCCTTTTATGTTAAAGTTGTCACCGAGGAGAGTCGAATGCAATGGGACTAAGGGCTAAGTAAAACCAAGAGATGGATCAAACTTGGTGGCAGAGCGAAGGAGGCTTTATTTATAGGCTAAATGAGGGAGGTCTTTCGAAGCAGATCTTCATTGGTTTAAGTGAATCCGGTGCTCCATAAGATCGAGCGAGGATAAGGGAAGTTAGGACTCAAACGATGTTCAAGGCGCGATGAAAATTAATCAATAGAGATCCTAGGGAAAAGGCAAGAAATGCGAGATTCGAGGTGTCAAACGAGTTACAGGAGGTGGAGGGAGTAGTTGACCTATGGTCAATGCAAGAAGGCTTCTACTTGGTCCATGTGGACCAACCAGAAGATTCTCAGGCAGATTATTAAATCAATAAAAAATATCAAATGATTTTATTAATTTTTGTTAAAAATAAGAAAAATATTTGTACATTTCTATAGTATTTTGTTCTTATTTTTATTTATTTTTTGAGTTTTTTTGTTATAAATAAATATTTACATGTCAAATATAGGCATATATACATGTATTTGGGTTTTTTTATTTTGTATTTTACATTTTATTATTTTATACATGAATTTAATGCATTCTTGTTTTATTCTAATACATATTTAGATTGTTTGTATTTTTTATGTTTATCTGTACACTTAATTAAATATGTGTATATACATTATAGGTAGATAAATGCGTATTTTATCTATTTATTTAAATTTATTATTTATTTTGATTATATATTTTTGATTTTTTTTATTATAATGTACATATGTTTCAAATAACTTTTACAATTCAATAAAAATAAAAGAATTTGAAAATAAAAAATATATATTGAGTATAATATACAGGTACATTGCACAATAGGGTCCCAAAATCGAACGTTTGCATCTTAACTCCAAATTGAATGAAACCACCTTCATTAAATAGCTTATTAAAAGTTATGTACATATAAAGTTAGTTTGGGCCATTTTGATACAGTATGGAGAAGATACAGGTCTGCAAAACTTTTATTTTGTGTGTCTAAGGCATACTTTGCATTATTTTTCCTTGAAATCAATCTATTTTTCTTTGTATTTTTATCTACAATATTCTTGTTAAGGGTTTTATTATTTGAGATGAAAAATAAATAAATAAAATAAAATAGTTGCTAAAAAGTAATTACTAATGAATTAAAAAGTAGTGTTTTTATGTCTTTTCTGTACAATTCATCTACCCCATCTCCCCCTACTTTATTCCTTGTCCACCAAGTCATCATGATTATTGGGTCTCGGGGTCTATGGGCATTCAATACCTATGGTGTTTCATTTCCTTTTCTTTTATTCCTTTATAATTTATTTTGGATTTAAATACATTAAATATACATTATTTCATATAGTATTTTGAACAAATTACATAGTGTTTATTTTAACAAATTAATGGTATATGCATGCATTTAGATAGGGATTTAAGGCCAAAATGAAATAATATAGGTGATGAAATGGATATTCATCGCATGCTAATATCAATTCTTGTACTTGTGGTTATTTCATTGTTGCATGTACTTTACATAGAGATTGGTTTTAATTTTATGTGCAAAACATTTTGCATGTAGAGTGCTGGAGTAAGGTACGCTTTCTATCTCGTGAATGCATTCATTGATTTGAAGTGCATCGACTTTTCCGACTTCTTCCCCTATTTTCTTTGACTAAAATGAATTGGGAATCAGAAAATTCATTAGGTGATTATTATTGAAAAATAGTCAAAAAAATGAAAACCCCAAAAAATTAAAATAAGAATTGCTAAGTAAAATTTGACACTAATAAAAATATGTAACGGACTTAATTATATAGGGTTCATAAAACCTGCATTGTTTTCAGGTACCTTCAAGACATAGCAAGGCACGACCCGAGGAAATAGAGCTAAAATCCCAGCTAGGGTATTACCTTGTTGATGATAGGGGAAAATCAAGGGTCTAGATATCTCACGAGGCGAGAAATCAAGTCGCTGAATTGACCACTTAAAGATCCCCAGATCGATCAACAATTAACCCACAATAAATATATGCAATGAATATCCAAAAATGTGGAGTTAAAATTTATTATAACTCTACATGTAAATGTGTATAGGTGTAAGTACAGGTAGAGGTCGAACACTGGGAGGCGAAGGGAATGTATGTGATGTATCATTTATTCAATCCATTGTTCATGTCCATTTATTGTTTCTGTGGGTTTTGGATTTTATATATTTTTTTATATTTTTGTTTTTATAATTTTTATGTTTTTTTTTATATTTTCTTTTTATATTTTTAGTTATATAAATATATGTATATATATAAAGATATGTATAAAGAGATATATATATAAGAAGAGAGAGAGAGTGGAGTAATATAGTATATAGATATATATAGATATAAATGCTTAATATATATATATAATTAATTTTTTTGCTTTTTAATATTTTTCTAATTTTTTTGTTAGATTTTGGAGCTTTCTGATTTTTTTTATTTTTCTTTTTCATATTTTTCGGGGTTTTTCAATTTCTGGACTCAATATATGTATAAATATACCATATATAATTTTTTTTGGAATTTTTCAAAATCATTTTCTAATTTTTTTTGTATTTTATAAATTAGATAGTACAAAAATGGCTCCTATTTCATTTTTAATAATTAGGAAAAGTGCAAAAAATGTGAAATAAAATATGGGCGTGTAAGAGCATCACATAGAGCATCTATCCTAATTTTTGTGAATTTTTAGAAGCCTCATAGGTATTTTTAATAAATAGATAAAAGACACAAAAATAAAACAACCTGGCAGGGGTACTTTTGCAAATAAAATAAGTAACAGGGGCATACATGCAAAAATACCTACAGAAATAAACATTTATTTTAATTTTTAGAACTATTTTACAATTAACAGAAACCGCCAGGGCTATAGTGCAAAATTCGCGCGCCTCACGTGGGACTGCACGTGAGGCGCGGAAGGACCAAAAGGCAATTTAAGGAAGTACAGGGGTCCTTTAGCGAAATTCACAGATTATTTACAACATTATAATTTATTTACAAAACTAAATATTAAATACACAAAAATGCGGGGGCATAAGTGAAAATTACGCCCAAAGGCGCTGGATCCTACGGCTGATGTGCGTGACTTGAACACGTGGCGCTTCCACGTGAGCCGATGACGCTTCGACGATGGGCGGTGAAGATTAGATCACCCGGGGTGATCCGACGGTCTGGACATGGCTCCATCGGACGGCTGGCGCTCGAATTGGGGCCTTCATCTTCATCCGACAGCGAGGAGAGGTGCTGGAAGAACATGGGAGGAACTCACAGCTTGAGAGTTTCTCCCGGCGAGATCTCTCCTCCCCGACGCTCGTTGCTGCTCCCAAAGGTCCCCACACGTCGCAGGTGCTCCACTCTATCTGCTGGAGGCTTCAGATCGGCCAGAGGACGACTGGAGCGCCCTTGCGAGGTCGGAAAAGGCAAGGTGCTCCAGTTACCTCCGCCGGCGTGTACTTCATCTCCTGGTGCATCTTGGCGCACTAGACCTGAACATAAAGACCACATGGCTCGAGGCGATGCTCCTCGACCAAAAATCGAAGCTGTTAGCATGAAAAGATGGATGGGGTGGTGATGCTCCGGCGAAGCGGAGGAGGTGAGCATCGATTCGCAGATCTGGAACAGATCTGGTTGGACAAAGGTGGTTGGGAGGTGGAGAACACGGAGAGGAACGAAATGGAAGCAAAATGGCATCGAAAAAAAACGGTCGGAAACACACTGGAGAAGTCGCCGGAGCAGAGCTCCGGCGAACTTCGATTTACCTAATCTAAGACACACTAGTAATCTAAATGCGAAATAAAAGACATAAATAAAATGCTGGAACGAAAACCTACCTAAAAATCATAAATGCGCAGTCTCGACTTGGCCGGAGGGCCAAGGAGCAGGACGACTGCCGGAGCGCCGCCGTGGGTGCATCTCCTTCCTCCATGAGCTTCCACAACCTTCAGGGGACCTCCATCTGTCACCTGGATGCACTCTTGGCCGAAGGTGGGGAGCTCTAGGGCTAGGGAAATGGCCAAAAAATTTTGGAGGAGGAAGAAGGTTTATTTATAAACATGTGTATGTGCCCTTATTGACCGGAAAATAATAAGGAATCGGTGATATATACATTAGATTTAACATGGGGGCGTGGATGTACAAGATACCAGGAGCATTTCTTGTGAAGGAATCAAAGGCAATCAATGGACGGGGCAGCCGGGAAAAATGGGAGAAGACGGGGGGTCTGACAAATCTAGCGGGTTGGAGGCTGATTTATTTTTGAACATAATGGGAGCCCTTATTGACCGGCTAAAAATAAGAAATCGAGCTATATACAAGGGAAACAAGGCATGGGCGTGTATGTACACCCTTTTGGGAGTAATTTCCGTGAAGAGACCTATGTCATTAGAGTGACAGGTTGATCGGGAAAATTTGGTGAAAACGCAAGGTTGGACAGATTTGACGGGCTGCAGGCTGAGGGGACAGTTGACCGCGGTCAACATTGGCAGGGTTGTGATTGGTCCATGTCAGCCCGAATTTGACTCTTTATTTTAACCTAATAAATGAATTAATTAGATTTTGCTTAAAAAATAGAAAATGTTTATAAATTAATGTAGTATTTATTTATGATTTTTATTTATTTTTTTGAAGTATTTTATTACGGTTTTATTAAAATAATGTGTATATGTATGTATTTACATGTATTCTTGTGTATTTTATTTTTAGTTTATTTATTTTATTTTATTATTTTAGTTTCTTATTTTATAATTTTATAACTAATTTTTGTGAGTATACATGTATTTTTATTTAATTTTTATGAGTCTATTTACATTTTTAAATAAATAAGTATATGTATTTGTAGGTATACTTATAGGTATTTTATCTGTATATTATATACATTTTATTTATTAAATGAATTTTATTTGTTTTTATTTTGGATTTTTATTTTTAGTAAGTTATATATAATATATACATTATTATAAAAATGTAGATGAATAAAGAATAACAGAATAAACTCCCCTTTTATTTATATATAGGTAGCATAGGCCTTTTGGCTATGTAGCCTATAGACTTATTTTATTTTACAAACTCTCTTTGGTTTTCTTTTAATTTCAATATATAAATGTATTCTATACATTATTTACAAGATTCTAAAAATATGAATTTGTGAAAATAATAAACGTTGAATAAAATGAATATTTTAATCAGTATTATATACAAGGAGGGTCAAAAACCTAACTTTCACAGATGGACTCCAAAAATTATGAAACCAATTTTATAAAATAGTTCATGGAATGCTATATACAATTAAAGGTGAGTTTGGGTGATTTGGAGTTTTTATTTGCAAGATATGGGTCTGTGAAGTTGAGATTTTTGCTTTTTATTTTGTGTATAAAATGTACACTGAGTATTATTTTTACACAAACTCAATTTTGTATTTTTATTTACATTATTATCTACAACTTTCATGTACAAAGTTTCTTTATTTGATGAATAAATAATTATGTACAAAATAGGTGTCAAAAATGCATAAATGGATGAATAAATAAATGAGGTATTTATTGTATATCGGCCCTTATCTCCCCCTACTTTATTCCTTGTCGATCAATACCATGCTGGCCTTGGTCTCGGGGTTAGGGTCATAAAATATTTGCAATATTTTATTCCTTTTTCTTTTCTTCTCTTTATTCTATAATTTTGGCATTAAAAACCTTATTTTATATACAATTAATACAATGAATAATGAATGCTATTATGTCAAATTGATGCTATTTACATGCATTTGCTAGGGTTTTTAAGGCCAAAATAATAGAATAAAGGTGATGAAATGGAGATTCATCACTTGTCTATTGACTGGATTCACGAAGTATTGACGCTTCTATCGGTGCATGGGTGAGTATGGCTGAGTGTGCTTGCAGGCTTAGTTTGAAGTACTGAGCATAGGGGAAATGTGACGGTGGGTTCCTGTCTTACCATACCACATCTGAATACATGCAAGGGGGAAGTATCAGTTTTGCCTATCAGCTTCCTCCTCCATTCTTTGGTTGAATGGTGGATTCATAATAACAAGGATTCTTAATAATGTATAGGCTACAGGTTATAAAAGAAGTGAGAAGTACATGACACTTGGCTAGTAGTACTCACTCTCTAATAAGGTTAGCGGATAAGGACTTGCTATAAGATTGTGTAAATAACAAACAATAAAAACTACCAAATAAATAACCAAACTCCGAAGGCTTTACTTGTGTTGTATTGGTGAATCCAATTGCATTGGTGTTTGTTTGGATCTAGATTAAGGTCAAAGGTCACAATGTCATGCACTTACTCATTTTCTTTTCACTTCTCGTATCATTCCATTTTACATTGCTCATTTAAGCCTTTTCTCATTTCCTCCATTTTTATTTCTTGTATATCTCCATGCTCATTATTCTTCATCCATACTCCTTTTATCTCTTAACATGACAGATCTTGGATGGCTTAGTCTAGACTGTGTAGATGAACACATCGATTCCACAACTCCGATATCACTAATAACTCGAGGCAGTATTAGAGAGACCATTTGAAACTTCGCAAACAACTCTTAAGACTCCTCATCTTCTTCATATCAAATAAATCAAGATCACTCGTATCCCGACATTCCCCCTTTGTGGATGGAGATCAACCCATCTCCAAACACATTACCGAGTTTAATAATGTTCAGAATTGACCCTAATTCTGAAGACATATATACATCTGGTGCAAGATTCAAGTCTGATCAGGATTCATTCATCATGTAGATCCGCAACTCGATCAGGATTCCATCGACTCTAAGTTCGATTCAGAGATGGCTCCACAGAAAGATAAGGCACAACAAGACGAGCAGAATGAAGTCCATTCTCAGATGCTCACCTCTATACTGACGATCCATACACAACTGAGTACATAGGTTAAAACTCAGGCCACCTTCTAGGAGATGCTATTGAAACTGAGGAGAGATAGAGAGAAAAGGGGAGAAGGAGGAGAAAAAGAAGAATCATAGGTAGATGGATGCTCGTAGAAGAGAAGATTAGGAAAGAAGAGATGCTCCCAAGCCTACATTGAAGGAAACTAACAATCCTGGTGCTGGCCAGATGACATAGTGGATCAAGGTTCCCATCAATCCATAGATATTTTGAGCTCAAACCACAATTCTTGTCACTTCTTCCAATGTTTTGTGGGAACACCAATGAGGAATCATGTATCCATCTTCAGCAATTTGTCCGCATATGTGGCACTACTCACTACCCTTATATCCCGTTAGGCGTAGTCAAGAAGCCTGCCTTTCCCTTTAGCCTTCAAGACAAGGCTCTATATTGGACCATAATTTAGGAAAGGTAGTGATAACCTTGGAGGAGCTCAAGTAAGTATTCCTTTGCAAGTATTACCCTCTTGGTTGTCTGAACCAGATGCATACTCACATCTCAAGATTCTCGCAAGGATCACACGAGTCCATTCATGACACTTAGGAGAGATTCAAATATTTACAAGTTAAGTTCCCACACCATGACATCCCGAGGACCAGCCTGGTCCAACACTTCTTTGGATTATAGATGTTACATTGTATGGCTCTCACATCAATAAGCATCAAGATGTTGTATGGCAGATTTTTGAAGAAATTGCCGAAGGAGGGGTTGCAATGTCTTCCTCATGTGTATACCAGAAACAACCCAGATCCAACACAAGCATGTGAGCATTGTGGCATCTCATGATGAGGACATGGTGAGAGATCCAACTAGAGTATCATTGTGAGACACATGTCCAAAGTGGACATTATGGAGAAACCCTGATAGGATCTTGAGAAGCTAGCTATGATCGAACAAAGACTAAAGAATATAGACAAACTGGACCAGATCACCAAGCATCTGGAGCTCTTGGTGAGAACTATCAGTGCCGGCCAGTCTGTGAGTTCACCACTCATAACATCTGCAGAGTTTAAGGCATTATCATCTTTGTAAATTCCAAGGAAGCAGTCATCCGTACCTCATAAATAACGTGCAGGCACTTGACCAGGAACCACCATCACCACAACAACAACAATAGATGATTGCGTACCATCCTTACCCCGACCTTTTGTAGAGTCGTTGTTCCCACTTCCAACCCAAATTCAAGTGGTGAACGGTGTATGGAACAAGAACAAAAAAAGACCCATTATAGCAGACATCAACAGGGTCGATCTTGTACCATTCGACCGTACCTCCATTCACATGGTGGGAAATTTATCGATGGTCAACCTCATTATCACAAGTCTTCACCACAAACACAAACTTGGAGACAGTCACATCAATAAATGGCGTAAATCCAACAACAATCGTTTTACCATTACTCGATTGCTTCATATCAAAACCAGTATCCCCTTCCTCCTTAATACTATCAATAGCAATATCCTCCTCAATATGATTCATATAAAATAGTCGCAGCCTCCGCAACACCACTACTGGTTTCAACATGGTCAGCATCCTTAGCCATCAGAGGTTGCACCTGTGAACCTCGCCTTCGAATCTTTGGATCAACTGGTGAAGAGCCTCATAAAGAACATGTAGTCAACGATGTATCATCCAAACCCAATGGGCCAGGTCTACATGATTCTATTATGTCATCTAATGTTGTGACTCTCAAGAGCAATATGACCTTATAGCCATCTACTGCAGCTAAGGGGAAGACTGGAGAATCTACTAGTGAATTATCATCTTCTGCATCATTCGATCCATCATCAGGAACAGATGACAAATAAGAAGGAGACACACCAAATCACCAAAAATCCAAAAAAAATGATGAAATGGAAAAAACCAAAAATAGAATAAGAGCACCGGCAGAACCGTTCCGGCTAGAAGCTACATCAACAGCTGGCATCGAGTTGACTAGTGAAGTTGAAGCTCATGTGTTGACTTTTCTCCTGTTTCGAATGACTACATACATTCTAGCTAGTCATTTGTAAATAATGATTATGATCTAAATAGGAGTTATTCTTTTCATTGTGTCAGTATTACTTTTCCTGACACAATCAAAAATTCCAAGAAAAATAGAAAATAAAAAATACATTATTTGATCCAGCCATTGTTGAGATTATTTAGAATATATTTTTAGAAATACCTTTTGTTGAAAGCCATGGGATACATGCCTTCTATAAGAAAGGACTGAAAGAGGCATGTACAACGACGCATCAACCTGCAAAAATAGACCAACATATCAAAGAAGCACATACTCACCACGTCAACTGTGAATGTGATCGGTGACCTCCCAACTAAGAAAGATAAGGGAGCACATTTAATTAGATGTGAAATTTTGAATCAAATCTTTGAGTGAACTTTTCTTGATAGTGGTTCGTCCATTAACCATTGGTCCTAATGATGAATCTCCATTTCATCACATTTATTCTATCATTTTGGCCTTAAAAACCCTATCTAATGCATGCAAATAACATTATTTTGTACATTGTAATATTCATTATTTATTCCAATTATTGTATATAAAATAAAGTTTTTAATGCCAATATTATAGAATGAAGAAAATAAAAGAAAATTAAAAAAATACCGAAGGTATTTTATGACCCTAAACCCCGATACCAAGTAAAGGATTGAATTGGATGACAAGGAATAATGTAAGGGGAGATAAGGGCCAAAAATCACCTAAAAACCCTATTCTTTTAATTCAATAATAAAGTAATTTTGGGAACCATTTTATACTTTATTATTTATACATCAAATGAAGAAACTTTAAACACGAAAGTTGTAGATAATAATGTATAGAAAAATACAAAATTGATTTCATGCGGAAACAATATATAGTGTACACATTTTACTCTGAATTAGATTCCAAAATTCCAACTTCCCACACCCATATCACTCAAATAAAAACTCATAATATATCAAAATCACATTTTATTATATAGAACTTTTAATAAGATATTTAATGAAGGTGGTTTCATATTTTTTGGGATTAATATGTGAAAGTTAGGTTTTGGACCTCTTTTGTACTATATACCTGAATAAAATATTCATTTCATTTATTCTTTATTATTTTTACAATTTTACAATTCTATAATATTGTAAATATTATTTAAAACTAGAAAAAAATCATAAATAAAACAAATAAAATAAAATAATATACAAAAATACATAGATGAAATATCTATACTTATACTCATATAATTTATAACCCTATTTATATATTTTGTACAAATAACATCTGAAAAACATAATAAAAAAATATTTAAATAGCTAAAAATAAGTTATAAATATATAAAATAAGAGAACAAAAAATAAAATAAAAAATACAAAATAAAAATAAAATGAACAAAACATAGATGAAAATACCTATAAATAAACCCCTAAAATTTAACTTGTACTAAATAACACAAAAATATCAATAAAAATCATATTAAAAAACTACATAAAATAATAAATACTTTTTATTTTACAATAAAAAATAATAAAATCATTTACTATTGTAATTAATTATTTTCAAGTAAATGGAGCTCTTTTGTCCTGTAGCATGTTGATATGGCCCAATCGCCTTCCAGGGAATGTTAACCTAACCTAAGTCTATCCCCCTTCTTTCAGCTTTGACTTCAGTCAGAGCCTCGAGTCTCTCATCTTCTTCGATTTTTCCAGGCTGCCCTGTTGATCCTTCCATCTCGAGCTCTTCACAATTTTTATGTGTCTCAAATAGATCTACCTTGTGTGATCATCAGATCTGCTAGATATGCCTCGAGCCTTGAAAAACCACAACTCCAAAATCCGCCAGACCCCTTATATATAAATAATCCTTCCTTGTGCTCCTTCTCTTATTGATCCCTCCTAGAGCCCCTGATCAATTCCTTGTTTGTGGATGTCTGGTGACAGTTGCACCTTCCCCGTGATTGGAGTACGTCGGAGCAACGAGAGGATGCAGTCCACGACGAGCTTCGACCACACTGCTTCCAAAGCACCCCTCAGGTATAAGATCTACTCTCTCTTCCTGTTATACATAGATTCAATTCCCGCATTTAGTTTTCTGTTATTTTTTAGCTTTAATTAACAAATTAGTGTAGAGTAGATATGATCCCTCGTCGGAGCTCTCGAGCTCTAGCATGATTTCACTGTGACTCGACCTGTTCACGACAACCACGTCGCCTCCATTTCCTTCCTTTGTGCATTCTCCATCTGAATCATCCATCAAACCAACCAGATCGAGCCTCGATCTGTGAGTCAAGGGTCCCACTCCGCTTCTCGTCAGACGCTCTCCGCCCACCTTCATTTTCAAGAAGATCAACATCAAAATGGGCCGAGCTTCATCGCTTGGATCCATTCATATCCTCGTGCAGGTCCTAGGTTCAACAGGCCCCTATTGGGGCAAAATCGACTATACGTTGCCTCCTATAGGTGATCGGAGCTTAGGTGACTCGCCAAGACTCCTCGTTGTGTCCTGGACTCCGTGATAGGTATCATTCGACATGGATCGACAACAGGAATGTGGAGAGCACCTTAGCATTGCGGTAGCAGCTTCAAAGATTGAGGAATCGATGTAACAAGGAAGAACATGCTCGTGTTCTTCCCTATTCTTGGAGATGGACCCAACACCATTTGATGGAGCACCTTGCTCCAGATTGCACCAGAGGCATCGGATTACACTAACTCGCGATCTAATCTCGGACCTCCATATGAGATGGGGTATCATCTATCCGGATGTAGACATGTGCGTTAGTGATTGACCGAACCGTCTGATGGTGTGCAAGGATGGGGAAATTTACATACTTCACCCTGTATTTTTTGTATTTATTTATTAGTCTTGTAAATAAACTATATT
The DNA here is from genome assembly GCA_037367405.1 of Ottelia alismoides. Classification (NCBI taxonomy): domain Eukaryota; kingdom Viridiplantae; phylum Streptophyta; class Magnoliopsida; order Alismatales; family Hydrocharitaceae; genus Ottelia; species Ottelia alismoides. The sequence goes on along the minus strand of JAZKJV010006542.1, from coordinate 223,213 downwards.
GTGTAAATAAAATGGAAATTTTGCATGAAAGACCCATATTTAGTGAATATTACACACGAGTCCCTTCCACGTCACCTCACATGTCGTCACACATGAGGTGGTAAAATAGCTTGTACACCATTGGTTGTTTTTGTATTTGTTTTTAATCCAATAAATTTTAATAAATGTTGCATATTTTTGGTAAACTTGCATGTACACCATTTAGTTTATTTTATTTGCAAATATGCCCTTCCAAGTTCAAGTATTTTTGGTGCACAAATTTCATTTTTTGAAAATTGCATACGTGCTCTAAAAATTATGCAAAAAAAGGTTAGATTCCTGCAAACATGTATTTTCAAGCCCCATTTTTATTTTAGCATTTTGAGCATTTTAAATATTCATTAAAATTAAAAAGTGAATGTTTATCCTTGTTTGTATTAATAAATAGAAAAAATATAAAAATGTTTTGAAAAATTCCCAAAACAATATGTTGTCTATTTTAGTGTTCATTAAATCCATACCAAAAATCCCTAAAAATAGAAAAAGGAAAAGACTAAAAATGAAAATGCTTGAAAATCCTTTGTAAAAAAGTGAAAAATCAAAAAAATCCTAAAAATATGATTCTCTATTTTTGAATTTCATATATATCATTATCTACCTAGTAAAATTGATTACAAGAATTTTGGATCTATTTTTAATTTTTAATCTTCATTTCAATTTAGGCATATTATTTAATCCCTAATTTGGGATATTTTTTACTTTAAAAATACATACAAATTAGCACAAACTCTATAAAAATAACAAAAAATATTTAAAAATATATAAAACCTAAAAACAAATTAGTTGTAATATTTTATTTACTTTTTACTAGTATTTATAATTATATTATTCTATATGGTATACACAGTCTTATATAGCCAATTATACATTAAAAAAGGAAAAGGAAAATACAAAAATCAGAAAATTAAAATCATAAACAAATTATATAATATATTTTTAAATTACAAATTTAAAAAAAGAAGGGAAATATATAAAATAAAAAATCCACAAAAAAGGGACATGTTTGTACATATTACACCCTTATTAGCAATAATCATAGTCTACCAATTTTGCTCTCCATGGTTCGACCTCTACATGCTTTCTTGATATACACTTTGTTTTGTAGAGAATAATATATTTTAACTCCACATTTTTCTATTAATTGCTTGATTCATATTGTGGGTTAATTGTTCATTGATCACGGGTTTCATGAGTTGTCTATGCATCGACTTGATTTCTCGCCTTGTGAGATTTCTAGACCCTCACCAAACTCGATTTCATCACCTACTCATTACTTCTAGAATTTAGGTCAGGTCTGCTTAATCCCACATGCATGATCTTTTAGTTTGTTGATCGATCCATTAAGCAACCTAAAGGTCTATTGGTGAAAGTTACCACAACAATGCAAGACATGAAACACCTAGTGGACTTTGTTGTCCATGACACGTATTCTACTACATCGTTACACCGGACTTCTTTTATTCTTGGCCAGTTGTTCCTTTGAATAGCCAAAGCCTTAGTTGATTACGAGTCTAGAAAGATCATCTTTCGCTCCCATAGTGATAAGGTCACCATGGACATGATCAACAAGCCAAAAGCTACGGAGAGCACATCTGACAAAAGAGATCCAACATGGCCTACTGAAGACTATGACAGTATTTAGTAGACCAGAGAAATATTCCTTTCATTGAATGACATCTTAACATAGGAAAACCACTTCCTAGAGGAGGACCTAGAAAGCATAGTCCATTCTTGTTTCTTTTTCGATCGGGTGAATAATTCAGCAGCAATGAGCATCATATTCGAAGAAAATTCATGCCAAACTATACAAGAAGAGATGATAATTGTTGATATGGTCAGTACCATAATGTCTGAGCTAAGAGTGACATAGGTGCATAACACAATATTGTCGGCAGTTTATTCACCAATTAGAGCAGTTTCAAAAGTGTTTAAGAAGCTGACACTGTAATTACCTGAGATAAAGCAACTTCCAGTAGATCAAATGTATTATTTCCTTACAGGTGAGCTGAATATGTATCTGTTCATCATCAGTAGCAGATTGACCACGGATCAGGAATCTCACTTGCTAGAGATTCTAAAGAAAAATCGTAAGGCACTTGGTTGGAATGTTCCAGATCTCTGAGGGATAAATCTGGCAATGTGTTCACACCACATTACCCAGAGAATGACTATAAATCATCCTACAAATTTAATAGAAGATTAAACCCTGATCTTTGGGATGTCATCAAGAAAGAGATAATGAAATGGTGTGAGGCAAGTTTCATTTATCCTATATCTGACCCAAGATGGGTTGGCCCATTATACACAGTTTCAAAGAAATTTGGAATAACAATAGTCATAAATGATCAAGGAGAGGAGATATCTACCCGGGTACCTACTTCATGGTGTCAGTGTTGATTGCAGACACTTGAATTCAACAACCAAGAAGGATCACTTTTCTCTACCATTTATTGATCAAGTGCTTGAGAGGAAGGCATGGAAAGAGTTCTTTTGCTTCTTGTATGGGTAATCTGGTAACATCTACGTGGCAATTGCTCTTTATGATCAAGAGAAATCACTTTCACATGTCCGTTCAGAACATATGCCTTCAAGCTGATGACCTTTGGATAATGTAACGTGCCTGTTACATTCAAGAGGTGCATGTTGGTTGTTTTTCCGGCATGGTGGGTGATTTTTTTAGGTTTCCATCGACGATTTCTTAGTCTATGGTGATAGTTCTGATTCCTATCTTGCTCACCTACACTGAGTACTTATGAGATGTTGTGAAGTCAATTTGATTCTATCATGGGAAAAGAGTCACTTCATGGTAACTGAAGGAATTGTGCTAGACCATGTCGTTTCCAACATGGTATGGATGTTGACCTGATGAAGGTGGATGTTATCATGACACTCAATCCACCTCGAACAGTGAAGAATATGAGGTGATTCCTGGGGCATGTTGAATTCTACAAAAGATTCTTCAAGGACTTCACCAGGATTGCCCTGACCTCTCACAAAGCTTCTAGGCAAGAGGACCGACTTCATTATTGGTCAGTGATGAATCTCAGATTCATCACTCTAAAATGACTAATTAAGCTCAAATCTACAAAATTCATTAGCATTTCTTCATTTATATATCATAATTAGCATTCATGCATGTATAAGTAATAATTACATTTTATCACTGATTATTGCATAAAATAAGGAGCCAAAAGACCAAACCCAATTGACCTTTAAAATAGCCTAACTTCCTCAATTTTTAACTAATTCATGCTAACTCCAAATAACTCAGAATCACCTCCATTGTCTACACATTACTAACAAGAATAAATTTAAAATACAAAAAATCACAAATAAAGTGGACCAGAAACTCAAAACCTAATTCAAGGATTTCTGTACTAAAACATTGATACCTTCCTCTTCCAGTGTCTGATTTGATCCTACTCACTTTTGATCTAATGTACATTAAAATACCTTCAAAACAAGACCAAGTTCAAGTGAATTGGAGCTCATACGTGAAAGTTGGGTTTTGGGCCTCTTTTGTCCATCTTGTATTTTAGCGGTTTTTGACCTAAGATTTTTTGTACATATTTAACTCTTTTTATTTTATTTCTTTTTCATTTATTTTTTTGATGAAAGTTTTATTAAGATATGCAAAAATCCAAATCCAAAATGAGCTTGAAATCAAAGGAACTAACATAGTCCGAGTCTTCAATTACTGTCTGCACAAAAGATATTGTTTTCGTATTTTACTTTATTTCTTTTCTTTCTTATTTAATAAAAATACAAAAAATATATTAATGTGTAAATATTTATCTTTGATTTTATCATATTTTTTCCAGATTTTTATCCAATTTAAAAATAACAAAAAAGTTGAAAAACCTAAAAAATCAAGGTATTCTATGTACATAGAGTACCCCAAAAATATCATTTTGTGCAAATGATCGATTTTGATTGTGGTTGATTCTTGAAAGTTATAGATCTCACCGAGAAGAGCAACTTTCGTGAAGAAATTTTTCGATCTAAGGTCATTTGCTATTTTCTGTATTTATTATTGTATTTCATTTTCCAATTTTTGTGGGACTAACATGTGGTGGCACCTGCAGCTGCCACGTGTCACCCATTTTAGGAATTTATATATTTTGTTTATTTTGAAAAAAACAATAAAACAAAAAGTTAATAAAAATATAAAACAAGGGGCCGCACGTGCAACGCACTTGCCTTTTGCGCACCTGCCCTGCTTGTGCGCCCATCATCTTCCCCACTTCCCATAAATCACACCGCCGCCGTCTTCTGACACCGGTGTAGCCACCAATTGTTGTCGCCACCTTCCAACTATGATCGGTCACCTCCCCCACGTTTCTCACCTCGATCTTCCTAATTAAGCTCATGATCTCCTTCATGATCCTAATCGAAAACCGCCTTCCCGATTAGCCTCACATCCTCATCAAATCCAATCTCTCCCAAATCCCATGCAGACCCAATTGATCCTAATCATTGCCACTCAGACAATTTTTGATATACTATCGTCTATAGCCTGCCAACTCCTGTACTATATAACTAGAGCTCCACCCCTCGTCTTTAAACTATCTGCCGTCGGCACAAAATCAAAGGAGGATGTCGGTGATGACAGCCCGACCCCCTTCCTTCTTTGGAGAGATCCGACCCTCTCGAGGTCGTTGCAACGCTGCGACTCTGTTGCGTGTTTGACATTGCTCCAGCACGCAACACCACCAAGCCAACGACTTACACCACAGCACCCATCCACTCCACCGCTTCATCAACAACGTCCTCCGCCACCGCGCTTCTTCGACCCACATCAGAGGGAACTTCGCCGCATCTACTCCAGGAACTCCTTCACCTTCGGCCAGTACAAGGATCACCTCCAGTCGTGACACGTGTCTTCTGCCATCGACTTCAATAAAGACATTGCTTCAGCCATCTTCCAGTGATGTATATCCCCCATCATCATCATGACCTCCACATTCGCCTCGCTCCGGTGAGTTAGTACCATCACTTTCATCGCCAATCTTCCTCGACGCCTCGATCACATCTCCTTTGTCGGCAACCACTGCATCAACTCCAGTCATCCTCCATAGCAGCCCGGCTCCTTCCTCGCTCCGTCAGGTTCAAGTCTCTAGGCAGTCATGTAATTCTCGCATGATGCCTGGGAACAAATGCAAGACAACCCCCTAAAGTACCTCACATTCTCTTCCAGGGCCCTAACCAGAGAGCACTTGCAGTACACGTGCACCCTTACATCTTTTGCAGAAGTAGCCCTCCAAGTATTGCTTATTCACCAGAAGCCCCCGCTATCTAAGGGAACGTGCTGCGTACTTGCCCCATGGAATTTTTGCAGAATCTTCCCTAGGAGTTTAGGTGATTATGTTTCAGTCTTTCCATTGCATTTTCTATTGTATTTAATTATTTATTACAAACAGACCCATGAGTTCCCTTCATGTTTTGAGCTACATTATTACATATTTTTATTATTTAAAAATTAGCATGATGTTCTAATTAATTCTCTATATTATGTCATAATTTGTATTCTTCTATGATGCGGTTTTCTAACAATTATTATCCTCGATTAAAACTACATATTTTTCCCAATATGAGCTTAGAAATTCATAAGTAAATAACCACAGCTCTAAATGATGCCAAAAATTCATGGATCATAGAATTAATTATATTTAACATTGTGCCCATTAAAAACTGCATTTGCATCCATGGTTTGCTATATAAAAATCATTTTGTATATTTCAATATTTAATTTTTAATAAGTATTAAACCTCGTATCTCTAAGGTTTAGGATTTTCTAAGATCAATCACATACTGATAGATCATGGATAATTTTGCCCTTTGATTATAAATAGGTTTAATATTTATTGTAAATATATATTGAAATTGACACCATTTGCATTCATAGATTCTTTAAATATCCATCTTGCATCCAATAATTCCAAAATATTGATTTGTTTTTATTTCACCATATTTTACAACTCGACCAAGTCCATAATTTTTGGACATTGTTTGATTGAAATTGCATTTTAGTCCCTAAAATTGGCCACATTTGCATTTTGCATTCCAAAATTGTATAAAAAAATACCAAAACATTCTTCCTTGAAAACCGTGCATGAACTTTGATAGACATAATTCTAGGTTTTTCATTTGTCTCCTTGAGTTCGAACTTGGGACTCGCCTAAGTAAAGTAAACATAAAACCACGACGATTAAAATTGAATAAATTAACATGGTTATTACTTGATCGATTCCGAATTCTCGCCAACAACAAAATGGCAAATTTAAATGATAATTCACATAAATTAAAGTAGAGTTTTCGTTTCTCGTCACATGGCATCGTTGTCGGGATGCAAATGGCTTATATTTTGTGTAAAAAAATTTTGTGTTTAGTTTTCCTTTTTCGGGTAGTCTAACTCCCGAATTTCCACTATATATTTTCCATTTTTTCCAGCATTTATTTTATTTTCAGTATTTATTCCCTTATTTTATTTTTGATTAATTTTTGTGTCATTCTCTTACACTCTCTCTCTCTTATTTTTCTTGCGAGATATCCAACGTACACGGAGTGGTTTCACAAAACTGACGCATCTTCACTGACACCCGAAAAACCGCAAATAAAATTAAGATCGAGTTGAGTCATGAGAGAGCGTAAAGTTTAGGAATTTATTTTCTGCAATTTTATTTTTTTGTAATAATTGTTCATTTACAGTGGTGTCCGTTTGGACTCTCGCATGTGTAAAAAGACCTCGAACTTTTTTCGGTACTGTGTTGTGGCCTGTTTCACTCTCCGGTGAGGATGGGGCCGACTTGAGTGGCCCGTAGGGTAGACCTGCACATATGGCTATTAGAGCTTCTATGATTTGTTATTTGTGCTCGTAGAACCTAGGACCACAATTCACATTAATTGAGATGCACATCAAATCGTTCAACTTAGTCCAATTCAAATCAATTCTTCATGGCTAATAAAACTTTCTGCTAGGTGTGGTTTTTGTAGTCTTGCCTTCCTATAGATTAATTTTCAGTTCTTTTATTGCATCCCACATGGAGATTGTGAGGAATCACTATGAGTCTTCTAACTTAGCCTACATCATCTTTTTTCACGTGCATCAGCTTTTCCTGAATTTCTCCCTCCTCTTTGGTCACTTAAAATTTGAGGAAATTGGAAGTGGACGGTAGACGTGAATTTGAGCTCATCTAATTTTTCAGTGATCGCTAATTAAAATGGTCACTGCTAAACACAACCGACTAAATTAATTCATAAAATCAAAAAAATTTACTGGAGAACAACCCCGAGCTTGGATTAATTTATTTGTCTGAGTGAGCGAGAGACAACATTTATGGTTAGAGCCCAGCTCCGGAATCTTGGTTCAGACTACTGATTCTATAAAAATGATTTGCTACTTCTCAGCGATGAAATATGAGTAGCCGATAAATGGTTCGGATTTCCTTAACAGTGTGGGTGGTTTAAAGGATATTGTGTAAGGCTCCGTCATTAAGTAATGGGTAGCTATTTTCCAGTCCGTACTTACATCGATACTGGTTGAAAGTAGGTACAACTAGTCATAAGAATTTAGGTCAGTCTTTAAGAAAATTTCCGGCACTTAAAAGATCTCTAATTATTTTCCAGGATTCATTTATCACCAACTAAAATTTAAAATATAATTGTCGAACTCTTGCGGCTTCATTGTGTGAGTTGGTGAAACTAGGGTTTGATTTTTGTTTGCATTGGTGTGTATGAACCGAGTTCGAAAATCATAAACTACACACTTGTGCCATCACTCTCCTTGATTAAAAAAATTGGTTTCTTCTTGTGAATATCATGTGCTCTAGCACCAAGTCAACCATGTCGATTCATCATCAACCTCAATTAACAAAGGCAGGACAATGGTCCAAGTACCCTTCTGATCTCTATTATGAAAATGAATTTGTCTCGGTTAGACCCAAATAATATAAACCCTCTTTTACAAAGAATCCTCCAACATTCGCAGGAGACTTGGACCCTCAGATGAATCCGGTCCAATCTTTGTATTCAAAACCATTTTACCCTAATCTTCTAACCACTTCTATATATATCCCATCTCCCCTCACCTTTCCTACATGTGAAACACTACCATCTTGCAATAACCTGACTTATTCTTGGTTTCTCGCTGAAACTAATGAACCATTTAAAGATCAAATCACTTTTAAGACTCACGACTTGCCGAGACACCAAACCCAACTACCTTCATTCTTTCCTTACAATCTTGTTGGGATAGGTCCACAACTCACAGAAATACATCCAGACTGGACCTTAGGTAATAATATGATGGCTCGATCAAACCACAAGAAGAGGTCCGCACCCAATGATCATCAGTGTTGGATTAACCGTAACGATCACATCTCTATTGACCAACCAGAATATCATTCTTTCGAACAACCTGCATATACAGAGGATCAAACTGATGATATCAACACATATGAACCTTGTGTGAGTCCAATGTTTGGGGATACGATCAATCATGACCACGGAAGTGGACTCTGCTCAAACCAGCAATGCATGCCTGAGTTACGATGTGCTGAGTATGAGACCTACATATTCCGGAAAAATACTCCCACTGAGCAGACTCCTTCAATAATTTTTTAGAAGAAGTTTTCACAAAATAACAATCATATATTGGATATTCCAAGAGAATCACCTCCTGGCTCATACAGGAAAATGGAAGATGATATGACTGGATCTCAATGAGAACACACACCGACTGCTCCCATGATTAATCATGAAAAGTTTTTGGAGGATGACATTTCGAGGAGTACTAAAAGATACGAATTAATTAAGGATAATTTTAGAAATTTCACTAACTGGCTAATTTCATTCTATAGGAGATCGGGTATAAAATTGGAAGATGAAAAGATTGGATCTCTTGTTGAAAGCCTTGCAAATATTCAAAAACCCATAGACTATTTTCACCTTAGGGACAAATCTAACAACGACACTTCTACATATTACTCCCCTAGGGATAACTCTAATTCTGACTCTTACTCGGCAAATCAAAATCCCTCATCAATGGAAAGCACCACATCTACACACCACATAGAACATATCAAAAATTTAAAATATTCAAATATACACAAAAAATAGAAAAACCAGGAAAATATATAAAAATGAAAATGATGAGGATTTGAAGAATTTGGTTTTTTCTCTCAGGAAAGCACTGGAGAAAAGACCAATTTTTGAACTTCCCTTGATACAGGACATTGAAAACTTCCCTGACCTTAAAGGATTTGTAATGAGAAATTTAATGACAAAAAGGTCAGGCAGGACGAGAACAAAGACATGTCTTATCAATGGCCACCTCCTTGGTGTTGAGGAGAAAAACCAAGAGCCGCATAGTGAAGTGGTTGCCCAGATGTGACTGTGGAATCAAAGACACAACATTTCCCCATGCTCGAATCGATGACGACTCACCAAACAATATCCTCCTGACATCTTTGATAAGCTCAAACATGGGCCCATCAGGAAGATAAGAGAGAGTTCAACCGGTTGATCGATCAATAAAGCGATCGTGGGGAACCATTTCAGTCATCATTACATTCCATGATGCTCCACTCTAAGTGGACTTCATGATCATTGAGATTGAGCATCAAGGAGAATTCACCCAGTCTCCAATCATTTCTCGGAAAGCCATTCTTGGCATTGACTATGGCAATTATTGAGAGAGAGACTCGAGAAATCAATTTTACAGCATTGGGTGCACTGCGATCTCAACCAGTCTTTGAGGAACCACATTTTTCTGAGCAACCCATGAAGCCTTCGACAGCTGTAACCACCAAGTGGTTGACGAGCCCTATCACGTTGCCACACCTGAGATATCGGTTGTTGAAGAGACTATTGGTTTAGAGACTCATCCCATTGTTCCATTTCCCGTTGCTCTCACAATGGGAAATGACTTCTTATATGATCCTGAGACATATGCATGGGTGCATCCTGAGTCGACCGATATCTCCTCTGACCACTTTGATCAAATCAACCTGACACATGAATGCACCAACGTCAAGGCAATTGAGAATGAATATGCGCGGCGTGCACTAATCAGTAGTTTAGAGACTCTCCCCATTGTTCCATTTCTCGTTGCTCTCACCATGGGAAATGACTTCCTATATGATCCTTGGACATATGCGTGGACACATCCTAAGTCGGTGAAATCTTCTCTTACCACCTTGACCAATTCAATCCAACTCAGGAGTGCACCAACACTAAGACAACTAAGAACAAATATGTGGGATCTGCACTGACCAGGGAGGAATATTTCAATGGTTATACATCTGGAGACTCAATTGGCAACACCTCACTCCAGGACCTGCTCCTTCATAGACAACACGAAACAAAATGGTTGCTCGATCTAAAAAGAAAGTCTCCTTTGACATGTCGAAAAAGGAATCGTCTGATGATTCCTCATCATGTCCGAAAAGGGTAATACATATGAGTGAGGTATGTTCGGTAGTTTTAAAACCCTATCTACTCAAGGATACAAACATCAATTCCTATTGGATGACTCCTGCTCTTTACTATTATTGATCTAAATCCAATTCTCCTTGTCTCATTATATATACTGGAATAATTTCTTATTAGCTGACTGAGGCTGATGCTTCAAACTATCCATCATCCGAGGATGAATCGCTTGATCACAAAAAGGAACAAATTCTGAGAAAACAACTGAAGTAACTAAAGAACACGAATATATGGAGTACCTCCACCTTCAAGTATTATTCTTCTGAGGATAACTCTGATGATGGTGGGATATCATATGATTCATACGCTTCATCTACTCTCTAGCATTTTTTTAGGATAACACTAATGATGGTTGGGACTCATATGCTTCATCTTCTTCGTATCATTATGATCTCCCACCTCATGCTCACAAAAAGATCGACCAAAAACTGCCTTAATCATTGTCTACCCTCCCTCCCTCCTGACCTCATTGGTCTCCTTGTACATCTTCTTCCTCTACTTAGGCAAAGGCCTAAGTATAAGGGGGACCAATGCCATCTATATATATCATTCTTCTCATCAAATCCTTCTCAAGATCGCCCCATTTCAACCCTTCTTCCGTACTTAGGCTGACCAGAGCCTAAGTATAGGGGGAACCGATGCCATTTGTATCTACTCTTCTCATTCACACATCTCTTGACTGCCTCATTTTCTCTCTTCTTCTATACTTAGATTGTTCACAGTCTAAGTATAGGGGGGCAGACTGATCTATCTTTCTCTTTTTCACTCCCTTACGCTTAGCCCGAGCTATGTCTTCTCTACTCTTCTTGTGCTCTGAGGACACAACACTCGCTAAGTATAGGGGGATGTATATATACTATTTACATATTTTACCCATCGCTCATACTTTTGCGTAGGTCTATATGTATTTACGGGGTGGGTAACTAACATGAAAAAAATTGTGTCTGCATTTCACGCACATGCACTTAATCCAGCATCACATGCATTTGCATTTGTGAAAATACCTTGGGTTGTGAACCTAGTTATGAGAAGAAATAGAGAGTGTTCTTGACTTGACCATAATCCACTTAATTTTCAGAGGAACTTCACTGAGAAAAAGTATTTTAGAATCTTCATGTCTATGACTTAATTTTTTGAGTTCCACATGAGAATGTTCAACGTTTGACTCTTTGTGTCTAACATAGTCTTTTCATTCCGGGCATGACTTTGGAATAGGGAATTAATTTTTACTCTTGCACTATTCACTTAGCTAAACTCAGACGGGGTGTTGGATTACAGTGTGAGTTTCTTTTCCGGTAGCATGGACATCTAAAGATCGGTGTATGGGATGAAATAGAGCTTCAGAAAAGGGATGGATGGATGGGCCCAATTTTTGTAAGACCCCAAAACATGTATAGAAAAAAAGATTCCATATCCGTAGGGGTACAACAAGATCCATGCAGAGCTACCAAAAAACCAAATACAAAGAAGCCTACTACCAAATAAACATTTCACCAAAAAAAGGTCCTAATTTGAAGAAAACATGCAGATCTTGGTGGAGACTTGGCTAAACTGGTTGTTTTCACAAGGAAAGGTGACTACACTTGTCACCCTCCAGTTCTTTTCCATTTTTTCTAATATCTCCCCCTCTTCGATTGCGAACACAATGTGACAGACCATAGAAGGAAATACCTGACTCCCCGAGGATGAGTTACGAGAGAGGAGGTTTGCATGGTAGTCTGGCATTCTAGATGGGGAGAGCTAAAACCTTTCACACACATGAGCCGATTGTTCAATGTTCATGGGGTATGCTTTAGGAAGAGGATAGATCAAAGATGACTTCTAAGTAGAAACTGTGACAATGATAGAACTTGAAGGCTCTTGATTTTAAAATTCTAAATCTTACAGAAGTTCCGCCAAACTAATAATCCAAAGTTCGAGCCTGGTTTCATTTTCACCTTTTGCTCATGGTCTTGGTATGGAACCCAATCTCATTTCACCTATTTGCATTTCTTTAGATGATCAGGGACGGGCATGGTTTAAGTATAGGGGGATGATGAATCTCAGATTCATCAATCTAAAAATGACTAATTAAGCTCAAATCCCAAAAATTCATTGACATTTCTTCATTTATATTTCATAATTAGCATTGTTGCATGTATAATTAATTGCATTTATCTCTCACTATTGCAGAAAATAAGGAGCCGAAAATCCCAGCCCATTTTACATGTAAAATAGCCTAACTTTACTGATTTTTAACTAATTCATGCTAACTCCAAAATACCTGAAATTACATCCATTGTGTACACGATATTAACAAGAATAAATAAAAAATACAAAAAAATACTAACATAAATAAGTGGACCAGATACTCAAAACTTAATTCTTGGATTTCCGTACTAAAATGTTGATATCTTCCTTATCCAGTGTCCGATTTGATCCTGCTTACTTTTGAATTAAGGTACATTCAAATCCTTCAAAACAAGACCAAGTTTAAGTGAATCAGAGCTCATACGTGAAAGTTGGGTTTTAGGCCTCCTTTATACATTTTGTATTTTAGTGGTTTTGACCTAATATTTTATGAACATGCTTAACTCTTTTTATTTTAGTTCTTTTTCATTTTATTCTTTGACGAACTTTTTATTATGATACGCAAAAATCCAAATCCAAAAAGAGCTTGAAATCAAAGAAACTAACGGAATCTGAGTATTCACTAACTGTATGCACAAAAGCTGTCATTTTCGTATTTTATTTTATTTCTTCTTTTTCTCACTTAAAAAATTCAAAAAAATATATTAATGTGTAAATATTTATCTTTGATTTTATGATATTTTTTCCAAATTTTATATGATTTAAAAATAACAAAAAAATTATAAAACCCAAAAATCAAGGTATACTATATACTTGGAGTACCCAAAAAATATCACTTTATGCAAATGATCTATTTTGATTTTGGTCACTTCATGAAAGCTCTAGATCTCATCGAGACAAGCAACTTTCATGAAGAAAATATTTCGATCCGAGGTCATTCGCTAGTTTACCCATATTTATGATTGTATTTCATTTTCCGATTTTTGTGGGGCTGACACGAGGCATCTCTTAGAGCGGCCATGTGTCACCCATTTTTGGAATTTATATATTTCATTTATTTTTTAAAAAATAATAAAATAAAAATTTAATAAAAAAATTAAAAATACAAAATAAAAAAGGGGCGCATATGCAGAGCATGTGCCTCCTGTACACGTGCCCTATACGTACGCCCATCTTCTTCCCCACTTCGCCCAAATCACACCACCGTCTTCTGCCCCCAGTGTGGCTTCCAATTGCCGCTGCCACCTTCCATCAATGATCGGTTGCCTTCCCTATGTATCTCGCTCTAATCTTCCCAATCAAGCTAACAATCTCCTCCGCGATCCTAATGGAACACCGCTTTCCCGATTAGCCCCACATCCTTATCAAAACCAATCTGCCGAAATCCCATGTGGACCCAATTGATCCTAACCACCACCACTAAAAAGATCACCAATCTACTGTTGTCCATAACCGGTTGACTCCTCTGCCATATAACTGAGCTCTGCCCCTCGTCTTCAAACTATCCACCGTCGGCATGAAATCAAAGGAGGAGGTCATAGGTGACAGCCCGACCCCCTTCCCCTTCTTTGGTGAGATCCGGCCCTCTCGAGATCATTGCAATGCTACGCCTATGTCATGCATTTGACATTTCTCTGGCGCGCAATGTCGTCGAGCCAACGGCTTACATCACACCACCCATCCACTCCACTGTTTCATCGACAACGTCCTCCACCACTGTGCTTCGTTGACGCACATCGGAGCAGCCATTTCCCCCCGGAACTTCGCCGCATCTACTCCAGGAACTCCTTCACCTCCGGCTAGTACAAGGATCCCCTCTAGTCATCACATGTGTCCTCCTCTATCGACTTCACCGAAGACACTGCTCCGGCCATGTTCCAATATTGTAGATCCCCCACCGCCATCATCACATCCGTATTCGCCTCGCTGCGGAGAGTTAGTACCACCACTTTCATCGCCGATCTTCCTCGATGCGTCGATTACATTTCCTTCGCCAGCAACAACTACACTCCAATCATCCTCCACAACAACCCTTCTCCTTCGCTGCTCTGTCGGGTTCAAGTCCCCAGGCGGTCACGTGCTTCTCAATTCACGCCTGGGAACAATTGCATGTCAACCCCTTAGAGAACCTCACATTCGCTTCTAGGGCCCCAACTAGAGAGTAAATGCAGTACACGTGCTCCCTTACAACTTTTACAGAAGCAACCCTCTAAGTATCGCTTATTCATTAGAAGGCCCCTGCCATCCAAGGGCACATGCTGCGAACTTGCCTCTTGGATTTTTTTGAAGAAACTTCCCTAAGAGTTTAGGTAATTACGTTTCAGTATTTCCACTACATTTTCTATTGTATTTAATTATTTATTGCAAACAGACCCATGAGTTTCATTCATATTTTGAGCTACATTATTGCATATTTTTTTATTTAAAAATTAGCATGATGTTCTACAATTAATTCTCTATATTATGGCATAATTGTTGTATTCTTCTATGATGTGGTTATTTAACAATTAATGTCCTTGAGTAAAATTGCATATTTTGCCCAATTTGAGCTTAGAAATTCATAAGTAATTAACCATAGCTCTACAAATTGCCAAAAATTTACGGATCATAGAATTAATTGTATTTAACATTGTGCACACAAAGAATTGCATTTACATGCATGGTTTGCTCTACAAAATTATATTGTAGATTTCAATCTTTAATTTTTAGTAGGTATTAAACCTCATATTTTAAAGGTTTAGGATTTTCTGAGATCAGTCACCTAGTGATAAATCTTGGATAATTTTCTCATTTGAAAATAAATAGGTTTAATATTTATTGTAATTAAATATTGAAATTCACACCACTTGCATTACAAAATTCTTTAAATATTCGTCCTCCACCAATAATTCCAAAAACATTGTTGTGCTTTTATTTCACCATATTTTACATCTTGGCCATGTTTCATAAATTTTTGACATTGTTTGAAATTGTATTTTAGTCCCTAAAATTGGCCACATTTGCATTTTGCATTACAAAATTGTATAAAAAATACCAAAACATTCTGCCTTGAAAACCTTGCACGAACTTTAATAGACATAATTCTAGGTTGAGTCATTTGACTCCTTGAGTTTGATCTTGGGACTCGTCCAAGCAAAATAAACATAAAACCACAACGATTAAAAATTGAATAAATTAATCTGGTTACTTCTCAATTGATTCTGAATTCCAGCCTACAACGAAATGACAAATTCAAGTGATAATTCATGCAAATTAAAGTAGGGTTTTCGTGTCTCGTCACCTAGAATGTTCTCTAGGACTTTATACAGTTGAAAGTATTTGTCACTCATGCTCCCATCCTATAGTGACCCGATTAGTCTCTCTCATTTGAGATCATGACGGGTCCTTCTGATTTCTCCATTGGGGAAGTATAAGGACAAAGAAGATATAATTTGTCGTACAACACCTATTATGATAGCATAACACATGATTATGCATAGAGAATTACACATTTACATATAAAGAGTCGCTGGCAGTTGTATTCTCCATTGAGAAGTTCAGATCACGTCTTCTTTTTTCAAAGATTATATCTTACACTGACCACTATGTTATTCGATATTTACAACATAAGAGGATGCCAAGTCACGTTTACTCAGGTGGAAACTTTTTCTCCAAGAATTTGATTTGGAATTTAGATAATCCTGGAGTTAAGAATGTGGTAGCATATCACAAACCCAGAATTGAATGCAAAGATTCTCCCTTGAGCGGTGTGTCGATTACGGAAAGCTTCCCCTATGAATCCATTCCAAGTGTTGCTTTTCTCCCTAGGTATGTCAATATTGTGAATTATCTTGTTTCTGAAAAAGTTCCATAAGATTGAACAAGAGTAAAGAATAATATTTTTTGTCTGATATTCATTTCCATCAGTGGGAAGGTACATACCTTTTCAGGGAAGGTACACATTGCATTTGGTGTTGGTGTACTCCTAAGGATTATATTACTGTCCTCGAGAACTATCATAAGCTCTAATTTTGAGGACACCATTCTGAAAGTAGAACGACAATGAAAGTATTGCTTTGTGGATTATGGTGGCCCACACTATTCAAGGATGCTACATCTTATGTGAAAGGCTGCATTGATTGTCAGAAAATGGGAGGAACCCTCAGTTCCAAAGATTTAATGCCCCTTAAGTTTATTCAGATATCAGTTTTTTTATGCTTGGGGCATTTATTTTGTGGGATCATTTCCCAACAGTTACGGATTTGAATACATCGCACTTGCTGTTGATTATGTGAGTTGTCATACCATTTGTCGCTTTCTCAAGGACAACATTATTTTGCCGTACGGATTCCAAATATTTTGATTTCAGACGGGGACAACAATTTTGTCAATAAGGAAGTTAAAAAGCTTGTGAAGGAGTATGACATCGATCATCATGTCACATCATTGTTGAGTTATCAAATAGGGAGATCAAGACAATCTTGCAGAAACTTGTTAGGCAAGACACGAAGAACTGGTCTCAATTGCTTGACTCAGTTATTTGGGCTTATCAAATCACCTACAAGTCTCCAATAGGAATGTTTCCCTATCATATGGTTTACGAAAAGCCACGCCATCTACCAGTTGAACTAATTCACAAATCATTATGGGAAGTTAATATTTGAAAGTTGGACTCACAAATACATAGTCAGAATCGAAAGACTGATACGATCAGACTCCTTGAATTTAGAGACTCTGCATATGATAATAACCTTATAAAAGGATATAGTCAAATGCTGGCATGACAAGCACATCTGATGAAGGACTTTCAAGCTTGGACAGAAGGTAGGTTTATTTGTTGTGAAGTTAATGCTTTTCCCAGGCAAACTATAAAGCAAATGGACAAGGCCCTTCATTGTGAAAACTATGCATGATGATGGAAGCATCCTAATATTAGAATTGACATCTGATGTACAACTATTTGTAGTCAACAGACAGTTGCTAAACTGTATTTAAAGCATGATACATTGTTGTCCATTTTCGATTCAATTCATGTGCTTTTTGATGATGATCTCTCAGCCTCGGCATTAGTAGATTCAGCAGTGCTTGTAAAAATATTTTTTATTAATTCTTTCTTTCTGTTTTATATTTCCATTCTTTCATTCTTCTTATTATATCATCCATCCCCTTCATTTGTGATATACTTAGGATGACCATATCCTAAGTATAGTGGGGGTGAGTGCATCTGACTTTTCTTTATTATTCTCTTGCTTGTCTTCTAACTTGTCGATAATCCATTTCTATACTTATGGATATTTCTCCCTATGTATAATGGAGGCAAGTCGAGTCGATTTGTGAATTTGAATCGTCCATGATCCCCGCTTTGTGTACAGTCTGATATACTTAGAATTAGATGATCCTAAATATAGGGGGGGACAATTGGCTTCTCATTCTTTTATTTTGAGTAAGTGTAGTACAAACGTTTTTATATTTAACACGAGTTAGGCCTTCCATTATTGATCATTGATCACTATGAGGACATAGTTCGAGCTAAGTATATGGGGGTCATATATGTGTTATATATATATGTGTGTGTGTGTGTGTTTGTGTGGGTGTGTTAGACATAACTCATAATTTCATATTTTAAATAATATGTCTAATATACTCCATTGGGTATTGGTATACAATAAATCAATTGTAAAGAATAAACTCATGCAAATGTGTATATTTTTTTTGAAAAAATTTTAAAAAATTGGTTTGAAACTATTTTACAAAATGATTTGTAAAATGGTTGCAAAAAGTTGTTGAAAAATCTTTTTTTGAAAAATGTTCTCAAACTATTTGAAAAATAAGCTCTCTATAAAAGTTTGTAAAAGTTTGTAAAAAAATTTGTAAACATGTTTTTTAAAAAGTCTTTGAAAAATTATTTACAAAATATGCTTTCAAAATATTTGACGAAAGCTTGCAAAATTATTTTTCAAATTATTTGGAAAAACCTATAGATAATACATTTTAAGAAATTCTTCAAACAAAACATGTACATATTGTATAGAATCACGTATGAAGTTGTACAAAACCTGGATATACCTTGTATAAATTTCTTTGTAAATCCTTGCGGATTCACTAACTCTTTTGTTTTTGAAACATCTATAAAAATTTGCAAAATTCCAAAAAGACCTG
Source organism: Ottelia alismoides (assembly GCA_037367405.1). Lineage (NCBI taxonomy): Eukaryota > Viridiplantae > Streptophyta > Magnoliopsida > Alismatales > Hydrocharitaceae > Ottelia > Ottelia alismoides. Next base: position 204,478 of record JAZKJV010006542.1, on the reverse strand, counting down.
AAATTTTGAAAAATGTTTTCCAAACTCCACAAAAATTGTAAAACCTTTAAAAATATAGAAAATGTTCAAAACTAGAAAATGTATTCATAAAAATATACTTTGGATCACATAACCATTTTCTAAATGATTTTGATAAATGAACAAGTCCAAATAAATCAGAAGATTGGATCTTGTCCTAGACAACAATCCACTTAAATTCACAAGAATCTTATAGGAATTGGAATTAAGACTTTTCATATCAATGAGACTTAATTCTTTAAGTCCACAAGACTATGTTCCCATGTCATCTTGACTGGCCAAATTAGAGTATTTTGAATCGTACGTATGACTCTTGTTGATAATTACCTAACTTGGACACCGCACTCTACACATATCTCAACTCTGACGAGGTAATGAGGGTAGGATTCTTTAGCTTGAGGAAGCATACTAATGAAACCCAGTTTCACTATATTAATTAGTTGATATTGACCCCCTAGCTTTGACTGGAAGTAATAAAAACCATATAAAAAGTTCTATATGTCTGAGCCTTAGAATAAATTAAAAATACAAAGAAATAACAAAACAAAAATTGTAGTGTTTTTATACCCTTAAAATGCTCACAAAAATATTTCTCCATTTGTTTGACCTCGTCTCCATTTTTGATCAGATGAAACTTGTAGATATCATCGAGATCTACAACTTTCATGTTTTGAGTTTTTCCAAATTCAGCTTCATTCTCCGTCATATTTCTCATTCTTTATCCAAATAACTTGATTGGGCCACGTGGCTCCTTCTGGTTGATCCACGTGCCCGTAGCCCTCTCGCCACGTGCCTGCGCCAGCCGCCATCTGATCGTTTTCTGGAGCTTTAATATCCACCGCACGTAGGTGACCCAACCATAGCCTTCCGATCATTCCCAGATCAAATCACAGTAGTCTGCCACCACCTAATTCTCTTCTCGCCACGTGTCGTTTCCTCCGCCGCTCAATTGATCTAATGTGCCTCACTTCTTCACTATTCATCAGCGTTATGATTTCAGCCCTCCGATCCATCCCCAGATTGAATTTGGATTGTTCGTGTCTGCCATCTTTCCATTTCGACACGTGGCGCTATCTTAACCATTGATGGGGCCCTTCATCGATGTAATCTTAGTCGCTTGTAAGCGCCCATCACTCATATGTTGGATCAGGAGATCCAACGGCCAAGACCTCGTCTCCTACCTCCGGCCCCATCTCTCTCCAACGCCTTCCACCTCTCCAACCCATCTCCCCCTTTCCATTTTCTCCACCTCTCCAGCCTCTCCCTCGTCCTTCTAACCACTCCACAACATCGCCCTGTCTTCCGTCTTCTTCACGGGGACCCACTCGCTCCATGATCCTCTCTCGTCCACTCCACACGCCCCTCTCAAATCACGTTCGCCACCATTTTAACCTATGGCCTCCGCCTTCAAATACTCCCTCACCACCTTTATATCACCTCGTCCATCTTTATGTGGGGCTCAGCTCATCTTATCTCCACCTCCCCGTGATAGGAGGAGGTCGGATCGAAGGCGCCAAGATGGTGGCCCCTCCGATGTCGACCCCAAGCCATGGTAGGCTAGGCCCCCGGTGATAGCTCGTCGGCAAGCTGCCCCCAGTCATCATGGGGGCCCAGCGTCTGCCAATTCTTCCAGATAATCTCCTTGATTCTTCTTATATTTTCATCTTAGTTCTCTGATTAAATTTGGAGCTTCCTCTTAATTTCCTTATCCATTCATCATTGTGGTAGCTCCGCCTCGAATCCACCTCCTTTGTGCACCCCTCTGATAACTTTCTCCCCTTTCGCCACACCTGATCATGTTTGACCCACCTCTTCTCCTACTTCACCAGAGACAGGGCCTCGGTCTCACATCTTTCTGCCTGCACAAGATCCCATTCCATTCCCAATAACCTCGCAGTAGCTTGTGCTTCAGCTAGTGGACTAATAATTGCTGGTATCTCTGATTGGTCGGAGCTCTCATCAGGGTGTACATCAAGTTCATCATCATCGACAATATCAGGCCCCCTCCATCATCCAAACCACCCCGGCGAATCACTAACATTAGAGCTTCATGGCCATATATGAGGATACTCCATCGAGCTTCAGACGTCTTGCCATGACAGAGCGGAGCTCTTGTGACTTCGCTAGAGCTCTGATCACGCCGCCTGCCCCACGGAGAAGGGAGAAGCTCCAGGATGCACATACGTCATTGGATGGCACCCTCCTGTTGGTCATCCAACGGTGCACATCCAGCCACGTCGCCACCCTTGTGCCCTTACCACCACCGTTCGATAGTGGTGATCAGATGGTTCCTGCGGAGCCTCGTGTTAGCTCCAAGTCATCTCTGAGCCTTCTATCCGAGACTTCAGGCTTGGGTAACCCGAGCATCCTCCGAGACAGTGTCGAACCCCAAACTACTTCCGAGCATCTTCCAAGGTTGAGCATCCGCCGAGCCTCGCCCCCTACGTGCTTAGGCACGTGAGGTTGAGGTAATTTGCATAGAGGCCCCTACAACTTTTTATAATTGCAATAGGTCCTGCTAGCACGTACTGGGTAAATTTCAGGAAAGGCCTCATAACTTCTGTTATTTACATTGAGGCCATTCCAGGGACCTGTTTTGCTATTTATTTTCATGTTTTTTTACATTTATGCCTATGGTTTCTTTTGTGAATATCTTGAGCATCCGATATCTATTTGAGTTGATTTTAGTTGCGTATCGAAGATTGTTTTATGATCTTACTAATGGCATATCTATCATTCTGTTTGACACTTTGGATTATGTTGATTAATTTTAATTACATAGTGTCACTTACTCAATGATATTCATGTTATTATGTCACATGTTAATGCAGATTGCTTCGTAAACATATTCTAAAATTGATTACATATTAATTGCTCAGTGATTTTACCTAATTAGGGCATATTTGCTTCATTGTAGCATTGCATATCCTTGCATGACAGAAAATCAAATAAAAAATGTGTTCGCATTGTCTGTATTGTGTCTTCATGCACATTGACCTATGGATTTCTAATTCCACACTTAATCGGAATAATAAGAATCGAGATTCACAAGTAAGAGGCTCGTGTCCCTAAGTTCGACCTTGGGCTTGCCAAGTAAAAAATCGAACGCTTTTGATTTATTGATGTTATTTCTGATTGGTCTTTGATGGACCCAATTCGGTTAATTGCAATGACATTAGAGGTGTTAATTTTACACTATTAAAGGGCTGCATTTCTCGGATTTATCAAAGGCATCATTGCTAAGGACATAGCTCATCTTTTGTTTATTTACATTTTTAATATTTAATTGAGTGTTAAATTATGATTCATTGTTCATGATGTTGTCTTGTATTATTAATCATGCTTCGATTGATATCTAACACAAGTCTTTGTGGCAAGACCCTTGGTGATTAAGAAGGCAAAGAACATGCGTTCCTCAGTAAAAGGAGCAACATATGTAAACATTAGAGGAAAATCGATAAAAAGTGTGTTTCTTGCATTTTTATTTTCCATGTAATAATCTTCTTTACAGAGGTCTTCGTTTGAAGACTCGCGTTTGTAAATGAACGATAATATTGGTGGTTGTGTGGGGATCGCCCCACTTGAGTGTTGACCTAGGATCAAGCACGCAGCTCTCTGAGCTTTACTCACATTTTCCTTATTCTTTGGGTTTGATCGTAGGTAGGACACACATTAATTCAAGATGCACATAAACATCGCTTCACTTAGCCCAAAAAATTCAATTTGTTCTTCCCCACTAATAGAACCATGTTAGGTGCGGTTTTTCATTGACTTGCATACATTTAGCTTTAGGTTTTAATTCAGTCTGGTTTCCATGAAATTTTGCTCAAGGCACTGCGAGTTGTTTTAGCATAGTTAATGATTTTATTGACTGCATGGCTTTTTCTCGACCGTCCATCCTGGTTTGATCACCTAGGTTAATGGAAATTAGGAATGATTAGTAGACAATTGATTCATTGATTTGTGCTCACATTTTGCTCAAATTTAAACAGTTATAACCTTAAGCAAATAATTGGGACTGTTAAATGCAAGTTGACCTAAAATATAGTAAAATCATGTTTTCGGATAGCAACACCCTTGTTTACGTAGGATGGTTTTATTAGACATTTTTCTTGATCGTTGCAGAAATTAGAATGCTTTAATCACCAATAAAAATGACAAGATAATCAACCAACACTTGTTGGTTTCTTGTGTGAGTTGGTGAATTCAAAGGGTATTGTATGCTTGATTGAGCCTTGATTGCTTCGGCACCTTCCCCTAGAACTTAGGTGCTCCATTCATCTCCAAAGATTCATTCGCTTACCTGTAAATTCATCCTAACTTCTTTGTTCCCCTCAGGTCTCCCCAACATCAGTTATCCATCTTTGTACTTAGGCTGCTCTCGGCCTAAGTATATGGGGGGACTGAGTCCCCATGATTTTTCTTACTCATTTATATGTTCCTTGATACTAAGGTTATTTCTAACCTGAGTATAGGGGGTGTCCTCCTTAGTTCATGTATATTCTTTTATACTTAAATGGAGCTTTGGCTTTGTATCATCTAGTGCTATGAGGACATAGCAAAGTTTAAGTATAGGGGGTATATAGTATATACAATATATGTACTTTAGTTATTTTTTATAAAATTTTAAATAAATTTAAACTTTTTGGGCTAAAGTATATTTTTATGGACTATGTGGACAAAATGTTTTCAAAGCATTGGAAAATTTTCTATACTATGTTACATTATTTTTAAGGAAAAAAATTTGAAAATGGGTTTTACTTATTTTGAAAAATTATTTGAAAAATATTTGTAAAAATCTATATATGTGACATGTTTGGAAAATATCTTATAGATTTCAGTAAAATGAGTTTAACTTGTTTTCTAACTTTAATAAAAAATTCATAAAAATGAGAAAAACCAAAAAATCCTTTAAAAGTCAAATTGACAACTAAGCGCAAATAAGTAGCCGCTTTTCATTGAGGGTGTCCCTTAGCAGAGTAGGTGGTTTAGATGACATCATGTATGGCCTCGTCCTCAAGCAACGAGTTCCATTTTACGGCTTGTACTTACACCTATAGTGGTTGAAAACAGATGCGATAACTCATTTGAGTTTAGGCAGTCAGTAGGCTTTTTAAAGTCTTCATCAAAATATCAAAACATGGTTGAAGGAGTTGGATTAAATCCCCGACACTCCCACTTCCACACAGGATCAGTTATGGTCGAGAATACTTGGTTTGAGAGGTCTTGAATTTTTACGTTAACCAGCCTTAGCCATCAGGGTCTTTGACTTAATTATCCACATTTCCCTAATTTGCCAGATTTGCACGCTATATTGTATGCTTAGTCTCAGCCTTAAGAATATGATCAACACTTCACATGTACAACTGTGGTAATGATGAGATGAGTTGAAATTTCATTTGAGGGACTGGGATGTGGGATTCAAGTTTGGACTTGATTTAATGATGCTAGAGGATGGGATAAAATCATTGAATACTTCATGAAAACTGAGTGTCAACATTTTTAGCTAGTATGAGAACTTGGTTCTTATACTAATCTCTTGACATCTACCTACGTGCCAAGGTGTGGATAAAATAAAAATGTTGATCAGTGTGCGCCAACTCTTGGTAAAAGTAGTGGAGCTAGCCAAAAATAATACAAAGCAAAGAAATATCAATGTTGAAAGAAAAGCTCTCATTCCACAAAGTCAAATATCAACAGAGTTTCCATCAATGGAGAGCGCTCCAAACCATTTCAAAGTGTCCACTTGGACCACCGCTTTTAGTACCAGGAGTCTGGCTTGAACCAAAAAAGGGCTCTGCATCGTAAATGCTACAAGTCTGTGTGTAGAAGGTATGATAGGTTCTCAAAAAAGGCATACCCCGGTGTACTCCTTGGAAAACAAGTGCATACGACTCCAACTTATCTTGATGGACGCACTGATCAACGCCAAAAAATATACGTGGATTAATAAATTACTTGAGATAATCATTGTTCCAATGAGAGGTAGAGAAGAAATGACACAATCCTAGACCCTCCATCAACTAGCCTACCACCTACACTTCTAAGTTTGACAACTAAAGAGACGTTTGATTGGACGCAATATTTGATTTATTCCCTAGAGTTGAGGATTGGGTCCTTAGGAAAATTTCTTGGACCAGGACCTTGGGTGAAGTTGTGACTCTACACTCGTGATTGCGGTCAACACTTAATGTCATATACTTAGCTTATATGTATACGAGAGAGAGTTTGAAGAACTAGAGAAATGGATACCTCTTGATTAAGGCTATGCTGAGCTCTGAGATTTAGGATCTCTAAAACTGGGAGTTCTTGAACGGATCAGATCCTGTACGCACATGCACAATCGCGTTAATCCAACTCATTCATTTTTTAGATTCTCAGGGACGAGCATTGTTTATGTATAGGGGGTGATGAAACCCATTATCATTGTATTAATTAGCAGATATTAACCCCTAACTTATAATGGAGTTTATAAAAACTATATAAAATGTTGTATATGTCTGAGCCTTAGAGTAAATTAAAAATAAAAAAATAACAAAACTAAAATCGTAGTGTTTTTATACACTTAAAAACGCTCACAAAAATATTTCTCCTTTCGTTTGACCTTGTCTCCATTTTTGGTCAACACGAAACTTGTAGATCTCATCGAATCTACAACTTTCATGTTTTGAGTTTTTCCAAAATCAGCCTCTTTCTCCCTCATATTTCACACTCTTTATCCAAATAACATGATCAGGCCACGTGGCTCCTTCTTGTTGAGCCATGTGGTACGCAACACTCTCACCACACGCCAGCGCTAGCCACCATCCGATTGTTTTCTGAAGCTTTAATCTCCACCGCACGTAGGCGCCCCAACCACAGCCCTCCGATCATTCCCAGATCAAATCACAACCGTCCGCCACTACCTAATTTTCTTATCACCACGTCTCGTTTCCTCCGCCGCTCGATCGATCTAATGTGCCTCACTTCTTCACCGTTCATAAGCGTTATGATTCCAGCCCTCCAATCCATCCTTAGATTGTATATGGACCATTCGCCTCCGCCCTCTTTCCATTTCGACACATGGTGCTACCTTAACCATTGATGGGGCCCTTCATCAATGTAATCTAAGCCGCTTGTGAGCGCCCTTCTCTCAACCGTTGGATCGTGAGATCCAATGGCCGAGACCTCGTCTCCTACCTCCGGCCCCATCTCTCTCCCATGTCTTCCATCTCTCCAAACCGTCTCCCCCTTTCCACTTTCTCCACCTCTCCAGCCTCTCCCTCATCCTCCTAACTACTCCACAATGTCTCCCTTTCTCTTGTCTTCCTCGCAGGGACCCACTCGCTCCATTATCCTCTCTCATCCACTCCATATGCCCCTCTCAAATCATGTTTGCAACCATTTGAACCGTCGACCTCTTCCTCCAAATACACCCTCATCACCTACATATCACCTCGTCCACCTTTATGATGGGCTCCGCCTAGCACCTCTCCACCTCCCCATGACAGGGGGAGGTCGGATCGAAGGTGCCAAGACGGCAGCACCTCCGGTGTCGACCCCAGGCCATGGTAGACCCGACCCCCATTGTTAGCTCACCGGAAAGCTGCCCCCAGTCGCTGCGGTGGTACAACGATTACCAGGACTTCATAAAGAAGCCCGCTCCAGGCCTAGCATCCGCCAATCCCTCCAAGTTAGCTCCTTGATTCTTCATGTATTTTTCATCTTAGTTCTCAGATTAAATTAGGCGCTTCATCGCAATTTCCTTCTCCATTCATCATTACAGTAGCTCCGCCTCGAATACACCTCCTTCGCGCACCCCTCCGATAACTTTTCCCCCTTCTCCGTGCCTGATCATGTCCAACCCACCTCTTCTCCTACTTCGCTGGAGACAGAGGCTCGGTCTCCCATCTTTCTGCCTGCACGAGACCCCATTCCATTCCCAAACACCTCGCAGTCACATGTGCTTTGGATAGTGGACTAACAATTGCAGGTATCTTTGATTGGTTGGAGCTCCCGCCTGGGTGTACTTCAAGTTTGCCATCGCCGGCGATATCAGGCAGCCTCCATCATGTAGACCACCCCGGCGACTCACTAATGTCAGAGCTTCATCGCCATAATCTAAGGATACTCCATCGAGCATTAGACATCTCTCCATGACCAGGCAGAGCTCATGTGACTTTGTCAGAGCTCTGATCATGCCGCCAGCCTTGCGGCGGAGGGAGAATCCCCAGGACGCACAAACGCCATTAAATAGCACCCTCCCGGTGCTCATCCAACGGCACACATCCAGCCACGTCGCCACCCCTGTGCCCTTACAGCCATCGTTCGATACTGGTGATCGGATGGTTCCTGTAGATCCACGTGTCAGAGCCACGTCATCTCCGAGCCTTCTATCCGAGCCTTCATGCTTGGGTCACCCGAGCTTCCTCCGAGCGAACGTCGAACCATGAACCACTTCCGATCCTCTTCCGAGCCTGCTCGTCCTCCAAGCCTCGCCCCCCACGTGCTCAGGCACATGAGGTCGTGGTAATTTGCACAGATGCCAACGTTAATTTTTATATTACAGATAGGTCCTGCTAGCATGTGTAATCCACGTGCGCCTGGGGTAAATTGCAACTAATCCCCTTTGGGTTTTAACAATTACATTTTACCCCCACACATGTGGGTATATTTCAGGGAAGGCCTCACAACTTTTGTTATTTACATTTAATCCTTCCAGGGACAAGTTTGTTGTTTAAATTCATGTTTTTTCTTGCATTTATGCCCCTTGTTTATTTTGTGAATATCTTGAGCATCCGATCTCCGTTTGGGTTGACTTCAGTTGCATCTTGAAGCATGTTTTATAATCTTTCTGATGACGTAGCTTCTTTCTGTTTTGACACTCTGGATTATGTTGATTAATTTTAATTACATAGTGTCACTTGTTCATTGATCTTTATGCTATTATGTAACTTGTTAGTGCATATTGTTCGTAAACATATTCTGAAATTGCTTACATATTATTTGCTGAATGATTTTACCTAATTAGGGCATATTTGCTTCATTGTAGCATTACATATCCTTGCATGACAGAAAATCAAATAAAAAATGTGTTCGCATTGTCTGCATTGTGTCTTCGTGCGCATTGACCTATGGATTTCTTATTCCACACTTAATCGGAATAATAAGAATCTAGATTCACACGTAAGAGGCTCGTGTCCCTGAGTTCAACCTTGGGCTTGCCCAAGTACAAAAATCGACTGCTTTTGATTTATTGATGTTATTTCTGAGTTGTCTTTGATGGACCCAATTCGGCAGACTGCAATGACATTAGAGGTGTTAATTTTACACTATTAAAGGGCCAATTTTTTCGGATAAATCACATACGTATGGAAACGTACGTTGTAACCATAGGTGGCTAGTGCCCCCCTACTCAGTCTAGTGGCATGGATGTCTAAAGACATGAATTGTTGGTTTTAGTAAAGCTTCAAAAGATGGTCATTCTACTAGCTCAAAAGGAATATTTCCTTATGTAAATTCTTTTGTATATAATACCAAAATTGCAAAATTAAAAACTCCAAAAAGAATAAATGGGGAAAAGTCAATGAAAGTTCAATCCCATCAGAGTATATGTGAATTAAGCAAGGCATTGTACTTCAATGTCAATTATCTCAAGGTTGCCAGCAGCAGGAGGCTTGACTACACTGGCCAAGCTCCATATCATATATGCCTACTGGTCACAATTCATTCTTCTTCTATCCCCTCTTCTTGAGTCAGTTGCACTTTAACTTATAAGGGAATACCTCGGTCCTCGAGGAAAGAGTGTCTAGATTGAGGAATTAGGGTTATCTTGTTGATAGAGATTGTTCCTAGCAGTTCCTGATGAGAAGAGCTATATACACTTCAACTTTATAAGTAATACTCATATTGATACGGTTTTGCATATTAAGATACTTATTCTGACCTGGTGTTTAACCCAAATAAACCCAAGAACTTTCTTGTGGTCCACACAAGGCGGGACCACTAAGTCGTTGTGGTGACAGTTCTCAAAGACCAATGGACTAAGCAACAATCAACCCATAATAAAATAATTACGCAGTGAAAGCAAGAGATGTGGATAAAAATTTATTATAACCTTACAAACAAGTGTGTCAGGTGACAAGCATAGTAGGGTGTTGAACTTAGGGAGAGAAGTCGGTGTAGCAGGTATATTTTTTATAAATCAATAATGAATAAATAATAAACGTGTATTTGTACAATATTTACTCAATAAATTAATAAATAAATTAATGTTTTGTGGTTTTTTAATAAAAAAAATATTTAATATTTATTTATTTTTTAAATTTTTAATTTCTATTTTGTTTTTATAATTTTCTGATTTTTATTTCTTTGCTTTTTAACATAATATATATATATATATCAATTTATATAAGCATTATGTAAATATAGCTATTATATAATATGAGACATATAATAAATATACAAAAAATATAAAATATAAATAAGTACAGTACTTTTTATTTTTTAAAGAGATTAAAAATAATTATAAGGTATTTATAAAAAATATAAACAATATATATTTGTATATAGGGATATACTACAATATAGGGAATTATAATGATAAATAAATATATAAATACAAAAAAAAAGTACCCAATAAACTATTTTTGTGTTTTAAATTTTTTTCTATTTTTTATTTTCATGAATTTATGTTAATTTTTAGGTATTTTTTTAATTCTGAAGTAGACAAAATAATTACTAGATAAATAGCGCGAGTTATTTTAAGGTTTTAAAATACAAAACAAAGTCAAATTCTCAAAACTAATTTTAATAGGTAATAATATATATAAATAAAAATTTCAAATAGAAACTAATATTTTTGGTATTTTTGATTTTTTTTATATTTTTATAAGTATTTTGAGTTTTTTAATTTTGTATGATTTTCTCTTCTATTTTTAGGGAATTTTGGGTCGAGAGGTACTAAATACAATAATAAACAACTACTATTTTTTTGAATTTCTTAAGATGTTTTAATTTTCGTATTTTTTTGCTTAGGTAGTAAATATAAGCTCACTGCTTGATTTTGGATAAATAGACAAAGATCTAAAATGACAAATAAAAACAATGGCGTGAAAGAGCATCATTCAAGGCATATATTTGAATTTTTCCCAAAATGAAAATCAAACAGGGGGCATTTTTAATAAAAAATAAACAAGAAAATAAAATATGTAATCTGGTAGAAACAGTTGTAAAATTGGACATAAGTATCCATGCATTTAATTACCCCAAAGCAGAACCCAATGACATACGAGCAATTTTTCCACATATAATCAAATAAATCACACCCTATAAGGGCTTAAATGCAATATAAACAAGTCTCAAGTCCATATCTACATTTTTCCAAAAACTAATACATTGAATCTACACTTTGTTATACAAAAATTAAATACAAATTGGCATGATATCTAAGCTAAATGCCCACCTCACTTGGGAGGCCATGTGAGGTGAGCTGGCGCGGACTACCGTGCAAACCCGACGAAAGCTTAGGGGCCATACTATATTTTTTTACAAAAATAAATACACTCCATATATTTTTACAATACTATACTAAAATAAATGAAATATATAGGGGTTTCAACGAAAATTGCCCCTTAATTGACGGAAGGGAGTGGTTGTTATGGTGGCAAGTAGGCGCCACTTAACTTGATTAATGGCTCTCGGTGTAGCGTTTCATGGTCAATCCCATGGTAGAGGAAAGACCTGGAACCACCTCTCCATAGGACGATTGTGAGGTGAAGATGAAGAATGAGGAAGAACAAGTTCTTCCGAAATTTGATCAAAGAATACGGGTAGCTGGATGGGTATCCGGTCTTGCTTCTTGGCTCATTGGCTTCCAAGTACTCTACCGCATATACAGGTGGTGCTAAAGTGGTCCAGGTCCCATTGGTGGTGACCTGGAGGGGTCTCCTCCATTCAGCACCTGGGAATGGAGTTCTTCGTTTCATATGCTTCCCAGGTGCACTTTTTTTGCCAAGGACCTGCAAGAACGTCTTCCTAGATAGAGGAGACGTGCCTCGAATCATTTTGAAGCTATGGCATGAAGATGGGGAAGGGGGTGGCCATGCTCCAATGGATGGTGGAGGAGGAGCATCGAATGCGCCCAATCCTTACAGGATCAGGATGATAGGTGGCTCGAGAGAATGGGAACATGAAGGGTGACAAAATGAACCTGGAAGGTCGGTCGGAAACTGTTGATTGCATGATGGAACATGGCCGGAGCCCAGTGCTCTAACGAATGCTACGATTTGAATATTAGCTACAGCTACAATCGAAACTTGAAATAGAGTGCCAAATTAACTTATGAGGACTAAAGCTATTTGAAAATAAACTAAATATGCAGCTCGAACGTGGTTCTCACCTAAGATTAGAACATGCTGGAGCTCTGCCTGTACCACCCAATTCCACTGCTCTACTCTGTGCACCACCCTCCGCGAGCCTCCCAGTTGTCACATGGAGCTCTAACGATTCGAAGGAAAAAGAGGTCAAGTGGTGAAATGGGGATCAAAAGGTGTTGGGAGGCGACGAAGGTTATCTATGCACATCGTGGAGGGTGCTTATTGACTAGGGATTAGGAATGAATGAATAGTGTATAGAGGTTTTAGCTATATGATGTGTATTATGTTTGATCAAGGATTGATTTTCATGAAAAATCAGGTTGATCAGAATGATAGGTCTCCTGATAAATTAGAGAGGTTAGATGGAAGAGTTTGTCAAGACTCCGTACACCACTATTCAGCCAGTAGGCTGGAAAATGACACAATAGGCATTCTTATTCGAATTAAATGATCTACAATTATTAAACAGTTCATTATTGAAAAACTCAAAACATAAAATATCTTAGATATTTTATGTATTATTTATTAATGATTTTTATTTATTTTTATGATTAGGTTACTTATCTGTTGTGATTTAATTACAATTATATATGTATTTATTTGTATTTATTTATATTTATTTTATGCACTTTTTGTTATTTAGTAAAAAATGAAATAGTAAATAATAATATCAATTTTTTATTTATTTTGAGGATATTTATTACATCTTTGCTTATTTCTAGTTTGTTTTTATATGCATGTTTATTATTTCAAATAATCTGGTTTATAATATATGTATAATTTGTGTAGGTATATTTTGCTTATATTTAAGTATACTTTATTTATTTAAATTTACTTTAGTGGGTCTTATTTTTGTTTCTTGATTCAGTTATGATATATATATATAATATGTACACATGTATAAAAAATATAAAGTGAATAAAAATATGAAGAACATATAAGATGAATATTATATATAGATATATAGTACAATTTCGATCCAAAACCTAACTTCCACATTTTAACTTTGATTTTATTGAAACCACTATCATTAAATAGATTATTAAAAAAATATGAACAATAAATATGAGTTTGGTTAATTTGGAGTTTTCATTGGGGAGATACAATTCTAAGAAGTTTAGATTACATCTTTTTTTATTTTGTGTGTCACGATCACATAATTTATTATTTTTATTTTTGTTTTTCCTTTGTATTCAAAGTTTATTGATTTGATTAATAAATAATGGGGAATAAATTGGGTGCCAAAATGAATATTTACAACTGTAAAAATGAATGCTTTGAAAAATATTTTATGAAGTTTTCGGCCCTTGTCTCCCCTTATTCTATTCCTTGATGACCAAGTCAAATGTGCCTTGGTCTCTGGGGTTAGGGCAATCAGTCTATTTCAGACTTCATTTATTTTTCTTTTCTTTTCCTTTTTTCTTTATTTTTGGCTGAAAATATATACAAGTATACAACAAATATTCAATAACTAATGATTGTTAATATGCACAAATTAATATTATTAATATGCATTTCACTAGGGATGGAAGGCCAAAATGAAAGAATAAATTTGATGAAATGGATATTCATCACCTGGCTATTGAGGTGAAGTGGACATAGATTTGTTGAACTCGAGGGTTGTTAAGTTATAGATCATATTCCCAATAAGGTTCTGAACAAACTAACAATCAAAAGGCCTTAACTGAGCTCCAAACCTTGATTTAGTGAAAGAAAAGTTCAAAAATTATATTTATTCTAACTTTCTTTATTCTCCTTTCATTATTTTCTCTTTCACATCACTTATTCTTCTAATAAGTGTTTGCTAGGGACTAGCAACGGTAAGTACCGGGGTTGATGAATAGCCATTCATCTCCCTTTATTCTTTCATTTTTTTGTAAATCCATATCAAATCATCTATAAATAATAATAAATTGTACAAATTAACATTCATTCTTCATCTATAATTAGTCTTCAATTACTGTACAAATCTATGTATTTAAATCCAAAATAAAATAATAGAAAAAGGAAAGGAAAGTAAATTAAGTATCAAAGATAATGAATTACCCTATACCCTGAGACAAAGTCAATATTGATCGGGTTGACAAGGAATAAAGTAGGTGGATAAATGTTAACACTGTACATAAAAATCGTAAATTAAAACCCTAAAAATAACTTTTTTACACCACTTTATTCTTCACTTTACACACTCCAGAGAACAAAATGTTCAACATGACACTTGTACTTATTAATTGATAGAAAATAATAAAAATAATTGCCAATAAAAATCATGCACGATGTAACTTGTACTACATATGAAAAAGCTACAAATCGAACTTCACATACCAATATTTTCTACATATAAACTCAAATTAAATCAAACTCACCTCCATTGTATTCTGAAATAAATTATCTATCTAATGAAGATGATTTCATTAAAAATGGAGTTAAGATAAAAAAAGTCATCTTTCTAGGGTACTATAATGTTGTGTATTTGTATATAATCCTAATATATTTTGTTCTTTACATTGCACTCCTCTTGAAATTTTTACATAATTATATATATTATACAGAATATATATAACAAGGAAAACATAAATAAAGACATTGAAACAGACTTAAAATAATTAATCAATATTAATATATAAGCATAGTATACCTATAATGTATTATATATGTATTTATTTATGTACATGATTAAAAATATAAAATTCCTATACAAATATGTAAATATGTAAATAATAATAATTTAAATAAATAAAATATCTAATTATAATGATATGTATAAAAATAACTTAATAAAAATATAAATAAATAAAATATACATAAATAAACACTTATAAAACATTATATAAATTATAATACCTATTATATTAGGTTATAAAAATAAATAAAAATAACATAAAACTAGTTCATAAAAAATAAATAACTTTTTTGTTTTTATTTTATTTAAATAAATAATTTTTATTTTTTTCTATTTCCTTCCTATTTTCTTTTTATATTATCTTGTAGTGGGCTAAGGTTGCCCAATGAGGGTGTCCCATTCATTGACCCCCAAGTCAACTGTCATTTTTCTGATCGCCCCCTCCTATAAGATCTATGACTCCACCAACCCTCTTACCTTCATCAAAGTTTCACGTCTTGCACGTGACTCAACTCTACCTAATTTCTTCATCAACACTCTTCAGTATATGATCCTCCATCTCACCTTAACTTCTGCAAATTCTGAGGAGCATCATGTGCTCCATGATCATCATTTTTTCTGAAGCTTTCCACTCTATTTGTAATAAGGACCCAATCCATCTTTTTATGTTTTATCCCTCTTCTACTTGTGTATCCCCAAAGGATTCACCTGGAATGTGTTCTTGGTGACAACAAGAAATACTTGGTCCCGTCGACGATGATAAGGAGGAGGAGAATGCGATCCAACCATCATTACAACACTGCTCTAGGTGGTTCATCTTCTCCCAAGTTTAGCGAGTAGGTACGAGCTGTTTAATCGCATTTCTAGTGTATATTTTATTATATTCTTTAATTCCATCTTTTATTTCATGGCTTTACTAACTAGTTTATATTAGATCCATAGATTTTAAGCTGAAGATCTATAGCTCCGACTATTTTTCACACATGTAGCAACCTTGTTCTGACTCCACAACACCTCCATCTCATGCCCCATCACGTTCTTCATCTGATCGACCCATTTATCACCCTTGATGTTTCGTAGATCAGGAACATCGAAGCTCCTCTTCCACCGCACACTAGAGTACCTTCACCCCATACATTTTAGTGCTTATCGGCTTCAATATAAGGTTGAGAGTAACTCTCGAGCCTCAGAGTCTTTTGGTGCAGGTACCCTTTAGAGGTTCGATTCAAGCCTGCAAAGGAGATCCATATTCCCGAACATACTTGAGCCTCCAGGCCTATTTCAGTGTGGTATGGATCATTCTAAGGCATCTGGGAGTTGTGGAGGAGCATCAGCTCCATTTCTATCCCTGGTGAATCTATGATTCCGTGCCTTTATTCTTTCATTTTGGCTAAAATCCTGGATTAAATACATGTAAATATTAACTAATTTCTAGTAATAAATATTCTAATAGCATTTATTAATATTATATATTTAACACGTTTATTCCAAAAAAAATAATAAAGAGATAAAATGAAAAATAAAAAGAGAAGAAGAATGTATATAAAATGTATAGACTGATCCTAACCACGAGGTTGGGTCACTATTGACTTGGTCGATAAAATAAAAAAGTTGGGGGAGATAAGGATCTTAACATATAAAAATGTCAGAAAACTGAGACCATTAATTGTACATAAACACAGTTTTCACTTTGTAGATATTTCACTTAATTTATTTATTATCACGACAACTTAAAATCAAAATACTTTCTTCAAAAAATTGTTCATAAAAATATATATTATTTTATGAAAATATTGGAAAAATTATCCGTTACAAAAATAAAATATCATGATGAACCGAAAAAGAAGCAAAAGCCAACTTCCAAGGTTTATAACTATTCATAGAAAACTTCAAAGTGACCAAACTCACTTTTAAACTTCATTCTATACTTAATATTATTTACTGAAAATATAAAAAAATTAGAATAAAACATGTGAGTTTTGGCGTTTGGACCCCTTTGTCTATATGTACTATATGTATATAACTTCCAAATTTTCTAATTAATAATTCTTAACTCTGTTTAACTTAATTTCTTTTATAAAATATTTGTAAAAATCATTAGAAAAATATAAAAATATAGCAAATCAAAGTGCCAATAAATCTCGAAGCCACGAAGACGTGACCTAAATTTTCCGGACCTCATAACTCGGCCATATGGACTCTGAATTAAGCGTAGTCACTTTTAAAGTTTGTTGTATTGAATTATCTACCAAATGACACTGATCTCGCTAAAATCAGAGTTAATATTTGAAATGTGAGTTTTTGGGACCATATTGGTATATAATGTACAATGTACCTTAATTTATATTATTTAATATATGTTATTTATTATATCTATATAATATTCTATTATTAAAATAAATTAAACAAAAATCACTTATTAATTAATTAAATAATTACTTAATTAATTACTAATTATTATTTAATTATTCAATTATTTATTTAATTATTAATTAATAATTAATTAATTAATTATAAATAATTCAGTTACTAATCTTATTTAATTATTTAATTCATTATATAATAAATTTTATAATTAGCAAATTAATAATTTATAATTTTTTCCCTTTCTTTTCTCTCTCTCATCCCTTTTCTTCTTCCCTCATCGTATTCTCCCTTCCTATCCACCCGTACGCTGCTTCTTCTCTGCCAATTTCCTCAATGACAGGTCGTTGACCGGTCGTTCCTCCAACCGCCTGCGGTCGCCGGACTACCACCGGTGACCACAACACCTTGCTTGGTCGTCACATCACCTTCCCTATTTGAGGAGCCCTCGACCCCATCAATTCGTCCATTTGCCATTAGTACTCCTCCACTTTCAGTTCCGAGAGCCGGACGATGATAGGGTTCCTTAGCTCTATCGAGCAAGGTTGATGAGGTCGTGGTACAGTGAGATCGAATGCCAATGGAGTCCTCTCTATCATGCATACATCCTCCGTTGTCGCCTCTCTATTGAGGCGAAGATCAACATCGAAGCTTGAGCTCCGATTCTACAAGAAACATCCGTCATCCTCTTGTATCAAAGTTAGAATTCTGATTCTATTCTGATTCTCATCTCTCTTTATGATTCTCTCCTCAATCCTTCTCGTATTCTTCTATTTTTGATTTTTTTTGAAATCAAACCAACTCCTTTTGTCCAATCATCACATCATCTTCTTAATCCCACCATTCTATGTCGATTTCTATTTGGATCACATTAATTTTGTTCCATCGACCATCTCTGATCATCTTGATCAGAGAACAACTTCGACTCGACTGTTATTCACGATTCAATCATCCATCTCCTAACATTCCGATCATTGGATCGAGCTCGAACCGAGTTTCATCACTTGCATGTGTAAAAATGCAGTTATTGTAAATACGAGCATCATCGACTAAACAGATCATCTACATTTCAGATGAAGGAGCAACACTTGAGAAAACCACCACCGCATGCAGCCTTCTTCCAGCCGTGCGATTAGATCTGATATCACGACCCAAAGCCTGCCAAGCGTCATCGCCCAAAAACACCGACGCTCAAGCTGCGCATGTGCTCTACACGTGCGTCGGATTTTTTGGATAAATTGCAGTCAATTCCCCGAATTTTTTTGATATTACAAACATGTTCTCTACATGTGTTAGCACGCAAGAGATCACGTGATATGTATGGTGCTTGTGTGGGTTACCCTCGTGGTTTCTCGATATATAGCACAAGTCTAGCTTGTGAAGATCACGTGCCTAACATGTATTTGGTGAAACATTCTGTTCGAGACCCCCTCTGTTTCTTCATATTTACGCATGTTCCCCCCCCCCCACAGTTTCCATATTATCACATATATATACATCCCTTAATTGTATTAAATACTATACATAATAAATTCATAAAAAAATACAAAATAAAAAAATATAATAAAATTATATAAATACCGTATTTCATTCTATATACAATATAAAATAAGTTTTCAAAAGTAAAAAAGATTTTCTATTTTTAATAAATCTTTTTAAATTACAAAAAATAACAAACTTAAAAATACATAAAAAATATAAAACCACCTTTAAAAATCCTATAGAAGTTATATCCAGTATATTTTTCCAATATTTTACATAAAAAACCAATAAGCTCAATAAAAGATAAATAATTAAACCAGTAAAAAATCAAAACACAAAAAATTTAAAAAGGTCCTAACTAATTCAATAAAAATCTTAAAAATTGTACAACATATCATATTGAAGATAAATTCCACTAATTTATAATAAAAAATAAAAAAAGTTTCGTATTTTTTATTTCAAAAATTCGAAATACTTCATAATTTTCACTAAAAACCTCATTTTCGCATTAAAAATGATTTAAAATCCAAAAAATTCTAAAAACTCATACAAATTCATAAAAGCAGGAAACAAAATTGAAAATGTAAAGATAATAAAATAAAAATTGAATAATAATTAAAAACATTTTCTAAAATTATAAAAAAATTACAAATTACATTAAATACATAAAAAACATAAAATTCATAAAATTCACTAGAAATTCAAAAGACATACTTAAAAAAATAAAACATATTTTACCTTAATTTCCTATTGTTTTACCCTAGTTTCTCACAATGTGCCTCCCTGAGTTCAACACTCCTGTACTTTCACTATACACATCTTTTTTAGGAGTTTTAATAAGACAAAAATAAAATTTCTTTAAAAATTACCTGACCAACACATCGACGATACTCTCTTATTTTAGAACTATCTTGTTGGGCATTTTCAATCCCATCAATGACTGGAGAGATAGCATATAATAAATATGAATCTATAAATAAATAAAAATCACCTAAAAATAGTACATAAAATGGAACAACTTTCATGTTTTCAAAAAAATGAAATCACTTGATATTTTATTTTCATTTTACCGCCATTTTTAATTCTATTTTCTCTTTTTGTGGCCCATGTGGACCAATCAGGGAGCGGCCCTGGTTGACCTTGGTCAACTCCCTGCTCCCTCTTTGGATCAGTCCATTCTTGGCCTTTCCCTATTTTTGCCTAATATTCCTAATCAATCTAGACTCATTCTTCGCTCGAGTGTTCTTGTGAAATCCTCACCTAACTCTAATATTTCACGCATATCAAGAGTCGACGCCAGTCAACTCTCGATTCCATCAAAACCCTATGTGAAGGTCCTCTGTCATGCAGCTTGTATATAATATCGCATCCTGTCATTTTGAAAATTTAATCCCTTTTATCGACTTTTGACCACTTGGATTGAAGCCTTGAGTGGTCCTCTATGATAGGGAGTGATCCCCATCGATTCACAATGAGGAGGAGGTAGTTCAGAGCCAATTGAGCCCATCGTCGAAGGTTCTCCAGCAATCTACTATCAAAGCCACATTATGAAGGCGGGCTTTCTTTTTTTTGCTTTTTAAATTCGTAGGAGTGACATTAGTGTAACCTTGTAGTTTATTTCTTATGATTTCATCTCTTTTATTCTAAAAATAAAAAAATGCATAGTTAATCGGAGATCTAGGCTCTGACCTATTCATTGTGATTTTGATCGTTAACCACACACCTGACCATCTCCACACATTGACCACTTCGTGTTCCTTCACCTCAATCTAATTTCACCTCTGATCTAGCTCAGATCTAGGAGATCAGTGCTCCTCCTTTGCTTCAATCCAGATCACCTCTGATCTTTTCTCTCTCTCTCCTCGCTTTTCTTCTTCCCTCATCGTATTCTCCCTTCCTATCCACCCGTACACCGCTTCTTCTCTGCCAATTTCCTCAATGACAGGTCGTTGACCGGTCGTTCCTCCAACTGTCTGCGGTCGTCAGACTACCACAGGTGACCAAAACACCTTGCTTGGTCATCACAGCACCTTCCTTATTTAAGGATCCCTAGACCCCATCAAGCCGTCCATTTGCCATTACTACTCCTCCACGTTCAGTTCCGAGAGCCGGACGATGATAGGATTCCTTAGCTCTGTCGAGCAAGGTTGATGAGGTCGTGGTACAGTGAGATCGAATGCCAATGGAGTCCTCTCTATCATGCATACATCATACATTGTCGCCTCTCTATTGAGGCGAAGATCAACATCGAAGCTTGAGCTCCGATTTTACAAGCCACATCCGTCATCCTCTTGTATCAAAGTTAGAATTCCGATATTCTTATTCTCATCTCTCTTTATGAGTCTCTCCTCAATCCTTCTCGTGTTCTTCTATTTTTGATTTTTTTTGAATCCAAACCAACTCCTTTTGTCCGATCATCACATCATCTTCTTAATCCCTCCATTCTATGTCGATTTCAATTTGGATCCCATTAATTTTGTTCCATCAACCATCTCTGATCATCTCGATCAGAGAACAACTTCGACTCGGTTGTTATTCACGATTCAATCATCCATCTCCTAACATTCCGATCATTGGATCGAGCTCCAACCGAGTTTCATCACTTGCATGTGTAAAAATGCAGTTACTGTAGATACAAGCATCATCGACTAAACAGATCATCTACATTTCGGATGAAGGAGCAACACTTGAGAAAACCACCACCGCATGCAGCCTTCTTCCAGCCGTGCGATTAGATATGATCTCACGACCCAAAGCCTGCCAAGCGTCATCGCCCAAAAACACCGACGCTCAAGCTGCGCATGTGCTCTACACGTGCGTCGGGATTTTTGGATTAAATTGCAGTCAATTCCCCGAACATTTTTGATATTACAAACAGGTTCTCTACATGTGTTAGCACGTGAGAGATCACGTGATATGTATGGTGCTTGTGTGGGTTACCCTCGTGCTTTCTCAATATATAGCACAAGTCTAGCTTGTGAATATCATGTGCCTAGCATGTATTTGGTGAAACATTCTGTACGAGACCACCTCTGTTTCTTCATATTTACGCATGTCCCCCCCACACTTTCCATATTATCACATATATATCCCTAATTGTATTAAATACTATACATAATAAATTCATAATAAACAAAACTACAAAAAAATATAATAAAATTATATAAATACCGTATTTCATTCTATATACAATATAAAATAAGTTTTAAAAAATGAAAAGATTTTCTATTTATAATAAATCTTTTAAAAATACAAAAAATAACAAACATAAAAATACATAAAAAATATAAAAACACCTTTAAAAATCCTATAGAAGTTATATCCAGTATATTTTTCCTATATTTTACATAAAAAACTAATAAGCTAAATAAAAAATAAATAACTAAACCAGTAAAAAATCAAAACACAAAAAATTTTAAAAGGTCCTAACTAATTCAATAAAAATCGCAAAAAAAATGTACAGCATATCATTTTGAAGATAAATTCCACTACATTATAATAAAAAATAAAAAAATTTTCCTATTTTTTATTTCAAAATTTTGAAATACTTTATAATTTTCACTAAAAAACTCATTTTCGCATTAAAAATGAATTAAAATCCAAAAAATTCTAAAAACTCATACAAATTCATAAAAGCAAGAAATGAAGTTGAAAATGTAAAAATAATAAAATAAAATTCGAATAAAAATTAAAAACATTTTCTAAAATTATAAAAAAATTACAAATTACATTAAATACATAAAAAACATAAAATTCATAAAATTCACTAGAAATTCATAAAATGTACTTAAAGAAATAAAACATATTTTACCTTAATTTTCTATTGTTTTACCCTAGTTTCTCACAATGTGCCTCCCTGAGTTCAACACCCCTGTACTTCCACTATACACATCTTTTTTATGAGTGTAAATAAGACAAAATAAAATTTTCTTTAAAAATTACCTGACCGACACATCGACGATACTCTCCTTTTTTAGAACTATCTTGTTGGGCATTTTCAATCCCATCAATGACTGGAGACATAGCATATAATAAATATGAATCTATAAATAAATAAAAATCACCTAAAATAGTACATAAAATGGAACAACTTTCATGTTTTCAAAAAAAATAAAATCACTTGATATTTTATTTTCATTTTACCGCCATTTTTAATTCTATTTTCTCTTTTTGTGGCCCATGTGGAGCAATCAAGGAGCGACCCTAGTTAACCTTGGTCAACTCCCTACTCCCTCTTTGGATCGGCCCATTCCTGGCCTTTCCCTATTTTTGCCTCATATTACTAATCAATCCAGACTCATTCTTCCCTCGAGTGTTCTTGTGGAATCTTCACCTAACTCTAATATTTCATGCATATCAAGAATCGACGCTAGTCAACTCTCGATTCCATCAAAACCCTATGTGAAGGTCCTCTCTCATGCAGCTTGAATATAATATCGCATCCTGCCATTTTGATAATTTAATCCCTTTTAATCGACTTTTGACACCTTGGATTGAAGCCTTGAGTGGTCCTCTATGATAGGGAGTGATCCCCATCGATTCACATTGAGGAGGAGGTAGTTCTTAGCCAATTGAACCCATCGTTGAAGGTTCTCCAGCAATCTACTATCCCAGCCACATTATGAAGGTGGGCTTTTTTTTTGCTTTTTCAATTCATATGAGTGATATTAGTGTAACGTTTATTTCTTATGATTTCATCCCTTTTATTCTAAAAATAAAAAATGCATAGTTCATCGGAGATCTAGGCTCTGACCTCTATTCATTGTGATTTTGATCGTTAACCGCCCACCAGACCATCTCCACACATTGACCACTTCGTCTTCCTTCACCTCAATCCATTTTCACCTCTGATCTAGCTCAGATCTAGGAGATCAGTGCTCCTCCTTTGCTTCAATCCAGATCATCTC
Organism: Ottelia alismoides; assembly: GCA_037367405.1. NCBI lineage: Eukaryota > Viridiplantae > Streptophyta > Magnoliopsida > Alismatales > Hydrocharitaceae > Ottelia > Ottelia alismoides. The sequence goes on along the minus strand of JAZKJV010006542.1, from coordinate 180,728 downwards.
TACCACAATGCATCTTTGCAAAATTTCACCCCAAATCAGCATAGATCTCTCAGTCTATCCATCTGCGTGTTATATGTGTAGGTATTGGAGCTGGTAGACTCAGTTATGGTCAATTTTTTCCAGCTCGAAGGCATTTTAAGTGCCCAGAGTTCCCATCACCTCCAAGACCCCATCGTTGGGTCATGGATCTCCTGAAGCATGCTATCAGCTACGGAGGAGCTTTAGCTACATTTTGAAATCGTAAGGAGCCTCCTAGGTGGACGAAGATATAAGATACATTAGATTGAAGCAACCAAGCTCGGTTGTTCTTCCCCTTTCTTCCACACCAACTCATTAGCGTCTGATTAGAAGGGAGGCTTAGATTGAGCAGTCAGTGTTGGATTGGATTGTCACATGCCATAAGATCCATTAATGGGGTCTAATCCCACCCGTCCAACTGCGAATCGATATATGGCAATCTCCACCGTCCGATCGCTTAAGTGAAGTGCATCATACCATCCATCAATACAAGAAGAAGTGGTTATTTTGCATTATCTACCCTCTGCTTTTATAGTTTATTTTCAATCCAGAAACTTTAATTTTAAGTTGTAATGTTTTTATATTATTTACATTAAGAACTTCAAACCTTCTAAGATTTGCACTTTAGTCCATTTGACGTCACATTACCTTCCTATGGGCATTTGATGACAAGCAAATAGAGATCGACAAAAGTGGAAAAATATGAAATGTCGTTGTCCTCATTCAATTGGATCAGACAACCAGAAAAATAAACACTCGTAAAAATAAAGCAATCAAATTTGAGCGGTTTGTTATTTCAATGACTTAGTATAGCAACCAGGGTTGAATCTCTAGGAAAAACAATGTATTTTTTAGTGGTTTTTAAGTTTTAATTTTTTTAATTTTCAATAAAACAAAAAATACCAAATAGAAGACAACACACACAACACTATTTTTGTATGTTTCTAAATGATAAAAAATGCTCAGAAAATTAAAGTAAAAATATTTTTGACTTTTATGGGTTTTGAAGTATTTTTGGTATTTCTTTGAGAATTTTAAATATTTTTTTGAATTTTCAAAAATCAAACAGTAGCAAAAATGCTACACTGCACAACCAAGAATAAATTACAAATTAAAAATACTTAAAGTACCCCAAGGTCCTAGGTGGCAATTTTAGGATAAATTAAAAATAAAAGGCTATAAATAGAAACTAAAAACACAATTTTTGGATTTTTCTTTCATTTTATAAAATTTTATAACTTTGGTTGATTTGGGATTTTTAGGGTTTTTATAAAGATTTTTCAAAAAAATGCTAACGGTAAAACACATCAAAAGACAAACATAGGAATTTTTGTGGAATTTTTAAGGCATTTTTCGAATTTTTCTGATTTTTATAACACAAACAAGACTTTTTTAGGGGGTTTTGAATTTCTAAAAATATAAAATGCAAGTACATCAACTCATGGAAATTACCATAAATCCTACATCGTGGCAAAAGCTAAATGTAATTTTTAGGTAATTTTTAGAGTTAATTTAATATTTATTAAGTTCAAAAGAAGACAAAGAGTTAAATACGGTTCACAGGGACTTAAACGCAAATATTTTAACTTAATTGACCAAATAATAACATAATATAAAAGCACAGGGGTCAAATCTATAAATAGTCCAAGCCAACCATGCGTAGCACGTGATCCAGGCTCACAAGGGCATATTGCAATTTCAAAACATAACATTCATCTCAGAATAACTAGAATGCTTAGGACAAAAGTTGCAATTAACCTAGACAAACACGGGGAACACACATGACTCCAATTTGATAGGACCAAAATGCAAATACTAAAAGTACGGTCCAAACTATAAACATCTTTAACTACAGATTTTATTTTCTAGAGTTATGCGATGGACAACAGGAGAGGATCCTGGATGAACACGCCCAAGGCAAACTTCAACTAAGCGAGGGAGGAGGTCCGTCACTCTGATGGAGGTTCTGTGGGGTCTGGCAGTATCATGGAAGTGTTGTAAGTCTAGTGGCAGGTTCTAATAAAAGAGAAAACGGTCGGAGATGCATGGTGGTGAAGCTCTTCTTGGAGCTGCTCCGCTTGAGCAGATGTGAGTCCAAAGGGTGCTCCTCGTGCTTGGTAGTACCTACAGAGGGTATAGGGACTCGGGGCGACGCTCAAGTCCAAGTTATTGCATAAGGAGATAAGAGGAGCGAGGGGTGGTGCTCGACGTCCAACGAAGGTGGGCGAAGGAGGTCTGGACCTTAATCTCACTATGATGGGCGAGCCTATGGGTAATCAGGTCATGCTAGGAGGTGAACGATGGTCTGGGAAGTCGATCGGTGTGGATGAGTGAGTGAAACGATGGTCAGAATGGACGGTCAGAACTAAGAACTGGTGGCGACGACGAAGTGGAAAATTGGAATGGATGGGAAAATGCAGGAAATATGCGTGATACCTGAAGGTTCAAATGAACTCAGGAGCTCCACGCGAAGGTAGCTAGCAGGGTCTTGGCCTCAACCGAGTTGCAGCTGGTTTGGAGGCTTTACACGGCGGAGCTCTCGCCACGTCTAGAGCTACGAGCCTCTAAGCATCTCCACAAGGTCCTGAGTTACTCCTCCAAAGGATATCACTCCAGTGAAGGTGGCTAGGGGTCTTTGGTGGTGCGAGGGATGAGCTGAGAGGCATAGGAGGCGCGAGGAAATGCTTTGTAGAGTTCTCGAGGGTCCAGAAATATCGGAAGGAGGCTCGTAACCCTAAGAAGCTCTGATCCTTCCTAGGTATCAGTGAGGGACAGGGATCCTAGGAGAAGATTAAGGTGAGTAATCGAGGGAAACATATGTCGGAATCAGGTGCAATAAATCAGAGAAGAAGCTCCGGTGAGAGGATGGCTACCTGACCCGGCTAGGAAGGGGACGTTGACCGAGGTCAATGATCCAGGTGAGCCAATGAGAATTCAGAATGTACAAAATCAAGAGAAATTCAATAGAAAATAACAAATGATTTAAAATTAAAAAGTTATAAAATAAAAAATGTTTATTATTTTGTAAGCTATTTTTCTGTGATTTTTATTTATTTTTAGGAAAAATAAAAAAAGGTATATACAGTATATAGTATTATTATATACAGGTATAATATACCTATGTATTATCTACACGTATTTTTCTTTTATTATTTTTCAAAAATTCTTTTTATTTTATTATTTATTTATTTACACAATAAATTCTGAAATACAAAATAATTTTTGTTTTATTTTTATTAATTATTTAAAGGTGTAAATTAAATAGGTATTGTATTATATACGTGTGTATTTTATACAAGGAATTGTTGAATTTATTTTTATTTTTATTTAGTTTTCTGATTTTTTATTTTATTTTTATATTATTTCTAAGGATATATACAAGCGTGTAAAAGAATGAAATATTTTTATTTTGTCAAAAGTAAATAAATAAATATTTTATAGAAGTATAGGTAGTATGTACAATACATAGTGCACCCTTATCTTTCTCTACTTATTTTCTTTACGATCAGGTCAAGGATTGACCTTCTATTGGGATTTGGGTCACTCTGTATTTATTTTGAATACATCCTTCTTTTTCATTTCTCTTTGTTCTTTTATTTTGAGAAATATGTTTTAATTATGCAATATTAACAATGTCATGCAAAAAGCTAACTTATTGTATTTACAAGTATTTACTAGGGGTTTTGCCAAAAGAATGAGCTAAAATAAAAGAATAAAGAATGAGAATCGTAAATTCATCATCCCCCTATACTTTAGCTTTGCTAGTCCCTTAGCAAACATTTATTTGAAAAAAAAGTGAAAAAGAAAAAGAAGAGAAAAAAGAGGAATCAAAGCTTATTATTAAACTTATCTTCATTAAGTTAATATATGCAGCTCATATAGATCTTTGGATTATTAGTTTGGCAGAACCTTATTGGGAAATAGGTTCAAGACTAAACAGCCTCTAAGTTCTACAGTTCTATGATCAAGAATCCTCAATAACCAGGTCAGGACAAGTCTACATATGCAAACTCTGATGACTACGCATCATTCCTTGTACTGTGTAAATGATATGTAGCTCTCCACCTCAGAATTGACAAAGAAATAACCTCCCTTAACAAGGTAACTCTAATCCCCCAGTCTAGCATCTCTTTCCTCGAGGAGCGGGGTATTCCCTTCTATGTTCAAGTTCAACAAGCTCAAGAAGAGGGGAAAGAGGAGAATGGATCGTGGCCAGTGTAGCCACGTATCCCTTAGATCTCCAGGTATAAGCTTCCATGAGATGAGAAGGTGGAATACATAAGCTTTTCTTATTCACTATATAACTCCGACAGACATTTAATTTTCAATCAGGTGTGTCCCCTTTTTTTTAGTTTTTCATATTTTTGCACAATTTTTTTGATGTGCATATATACAAGATATTTACATGGTGCGACATGTTAATATGGAGTTTTTCCTCTTGATCAAGTAGACTATCCCACTTTTAATGCATTATTGCAACCCACAGACTCTTATATTTAGACGTCACTGCCACTAGATCTGGTTGAGATGCACATCCCTCTCTAGAGGAAGACGAGAGGTTCCAGCTAGTTGTACTACCCTCGTATGCTACCCCAAGCCAAAGAATTCTGCCTCCTCATCCGTGTTGAGCAAAATGTAAGGGGCAAGTCCAAGTCAAGCCATTGTCTGAGAGAGTCATGTGTGCGTTGTTAAGTGTTCTACTTAGGCTCATCAAGATGACATAGTAAAATAGCCTAGTGGACTCAAACAATTAAGTCACTATGGACCTGAGAAATCTTAACCCCAAATCCTATAAGGTTCCTCTGAAGTAAAGTGGATTAAGGTCTTAACCAAGCTCCATTTTTCAATTTAATTCCAGACTAGTTTAAATGTCAACCATGATTCAGAAGAATGTATATGCAAATACATACAAAACTCTTTTTGGAATTTTTTTCCATAGGAAAATTTTTATGGAAATTTTTGAATGCATGAAAAAGGAAAAGTTTTGCAAAATATTTTTACATTCATTTATAAACAAAATTTTGCAAACCTTTATTTTTCAAATATTTTTCAAAAATTTTGTACTTTATACATAAATTTGATACAAAAAAATATTTACAAAAAATTTACAATCAGAATATTTTTACACAAGTTTGTACAAAAATAATTTTTACAAAAAGGCTTTTTACAAACATTTTACAAGAAAAAATTTAATTTTTTTTGTGATTTTTAGTTTTGAGATTTTTAGCCATTTTATTAACACATTCACACAAAGTACAAGTTATGGCTAAATTATATATACAATATATATTGTGATATTTAGTTTTGTGATTTTTAACCATTTTATGAACACACTCACACAAAGTACGAGCTTTGGCTAAAGTATGTATACAATATATGCGACACCCCCCCATACTTAGCTCGAACGATGTCCTCAGAGTGATATAAGAGCGATGAAAAGAAGACATGACTCATGTTGAGTATTGGGAAGTGAGAAGAATGCTATACTACAATGACAAATGAAAGAATGTAATGAATAGAGGTCGGTGATCCTCCTATACTTAGGATCAAATAATCCTAAGTTGGAAGTCTATACACAAGGGGAAAACCGAGGAATAGGATGTACATGTACTGCCTCCCCTATACTTAGGGTAAAATATCCTTAAGTATAGGCAAGAAAACAGAGGTAATGAAATCAAATAAATAATCACATGTCTGATACCCCCTATACTTTGGGTAAAAGCGCACTTCTAAGTTTAGCATAATCATAAGATGAAGATGGGGTGTTAGACAAAAAGAAAGAATGATATGGACAACTGGATCTGCACAACTGTGAGAAAGAAGTGATAATCATGCATAAGATGCAAATGATGTGAGTCAAAGACCATAACTCATGCAAAATGAATAGGGGCATCATCCACGATCAGCGGATTATGATCAAGATATGGCTTCAGGCGCTGACCGTTAACTCGAAAGGTGGAATCAGATGACAACTCAGATATATTAATGCTCCTTTTGGCATGCACCTTTCTGACCAAGTATGGTCCCTTCTATTTGATTTCTAATTTCCATGGAAATAATCTCAACCTAGCATCAAATAGCCATACTCTTTGATTCACCTCAAACTGTTTATGACTGATATGAGAATCATGCCATATTTTCGCTCTATCCTTGTATTGTAGGCTACTCGAAAAGGTTGTATCTCTCAACTCCTCCAGGGCTGCCAACTCTGCTTTCCTCTGATCTCCTACACTCTTGGGATCCAATAATAATTCTACTATTGTCCAAAGTGTTTTATGCTTGATTTCCATAGTAAATGGCATGGCTTGCCATAAACGAGACAAAAGGGAGATGTGCCTAAGGGTGTCTTAAAGGAAGTCATATCGACCCACGTGACCGAGTCCAAAAGCTGTGAGCAATCCTTTCGATCTAGGCGGACAACCTTCTGCAATATAGTCTCGATCTCTATGTTCATTACGTCAGCAAGACCCTTGGTCTGAGGGTTATATGGAATGGCAACTCGATGGTCAATGCTGAACTCATTAGCAAGGTCCCTTACCTTAGTATTGATAAAATTAGTCCCCCCATCTGATATCAAAACTCTAACTACCTAGAATCACGAAATGATATTTTTCCTTAAAAATCTAAAAATAGTTTTAGCATCTGTGGCTCGAGCGGGGATGGCCTCAACCCAACGACTCACACAATCTACAGAAAGCAGAATGTACTCAAACCCCTGACTCTTAGGGTGTGGACCCATGAAATCAATGCCCCATGTGTCAAAAACCTCACAGAAGTGAATGGGTTGCATCGGTATGATATCACGTTGTCCACAAGTGCCCATCCTCTGAAAGTCAGTGCACCTCTTCAAGAATTCATCTGAATCCTTAAAGAGGGTAGGCCACCAAAGGTCTGATTGGAGAATTTTCTGTGATGTCTGTCTCCCAAAATGATGTCCTCCTGCCTCAAGCTTTTGGTAGTAAGTGAGGATGTTGTGGTGCTCCTTCGGAAGAATGCACCAACACCAGACACTATCCCCCTCTTCATTATAAAGAGTGGGATCCTCCTAATGGTACGACTTTGCCTTCGCGAGGAAGGTCTCAATTCGCTATCTGGGCCAACCTTAAGGACCTTTCTTAGAGACAAGATAGTTCACAATGTTAGCATACCATGGAAGCGAGGTGATAACAATAATCGCCTTGTCTGGGAAGGTCTCTGTAATAGGTGCGATCTGATCCGAATCCTTAAGGATCTCTAAATGGGAGAGGTCATCCCTCACCACATTCTTGACTCCAGGTTTATCCTTAATCTCTATGTCAAATTCCTGGAGTAGAAAGATCCATCTGGTCAATCTAGCTTTAGCATCCTTCTTTGCCATGAGGTATCAGATGGCGGTGTGATCTTTAAATATAGTCACTCTAGATCCATGAATATATGATCGAAACTTATCCAAAGCAAATACTACGACTAGAATCTCCTTCTCAGTGACGTTGTAGTTCCGCTGAGCAACATCCAAAGTCTGACTAGCATAATTAATGGCAAATGGCAGTCCATACCCCTCTGTCCTAGAACAGCTCCAATGGCAAAATCAAAAGCGTCTGTCATGATCTCGAATGGGAGAGACCAATCGGGTAGCTGAAGGACAGGAGCATGAACAACTAGTCCCTTGAGAGTCTCAAATGACATAAGACACTTATCATGTACAATGAACTTAATGTCTTTTGTCAGCAAATCAGTGAGTGATCACGTAATGCGACTGAAGTCCTAAATCAACCATCAGTAGAAACCGACATGTCCCAAAAAAGACTGTAACTGACGCAAATTGGACGGTGGATTGAGTTTCTTGATGATATCCACCTTGGCCGGATTGACTTCCATGCCCCTGTTGGAGATGATATGGCCAAGGACCGTCCCCTGACTCATCATGAAATGACTCATTTCCGAAGATATTACAAGGTTAACCTCAATGCAACGCTGGAGTACACAGTCTAGGCAGTCAATACAAACATCAAACCCATCGCCATAGACCGAAAAGTCATACATGAAGACCTCTAAACTCTCGCACACCATGTCTGAGAAAATGGAAAGCATGCACCTTTGCAATGTAGCCATGGCATTACATACACCAAAGGGCATCCGTCTAAAAGCATACGTTGCAAATGGACATGTAAACATCGTTTTATCCTTGTCTTCGGGCGCTTCCAGGTTCAATTGTATGTAGTCCACAAATTTTTACCAAGAAGTGGGTACTCGGGTAGCTATCTCCTCTCTGGACCCGCTCAAAACTGTGGTGATACATGTCTTCTTGGGTACCACATGCAATGGACTAACCCACTTGGGGTCGGAGATGGGGTAGATAAAATCAGTGCTCCACCACTTTGATATTTCCTTTATAACCGCATCTCGAAGATTCGGGTTCAAACGGAGCTGGAACTCACGCAATGGCTTGGTGTCCTCTTGGAGATAAATGTTGTGGGAGCACAGGGCCAGACTTATCCCCTGGAGATCAGCCACACTCCATCCTCTCGCCTTGCGGTTTCTTCAAGAACATCCGTCAAACGAGATTCTTGGTCTTCAGTCAAATCTGCTGAGATAATGACTGGGAACATATATGGCTCACCCGTATGGAATCTATACTTCTTACTCTACAGCAAGGTCTTCAATTTTGGACATGTGGGAGCTGACAAATATAGCTTCTGAATTGTATGTGTGAAGGATACCATATCTGCATGGGAGAACTCTTAATGTATCTATGAATATGAAGAATATGGCCCCACTGCTATATCTGTCAACTATCCTGGGTCACTCTCCACCCTATCTGTAAGCTTTGTGGACACAAGACACGGTAAATAATCATCAACTCCTACCAATTAAACTTGGTTTCTTTGTTTGAGGGATATGAACCACATGAAATGAGATCTGCTTCACTATCCAGGTCATGATCATCAGCCTCTAAGGTATCTTGTGCCATGAGTGTGCTCTCCGAACTCTCATCATTTTGAATCTGTGACTCTACAGTGTCCGAAGGTGTGACAAGAGCACGTGTTATTGGATCTGCCTGAACTTCTTCTCATCTATGATCCCAAAATCACACTCCTGGTGGACGTCTAACTGTACAATTGTCATCTGCTCTGAGTCACTCATCTGCTCTGAGCAAAATGAATCTCTCTCTGTGGTCTCCTCGACCGTCTCTATTTGTACACTTTCTCCCTAAGCACTAAAATATACCTTCCCGCTATCATGTTCGAACACTGCCTTGGTTGTGGCCAAGAAAGGTCATCCTAAAATGATGGAGGTATCTGTCACGGATTCAGGGATCTCCATGTCCAGTACAATAAAGTCCATAGGGAATTTAAGGCCCTGAATTGTGATGACATCCTTAAGTAACCCCTTCGGCCTCCTGACAGATCTATTAGCAAACTGAAAGATTGTCCTGCTCTATCTAATAGGGACGAACTTGAATTGGTTGAGTAAGGTAGCAAGGAGAAGGCTAATCAAAGAGCCACTGTCTAATAGGGTACGATCAAACCACTGCTCATGAATGTGGCATCTGACATATGGAATTCCTGCATCAGGTCTCTTGGCTGGCAATCAGTTCTGAATAGCAAAGCAAGTGGCACAAGTAAGCACATAGATCTCTGCGTTGTGGTTCCTCTTCTTCCTGCGAATGGTGGTATTCTCTCTCAAATTCTTCTGGAATAGAGGAATGTGCTGAAGTGCCTCCTATAGAGTCAGCTGTATTTGGAATCTATCAATCATCTGCTTGTTGTACTCTATCTGGTGATTCTTTTTCAGACTTTCTTTTTTAATCCCCTGTCCTAAGCGGAGTGCTTGAGGGAAGGGGATGGATGGACCCTGTCCTAACAGATGAGGGTCAGGAACAGGTTCGTGTGCATGTAGTAGACTAGAATCCATATCAAGATCATCATGCAAACAGATGGACTCACAGGAGATATAGAAACCTTTCCTTTGTTCATATTTTTGTTCTTTTATGTTTTTCCATTTTTTGTTATTTTCTATGAGTTTCCTTAGGTAAAAACCAGGATAACACAATAGAAGGAAATTTGGTGGCATCAACACCACCTACTGCATCTGAATTAGCGGCATTAGCACTGCTCTCTAACCTAGCATCTGGAATAATGACATCAGCACCACCGTCTGCAATTGGAACACTATGGCCTCGGTACTGTCAGTTGGATCAACATCCTTGGTGGTGTCAGCACCACCATCATCACCATCACAGGAGGAATCAACACTGCTTCCATCCTCGTCTGGCACTCTGAAATCTACATCGAGTCGTCGCACAAAGGACTCACCGCCAGCTGAGATCCTACCACTCTTAAGTGTCACGAAATCATCATCAAATATAGTAGAAGAATCATCATCCAAAATGTCACTAGGAGTGGTAGCCTGTATAAGTTATACATGCTCAGATTTTCTATTCAGATTGTTCATGTGGCCTTTCCCCTGATAATCTCCCTCATTTCCTGCCAGAACTCATCCATCTCTCGCCGAAAGGATGCTTGTTGATCAGAGAGTAAGAGGGAGAGGTCATGAAGGGATGGGTTCTCATAAACAGGTCTATGAGAACCAGACGAGTTGCCTTGCTGGAAATGAGGCTGAGTCTGTTGTTGCTGCTGGTAGTGAGGAGGAGGCTGAGAATACTGTGGCTGAGGTTGTTGCCTCCACTGTTGTCCTTGATAGTGGGGATGAAGACCATGCTGGTGGTGGTGGTGGGAGTATTGGGACAGGTGATTAGACTGGATGCTCTACCCTGCCTGAGCTGAAGGCAGCTGTTGCTGGGAAGAGGTACCTCTAATGGACCATTAAAAGCCAGGATGGTCACGGCGAATCCCGGGATGAGGTTGGTACTGGGGGTACCAGATCCTGCTGGCGTTAATCAACGGCTCCTGATCAATGTATGGAGGGGGGAGGGCTGCCAATGGTTGATCAGACTGATAGACCACCATCTGAGTGTCTGGAGATGGTGGTGGTTGTTGGAAATGCTGGAGCTGCTGGACCAGCTCTGCTGGGATATGGTAAACCTGGCAGTATGGGGCAGATGGTTGGGTGGAGTTGCTCCCTAGATAGGCCCATGACCTGAGACGAGGCTGAGAAGCCATCTGTCCCTCCTAGAGACACATTATCTGGGTCTTCAGGTCACTCAAGATCTGGGCAAGCTCAACAAGCTTATTGAGTTTTTCCATTCCTTGGCTCTGCTTCTTTTCTATAATCTCAATGCGGTCCAGCTTTTGGCTAATGATGCCTATGTCTGTAGCTGAAAACTCGGCTAGTGATGTTGCTAATGAAGAAGTGGATGGACCAGCATCGACGTGTGCAATCCTGTAAATGAAGTCGCCTATGGGAGGGGCTTCCCCTTAGTATAGACGTGGATCTAGGACGTCAATGTATAGTTCTCTACCATCTCTTCATAGATGGCCCAGACCTGGTATTCATCTTTGGGAAAATAGGACCTTCCATACGAGGTGTTCACTAGCCCATGCAGCTCCAGTGTCAGCCCATAGAAAAAGCTCTGAATAAGGTTGGGCTTGGATATCTCATGGTGTGGACACCCGTCAATGAACTCTCTGAATCAATACCAGGACACATGGAACTGCTCATCTGGGATTAGGGTGAAGTTGCTAATCATGGCTCGCATTGTGTCGGTCCAGCTAAGTGGATAGTACTTGTTTAAGTACTCTATCAAGAGTTGCTCCCAAGTGGTGACTACCATTCCCAAGTGCTTCAGTCAATAGGCTGCTCGGTCAACCAAGGAGAATCAGAAGGCAATCAACTTTCTAGTATCCTTGTCCACAAGTCTATCGTGGGCAGCGCTGCATATCATCTCGAATTCCTGAAGATGGAGATGGGGTTCCTTGGTGGCTAGCCCATGGGATCTGGGAAGTAATTGAATAGTTTGGGTATGAATCTCGAAGTCACCCCAGATCTCTGGCAGCTGGATCGGTCTATGGGTGAGGGTTGCACCAGGGTTGTGCAGCCGTCTCATCGTCCGTGTTGGTCTTGCTGGCTCCTGCTTGTCATCCTGACGTATGTCTCCTCCTCCAGCTCTGGGTATCTCTCCACCAGCTAATCTCTATGGCTCTGCTCTCCCTGCTCTCATCTACATCAGCTCCCTTCTCACCTAGGCCATAAAAACTCCCTAGTCCCGAATCTAATGTTGCATGGTCTCCAAGTAAGAAAGCAAGTATTGTTGATGGCGGCATGGTCTAACACATAGGAAGAAATCTGAGGCTTCTCATCGGTACGGTTCTCACTTCTGGCCATCTCTCTGGTCTCTGCAAAGGAAAAGGACCCCAACTCAGGTATTGTCAAATATACGAATAACTGTGTTGGCCTCTACTCTAGCAGCTCAGGTAAGGAAGAGGGGTCATCGAGGGGGAAAAGGGTGGTAGTAAACTCGAGTTCAGCGAGTGAGTCTGAGCTCTCCGAATCAATCATATATGAGTGGAGAAGAGTGGTTGAAAGCGGTGCTGTGAAAGGCATTCTAAGGGACCTCCTTCCCATCATCGTGATCTGGTGATTTATGATGATTGGATATGGAATGCAAACAAGATAAGAAATCAAACCCCTTGTTCACCTACGCAACGTGAGATGATGACCGTGAAAGATCAATCGTTAATCTTGTCCAATTTTGTTAAGGTGATCAATCAATCTATCAGAGAGATTAAGCGAGTTGTTGAAAACCTAATACTCCCATGAGACGGTACTGAATCTCACAATCAGTTTTCCCAGCTAGTATGGGTGTGGACCTTTTACTGGATACCCGATCTGCCCAATCTGCTAAGGAAGTCCCAGACTGATTACCAGCTACCTGGTGAAATCCTCACTAGAGAACAACTAACCATGAGACTAGTAGTCTGAAGAGAGATCAAGTATGGCACTATCCTAGTGTGCGGGTCACTCTCTCGATGGAGATAAATTAAACAAGGAGGGTGTGACTCTCCCCAAACAAGGATTTTTATGTGAGATTGGTTTTAGGTCAAGTTTGCATTAGCAGTCCCTAATTTTATTTTGTTGTCACTTTTTATGTATTTTTCTGAAATAAAAACAACACCTAATAAAATTTTTTATTTTCCTGGTTATATTGCGCCTAATAAAACAGGGGGAGGAAATAGAAAAAGTTGATGCACGATCAAATACAATGATGCATGCAGAGATAGAAATGCGTACCTTGTTCCAGCACTCTACATGCAGGGTAATCCACGCATAAAATAAAGGATAAGAAATAAAGTACCTATATGATTGAAAAATGAAGAGATGGGGGTCGCTAAGTAATGGTCTGACAAATCAGGCTCACTATCGCTGTAGCGACTACTAGAATCCTTTCGTCATTCAACAATTAACTCACACAAAGTATTTGAGCAATTAAGAGCAAGAGTTAAATTTATTATGCCCACTAAGAATGTATAATGGCAAGCAAGTAGGGGTCGAACACAGGAAGCAAAGGAGTATAACAGGCAAGATAGAAATCAACGTACCAAATATCTTCTCAAACACTTAGCCAAGTTACACTTTTTTTGGGTTTATAATTTATATTTTTTATTTTTTTATTTTTTATTTTATATTTTGATTTTTAATTTTCTGATTTTGTATTTTCTTATTATATTTTATATTTTTTTAATACTTTTTCTTTTAACAGATATAATAAGCTATATGTAATATATATATATAATAGGCTAGGGTTGATATAAAAATTAACAAAAATAATAAAAAATTAGATAATAAAATATTTTTGGGTTTTTAAAATTTTTTACTATTTTTGTGATTTGTTAAGATTTTTTTCTAATTTTTATATATTTTTAAAGTATAAAATAACCTAAAATAGGGAATAACCTGAAATTAAAATGGAGATTAAAAATATAAACTAGACTAAAAAATTCTAAATTAATTTTATAATAAAGATAATAAAATAAAGAAAATCCAGAGATAGAAAACATAATTTTTTGGATTTTTTATGGATTTTATAAATTTTGATAAAGGTTTTTAGAGTTTTTTATTTTTTTGAGTTTTCTTTTAAATTTTTTAGTGATTTTGGGTTTGAAGGTTAAAAACACAAAAATACACAAAATATAAATTTTTGGAAATTTTTGAAAAGATTTTTATAATTTTATGTATTTCCATTTGCAATCAGGGACGAAAATGTAAGTTTTTTTTATAAATAACAAAAAGTTCAAAAATATAAAATAAAAATATGGCGTAAAATATCAATACTCCAGGAATCTTCGGCTATTTTTTTGGTTTTTTTAGAGCAATATAGATGCATAAAATAAATACTTGATATAAAGAGAAACTACACTCCTTGTAGGGGTATATTTATAAAAAAGAGCAAGGTTAGGGGCCAAAATATAATTTCACCAAAATATTAAAATGCTGGCAAAAAATTTATGGACCGATACGAAATAACGAAAAGCCTAAGCCCTTGCCTGCAAAATCACCGAATCTCACGTGTACGAACACATGAGCCTAATAGGGACCAATACGTAATATTCACAAAAACTGGGGGCTTATTTGCAATTTTCCTAGAAAATCATAACTACCTCAAATACTTTCTATACCAAAGCTAAATATGCAAACCACAGGGGGTCCCACTGCAAAAATTCCACCTCACGTGATGCGTCACATGAAGTGATGTTGCTTGGACCGATTCGCAAATATCTAAAAGTTTAAGGGTCTTGATGTAAATATTACAAAACCTTAACATAGAATAGGAAAGATTTAGTATTATTTAACAAATACAAAAATCATTGGGTTAAAAATGCAAAACACCCAGACTAGGCGCTGATCGGACCGTGGAGGTTCCTTCACTTATGCCACATGTATTGTCCTCGGGTGTCGATGACACTTTGGGTTGGATGGCTCAGATTAGATCCCAAAGAGAGGATGTGACGGTGGAGAGCATGCACGATCCAACGGTGACTTGCGTGGTAGAGGTCGATCCGACGGTGGAGAGGCGATAGGGAAGAACGGGGAAGATACCTGACGAAGGCAACCTTCCCCACCCCCGATCTCCCTGCTCCGACACTATGAGAAGCTCTAAAAATGTCGCGAATGTCCTGCAGGGGTCCTCGAGGTGCTGATGACATCAAAATGCTCCAACGACAATCGAAGTGGTTGTAGGAGGCCGGCGGAGCGGTGGCGCTCCAAGAGCCTCCGACGAACAACAAAATCGCTTCTAGGCGTTCGTGGCGACTCCTGGACCTGCAAGAAATGTTAAGAGTGTCACGAGCAAAGTGTCATGACCCTCCAGATGGCAAAAGAAGGTGGGAACAATGCAGGTGAACAAGAAGAAATCTCACCAGAGCGAAGCTCCGGCAAATAACGGGCGAGTGCGATGGAATGGCTCAGGCGCGAACATAAAAATGGGAAAATGATCCTATGTCTATAACTAACAGAAAGGACAAAAATATAGAAAAGGGGACCTCAACCGGTCATGATGGCAGGGAGATGTTCCTCGACGGCCGATGGCCGGAGATGGGGGTGGAGCCGCCCTACGCCTGCTCCTCCTACCAACCTAAAGACGCGGCGAGAGCGTTGTCACTGCCCTCTAGCCAACGATCACCTCCAGAAGGGAAAAAGAGGGACAAAAAGAGGTTCAAAAATGAGAGTGAAGCTTGGAGGGTGTTTTGTACAAGTGACGGAGCGGGCTCTAAGATCGAAGGATACAACTCGATGCAAATATCCAAAGCCCGATTTTAAGCTTGGGCGTGAATCACCACAAATCGAGGAAGAAAAGTCATCAAGGTCCCGGCGCGAGATGATGAAAGGATCGAGCCCCAATTTATCCCCAAAAATCCACGAAACGAGGCAAAATCGTAGGTTGTCAGAGATGCCGGGGCTGATCAAAGAGTTGACCTTCAGTCAACTTTCTCACGCTCCTGGTTTGTCCACGTGGACCAACCAGGAAAAAGCCTGGTAAAATTATTTGTAAATTAGATTAAAAATAGTAAATGATTTTATTTATTTTAGGTTATAAAATGAAAAATATTTATTATTTTATAAGGTAGTTTATTAAGATTATTTTTTATTTTTCAGAGCTTTAAAATTACAAGTTACCTTTTAGGGCTATATGAGGCATAAATATTTTAAAATTTTATTTTTATTTTATATTTTTAATTTTTTTAATTTAGACTATTATTTTATATATGTATAACTTAATTTTGTATACTTAAATATATTTTTATTTTATTTTTCAGATGTATTATATACAATTAAATAAATAGATGTATTAATTTTATATGCATAGTTATAGGTATTTTAACTATCTATACATAATTTATTTTAGTGTCTTATTTAGTGTTTTATTCTAGTTTTAGTATGCACATATATTATAAATAATATTTACAAATTTATAAAATTATAAAATATTGAATAATAAATAAAATGAATATTTTAATCAGTATAGCTATACAATAGGGGGTCCAAAACATACTTTCAAACCATAAATAAAAAATATATGAAAGCACCTTCATTAAAGAGCTTATTAAAAGTTATATACTATTAAAGGATATTTTGATATATTTTGAGTTTTTATTTGAGAGATACGGGTGTGGAAAGTTGAGATTTTGGAAACTTATTCAGATCATATATTTTTATCTGTGTATTATTTTTGTGTGAAATCCATTTTGTATTTTTCTATATATAATTACCTACAATTTCATGTTTGAAGTTTCTTGATTTGGGTATAAAAAGTGGAACTAAAAATAGGTCCCAAAAATGAATAAGAATGAATAAAATAAAAGGGATTTTTATTTGATTTTGGCCCTTATCTCCCCTACTTTATTCCTTGTCGACATAGTCATCGAGATGCCTAGGTCTCAGGGTTTCGGGTCATAAAATATTTTGAATATTTATTCATTTTCTTTTCTTTTCTTTATTCTATACATTTGGCATTAAAAACAGTATTTTATACACATTTTGTACACAAATGCATGAATGCTAAAATGCTTAAATTAATGGTATTTACACGCATTTACTACGGTTTTTAAGGCCAAAATGATAGAATAAAGATGATGAAATGGAGATTCGTCATCCCCCTATACTTGCCTTTACAAGTCCTTAGCAAACACTCATGCAATAAGTGTAGAAAAAAAAAGAAAAGAAAAAGAAGAAAATGGATTAAGTTTAATTATCAAACTTGTCTTCACAAAATCAAAGTTTGGAGCTTAAGTCAGACCTTTGAAATTTTAGTGCGGTCGGAACCTTAATGGGAATCGGATTTGAAATCCAACAGCCTTTGAGAATCCCAAAACTCTGCTTAAGTCCCCTTAATAGCCAGGTCAGAATACTTCAATTCATACACAAATCCTTACGATTATGAATCTGACTTGTACAGTGTAAATGATAGTGTCTCTCCCTAATTGAAGTGACAAAGAGACTGACTTCTTCAGCTTGACAACCCAATGATTCCCCGATCCGATAACTCCTTCCTCGATGAGCGGGGAATTCCCTTCTAAGTTCAAATGATAACTAGCTCAAGAGGAGGGGTGAAGAGAAGAATGGACGGTAGCCAGTGTAGCTACCTATCCTAGGATGCAAGACTAGTGTAGTCAAGTTATCCAGATGCAGGCTCACAAGATATGACTTTGAAGCTCAAGCTTTCTTATTGACTATAAATATATACACTCCGTCAGGCATTTTATTTTTATACAGGCATGTCCATTTTTTTAGAGTTCTTGCTTTTTGCTCTTTTTTTGAAGTACTATATACAATAGAATTTACATAGGGAGTTTACTCTTGAGCCAGTAGACTATCCCTCTTTTGAAGCTTTATTGCAACCCACACTCTCCTGTCTTCAAAATTCATCATCATTGGACGGGTTGAGGTGCACTTTTCTCCCTAGAGGAGGACAAATGTTTCCACTTGTGTGCGTCTCATACCAGCAAAACCAATCTCCTCACCACTCCAACTGAGTTGAGACAAGTGAAAGGTGCGGGTGTCCAAGTTAGGTCATTATCAACAAGAGTCGTGCGTGTGCTCTGAAATACTCTACTTAAGCAGTCAAGATTCCATTGAACCAAGTATCGTAATCCTCAAAGAATTAAGTCAACTAGATATGAAGTACCTCAATTCTTACTCCTATAAGGTTCCTGCTATTAGGTAGATTTATGGTCCAACCAAGCTCCAATCTTTGGATTTTACTTAGACTTGTTAAATTATCAAACTCAACCCGAAAAAGGCGAATGCTATGCAAATGCTATGTAGAAATTATTTTTGTGATGCAATTTTTAAAGATTTTGAACTTTTTATGGATTTTTTTGAAAAAAGATTATGCACCTGCAAATTTTTATATTTTTCAAAAAGATTTTTCAAATATTTTGTTAGTGTTTTTAGTTTTGCAAATGGTTTTGGGGTTTTTGAAAACAAAAGATTTTGGGTAAAAACTAGGTCAAAATATTTATACAGGATGCCTTTTATATTTACAAGAAATAGATTTTAAGAATTTAGAAGGGGTAAGTGCTCAATTATATATATATATATATAATTTTTAGTGTGATGTATATATTCCTCAAACTTTTTTGAAAAAGGTTTTTCAAACAATTTTGAAAAATATAGTCAAAAAAAATTTTTACAAAGAATTTTTACAAACATTTACACAAATTTGAAAATAAAGAGTATAGATAGATTTTCAAAATATTTTTGCAACCAGTTTTCAAACGCTTTGCAAATCATTTTTCAAACATTTTTATTTCACACGAATAAAATAATTTTACAAACAAAACTATTTTTACAAAGTTGAAAATATTGAACAAAATGTTTTCCAAATAGTTTTCAAAATAATTTACAAACAATTTTCAACTATTTTTCAAACATTTAGCAAAAAACAGTTTCACCTGATTTATTAATCAGTAAATACAAAAAGAATTTGAGGAATAACATCTTTTTATTAAGTGATTTTAATGAATTTAATTAATGTTTTTAGCTACGTTTATTAATAAAAACACGAAAGTACGAGTTATGGCTAATGTATATACGCAATATAAACGACCCTCCTATACTTAGCTTGAGCTATGTCCTCATAGATCAGAGAGAAAAGAGAAGACATAACTCATACTGAGTATAGAAAAGTCTAAAGAATAAACGAATGAAGAAATGAACCAATGAGAAGTTTACCGTCCCCCCAATACATAAGATCAAATAATACTATGTATAGAACACTATACACAAAGTAAGGAGGGTCAAGGGTAGGAATAAACAGATCGTACTCAGACTGTCTCCCCCTATACTTAGGGTAAGATATCCCTAAGTATAGACAAGAAGAGGAGACAATGGAGAGGATTGAAAAACTGAATGAACTCGGGATGTACACCCCCTATACGTAGGACAAAGTACGTCCCAAGTATAGAAGATTGTCAACAAGCGGGGAGACCTTTTTTGATAGAAAAAGAAAATATAAAAGGAAAAGAAGAAAAGAAGAAAAGAGATCAGAAGATGGAAAAAGATAGAATAGGATGTACACATCACTCCCCCCTATACTTAAGGTAAAAGAAGCCCTAAGTATAGGCAACAACAGGAATAATGAAACGGAATGACGAATGAATATTCGGCTCATCTGCCCCCCTATACTTAGGACAAATTACATCCTAAGAAAGGCACACACGAGAATGGGGTGGATGAGCAAACGAGAGATAGATTGATGGAAACAAATGCAAGTACAACAAGAGTGGATGTACAAAGATCAAGAAGGTCGAAAGCAAACCTTCTTACGGGACAGCTGGGGAATAGATCTGATATGGTGCAAGTCGACATTGGGGTCCACATATGACACAAACCGATCAGGGTCGATAGGGTGTAAGTCCTCAGTGGTCCTAAGGTGTGAAGGCACAGATGAATCAACGGAAGAAATACGACTAGGTCTGGCCTTGGGGGTCTTGTTAATGTCATCTTGAAAAGGGACGAACTTATCATCATCGGAAGAAGTGTAGTCAGAGTCGTCCTGCGAGGTCTCATCTAGGTCAAAATCAAAAGGAACGAACTCATCAGTGGAAGTAGTCGAACCATGTTCGTCCTCAAAAGTCTCAACTGAGTCATCCTTCTCATTAAAAGGCCTGAATTTCTGGATAAAAGCAACAAGATCAAATTCAGACTTTTCCGTCTCATCTGAATCTAAATGAATAGGAGTAGACTCATCGGTGAAAATAGTCAAGTCATGTCCTTCTTGTCTAATCTTTGGATCTACCCTATGCTCTAGGGTATCAATCGTGTAAATTCCACGGATTTCATCAATACATCGCCAAACACCAGAAGAAGGAACTCCGAGGTCCATGCTTTCTGAGGCTTCCTCCATACAGAGGAATTCTCTGGTCTTAGTCTAATCCAGCATACAACAAAAGTCTCTGATAGTCTCATCAAGGTCATGGTCCTCGGGGTTAGCTAAAATCGGTGAGGTCATATCAGGTGCAGGTCTTTGGTCAGTAGCAGGTGTAGTGATGTTCACTTCACTTTCGTCAAAAGGATGGAAGTGAATCTCTCCTGATCCGTAATCAATAATGACCCTCGTAGAGGCGAGTAATGGTCGTCCCAGGATGATTGGCGAGTGATCCCTTGTGGAGGTCTACATGGGCAATACAGAAAAATCAACATGGTAGGTCATGCCATGAATTGAGTTGACAACATTTTCAAGGATACCCTTCGGCCTCTTTATTGATCCATCAGCAAACTGAACGATCATCCTGGTTTTCTTGAGAGGCCCTAAGTGAAGAGACTGTACCAGCAAGAAGGGTATGATTCTAATCGAAGCACCGCCGTGGAGGAGAGTGTGATCACATGTGTGGTCAGAGACAGTGCAGCTAATGAAAGGTGTAGCAGTGTTCCTTTTCTTAGGGATAGGATGATGTGTGATAGCGTGGGCAGTGGCCATGGTCAAGATATGACGCTCGCATCTGCTCCTCCGCTTTCTTATGATGAGGAGCAGATAACTGGGTCATGTCCTGGCTTAGTGGTGCATTAATGATCTCATGAATAACAGCCACCACTTCTGGTTCAGTCAACATTTTTTAAATTTTTGGATCTCCTCCAAACAATGGAGGAGGTCAGAATCATCATATACATGAGGAATGCCAAGAGCAGTCTGTATAGTGGCATCCTCGGGGTCAGGGATGGGACAAAAGTTAAGTGAATGTGTGGATGAAGGTTCTGGTAGATGAGCGCTCTCCTCACAGTCTAACTCAACCAAAGTTCTCCTAAACTCTTTTTGGATTTTTAGATTTTTCTCATTTTTGGTATTTTGGGCGATTGCAAGCTCTCATGATAATCCTCAAGTGAATCTAAATCCTCAAAGAATAGAGCTACATTCTGGATCCTATTTATGCTAACTATATAATTCATCCTCGAGTTCATATGCTCCATCATATGATTCAAGGTCTCAATCATGGAAATCATTAAAGGTGACTCCAACATATCAGTTTCAGGTGGATGTGAAGGGAAATGAGAAGGTGGAGGAGGGTAAAAATCTGAGGTCTGAATCCGTGGCAAAGATATGCAAAAATCAGAAGCAAAGTTCTCCTGGAAAAAGTGAGGTGGGCTGGCTGGAGGGTATGAAGGATCTGCAAAGTCTGGATAAAAAGCACTCTAGTCATCCATCTCTGAAATAAGATAAAATGATCGAGAGAGAACGACGGTCAAGTCAAGAGAAGTGAGAAAAAGGCGCAAATGCGTAGAGGCGATCTAGAATACACAAGCAATCACAAATAAACTCACACAAAACAAACCCTCGGTTCTCCTACTCAACTCGGTGAAGACCGCAAAAATGTGGTCTTTTTAACTTGTTTGTTTAGGTGAGAAGTCCAAAAGTAGCACAAACGCTTAGGGGGCTGAATGGTATTTTGGCACTAATCCTTAGTGTGTGCGCGAGGAATGTATAACGAAGACAACGAGGGGATTACTCGGCCCAAGACAAGTTTTTTCTTTTTGGTTGATTTTAGGGTCAAGTAATATTAGCAGTCCCAATTTTATTGGTTATCATTTTTTTTTTGGATTTTTAGTGAGAAATGCACGAGCCTAATGAGGAGTCAATTTTACTTAGCATCTAGGTGATCAAAATTAGAGGTAGATAAGCGGAAAAGCAATACAAGCGGTAAAAATAATGAAGAAATCTAAAGCGTAAATGCTCACCTTGCCTCTAGCACTCTACATGCAAGGGTGCTTAGTAGAATTGAAACATATATATATATATATATATATATATATATATATATATATATATGCAAATGTATGCCGATGAAATCGCCCTAGGATGAGAAACAATTATTAGCGTGAAGAACCAGATGCTAAGTATCTAGAGGAGAGATCCAAAAGTGCGGTCTATGAAGTGCATCGGTGTCCGCCGCAACAAATCATGCAAGCGCTGTATAGCACTTCTCTCGACGCTCGATCTTAAATCCAAATAAATAGAAATTAGATTTTGATTATATCCAAACGTAGACTATAGGCACAGGCAGATAAAATTAGGTGTTTGGACCTAATCCCATCGTCACGCAGTTCTTAAAACTAAGGATCAATCACACAAAATAAAGAAACAAAACCGAGAAATAAAATAAAAAGGCGAAGAAAACCGATAAAACCACGGTGAGCCCCCAAGTGAACAAACACTTGGAAATTAGGCCCGAATGTCCAGAGTCCAGAGTACTTGAATTATTACAAATAATAATGGTCTCTCTCTCTTACTTAAATTACACAAATAAATGCTACAAATAATTGTATTCAAAATTCTCTCCTAGTCTTCCTCGGTGCAAGGTCAAGTCCGCCTCACGTGGTTGCTCAGGAACTCCAAAGAGAAGCTCTCCCCTCGATCTACGTTCCTCGCACAATCCAAAAATGGAGAGATGTTATACAATTGAACAATTAATATCAAATAAATGAGAAAATAAATAAGAAAAAATATAGACAAATATCACACTCGATCAAAAAGTCGATTTATGCGATGTTGCTCCCCGACAATGGTGTCGTCGATTCGACCACCCGGAATCTGGATTTAAACAATAATTAACCCACAACAGATGATAAAAGAATGAGAAGCAAGTGTGCGGAGTTAAAATTTATTATAACTATACAACAAAGATGTGTATATGTGCAAGTGTGTGTAGAGTGTCGAACAAAGGGAACAAGCATGATAGATCTAGGCAAAAAATGCTCACAAAAGTGAATGTGATGTATTTGTGTATATATGTGCTCTTTTATTGTGGGTTTTTTATTTTTTATTTTATTTGATTTTATATTTTTTATTTTGAATTTTAATTTTCTTATTTTATATTTTATATTTTTTTAATTCTTTTTCACTTTAAAATATATAATAAGTTTTATGTAATATATATACACAATATAGGCAAGAGTTGATATAAAAATTAACAAAAATAATCAAAAATAAGAAAAAAATATCTTTAGTTTTTTAATAATTTTTTACTATTCTTGTGATATTTCAAAATTTTTGGCTAATTTTTATATATTTTTAAAGTCAAAAATACCCCAAAATAGGGAATAATTAAATATTTGAAATTAAAAAGGAGATTAAAAATATAAAACAAAGTCAAATATTCTCCAAATTAATTTTATAATAGAGATAATAAAATAAAGAAAATTCATAGACAGAAAACATAATTTTTAGATTTTTTATGGATTTTATATATTTTTGTAATGGTTTTTAGAGTTTTTCTATTTTTTGAGTTTTCTTTTATATTTTTTAGTGATTTTTGCTCTGAGGGTTAAAAACACAAAAATACATAAAATATATTTGTTTGGTAATTTTTCAAAAGGTTTTTATAATTTTTATGTGTTTTCTTTTGCAAATAGGGACGTAAATGTAAATTTTTGATTTTTTATAAGTAATAAAAAGCTTCAAAAATGTAAAATAGAAATATGGTGTGAAAGATCAATACTATAGAAATCTATGGCTATTTTTTTGGATTATTTAGAGCAATATAGATGCATAATATAAATATTAGAAATAAAGAGAAACTACACTCCGAGCAGGGGTATATTTGTAAATAATAGAAAGCTCAAGGTCCAAAATGCAATTTTGGCAAAAATTGTAACACTAGAAAAAAGTTAATGGACTAATATGAACTAACGAAAAGCCTAAGGCCATGCCTGCAAAATCGCCAAATCTCACATGTAGAAATATGTGAGCCTGAAAGCGATAAATACGTAATTTTCACAAAAATTGGAGGCTTGTTTGCAATTTTCCCAGAATATTAACTGCAAATAATACTTTCTAGACCAAAGCTAAATATGCAAACCACAAGGGGTCCCACCGCAAAAAGTCCACCTCACATGATGCGTCACGTGAGGCGACGTGGCTTGGAACGATTCACAAATATCTAAAGTTTAGGGCTATCGATGTAAATATTACAAAACTTTAACACATCAAATAAAATATTTAGTATTATTTAGCAAATACAAATATCATTGTACTAAAAATGCAAAATACGTAGACTAGGCGTTGATCAGACGGTGGAGGCGCCTTCACTTATCCCATGTGTCGTGTCCTCGGGCGCCGATGACGCTTCGGGTTAGATGGCTAATATTAGATCCCCAAAAGATGATCTGACGGTGGAGAGCCTGCATGATCCAATGGTGAGTGGAGACTTGGGCGGCAGAGGTTTATCCGACTGTGGAGAGGCGATAGGGAAGAAGGCTGATGAATCTCCATTTCATCACCTTTATTCTATCATTTTGGCCTCAAAAACCCCAACAAATGCATGTAAATAGCATCAAATTGTACATAATAGCATTCATTATTCATTGTATTTATTTTACATTAAATAAGGTTTTACTGCCAAAATTATAGAATAAAGAGGAGAAAAGAAAAAAAGGAATAAAATATTGTAAATATTTTATGACCCCAAACCCCGAGACCAAGGCCAGCATGGTATTGGTCGACAAGGAATAAAGTAGGGGGAGATAAGGGCCAGTGTACAATAAATACCTCATTTATTCATGCATTTATTTATGCATTTTTGATACCTATTTTGTACATAATTATTTATTCATCAAATAAAGAAACTTTGTACATGAAAGTTGTAGATAATAATATGAATAAAAATGCAAAATTGAGTTTGTACAAAAATAATCCCCAGTGTACATTTTATACACAGAATAAAAAGCCAAAATCTCAACTTCACAGACCCATATCTTGCAAATAAAAACTCCAAATCACCCAAACTCACCTTTAATTGTATATAGCATTCCATAAACTATATTATAAAATTGGTTTCATAATTTTTGGAGTCCATATGCAGAAGTTAGGTTTTTGGCCCTCCTTGTGTATAGGACTGATTAAAATATTCATTTTATTCAATATTCATTATTTGTATAAATTCATATTTTTAGAATTTTGTAAATAATGTACTTAAAGCATACACATGAGAGAAGCTAAAGAAAACCAAAATTAATTTGTAAAATAAAATAAGTCTACAAATTCATAGACAAAATACCTATGATA
Source organism: Ottelia alismoides (assembly GCA_037367405.1). Taxonomy (NCBI): domain Eukaryota; kingdom Viridiplantae; phylum Streptophyta; class Magnoliopsida; order Alismatales; family Hydrocharitaceae; genus Ottelia; species Ottelia alismoides. The sequence continues at coordinate 155,275 of JAZKJV010006542.1, read as the reverse complement.
TGTACCTATCTATAAATAAAAAGGGTTTTAATCCTTGATTCTTTTGCTCTTCTATATTTTTATAATAATGTATACATTATACATAACTCATTAAAAATACAAAACCAAAATAAAAATCAAGAAAATATATTAAATAAATTAAGTGTACAAAATACATAGATAAAATACCTATAAGTATACCTACATACACCTATATCTATTTATTTAAAATATAAATAAACTCATAAAAATCAAACAAAAATACCCTTATACTCACAAAAATAAATTATAAATTTATAAAATAAGCCAATAAAATAATAAAAGGAAATAAACAAATTAAAAATAAAATACATGAAAATACATGTAAATACATACATATACATATTATTCAAATAAAATTATAATAAAACACCTCGTAAAATTCAATAAAAATCATAAATAAATACTTGATGAAATAATACACATTTTTTATTTTATTAGAAAAAATTAATAAAATCATTTAGGGCATCAAATAAATCAATCTTCCTTCAGATTTTCTATTTTGTCTCGTAGCGGCTGACGTAGCCCAATGAGGCGCCGGCCTTCGTTGACTCCCAGGTCAACTGTCCCATCCCTCGCCTGGCGTCTCTGAACTGTCCATTCCCCCGATTTCATTCCTTTTTCCCAGGCACACCATCCATCAATCGACAACGCTTCCTTCACAAGAATTGTTCCCTAATCTTCCATGATGTCCGACGAAATCATAGATCAACGAGATGTTCATTGGATCAGTTAATAATCGCCGGGTAATAAGGCCCCTTGCCAATGTTTATAAATAACAAGCTCCGCTTCCTTCCTCGAATTTGGCCACTTTTATTCCAACCTAAAGCCTAGTTCTTGCTCCTGGATTGTTCCTCGTGACAGGGGGAGTAGCCCAGCATCTTGACTCGGCCGGAGGAAGGAGATTTTGACGCGGCGGAGCTCCGGCATCCGCCCTGCTCCCTGGAGGCCCCCAGGTATAAGAGCTGATCTTTTATGCATTTCTAGTTAGTCTTAGATGTTAGCTTTTCATTCCAGTCATTAGATTAGTCGTTAATTAATCACCATAGCTTTAAAATCGAAATTCGAAGTTCGCCAGAGCTTGGCTCCAGCGACTTCTTCACCGTATCCCCGACTGTATCCGACCGCCCCAAGCATCCCATCTCATTCCTCGTCGCCTTCTCCATCTCTCGCACACACTTGTTCAACCCAGGACCCTAGGTCTTGGCGAATCGGGGCTCCCGCTCCGCCGTTCGTCGGAGCCCCTCCGTCCACCTCATTTTTTGCGTTGCAGCTTCAAACCCCGGGTCGAGGAGAAAGCTCTCTCGCCCGCGGTTCCTCCTATGCAGGGATATCGAAGAATCGAGCCCTTTTGGGCTTGCATTGACCCAGGAAGAGGTTCCTGGGAGTCCTCTCCTTCTCCGACCTCGCTCCATCGACTCGGACCCCCAGGAGCCATGAGACCACCGTCAGACGACGCGGAAGCCTCCCAGCTATGATCAGAGAGCTTCAGATGCGCGGGAGGTGCCCGGAGGAGCCCGAGCTACCTGATCGAAGCTCGCCGGGGGCGAGCTTCTTCCCCGTTCTTCCAGATGCCTTCAGCACCGTTGGATCGAGAGGGGCGGCCCAGATTGAACGCCGACCATTCGATGAAGACGTACGTCCACCGTCAGATCAGCCAGGAGGTTCTAATCCAGGCCCTTCATCGCCGAACCGACACCCGCCGTCCGATGGCTGCCACGTGGATAAGTGGCGCCTCCAGCGCCGCAGGATGAAAGCTTTGTTTAGGGGTAAATTTCATATCAAGCCCCTCTACTTTTTGTATTTATTATTTAATGCCAAAAATAAAAGTCTCAGTTGTAAATAAAATGTAAATTTTGTAGAAGAGCCCCCGATGTTTTAAGATTTGCATTTAGGTCCTTCCGCGCCTCGCGTGCAGTCCCACGTGAGGCGCGTGAAATTTTGCATCTAAACCCCGCCAGATTTCTATATTTATTAAATGGTCCTGAAAATAAAAGTTAAAGTGTATTTTTATCGTATTTTTTGCATGTATGCCCTTGTGAACTATTTTATTTGCAAAAATACCCCTGCCAGTCCATTTAATTTTTGAATGCTTTGTCTATTTATTTTGTGCTCCATATTAAATCGAAAAATCTTGCAAAAATAGACTTGAGCTCCTGTTAGTGTACCCTTGCACGCCATATTTTTAGTTTTGCATTTTGTTGCATTTTTGCATTTATTAAAAATCAAAAACATGTCTTTTATTCCCTGTCTAACTTATTAAACCCCAAAAAAATATGAAAATGCCTCTAAAAATTCCAAAAAAATTACCTATGGTGTATTTTGACCTATATTATTGTCAGTCCAAAAATCCCTAAAAATCTCAAAAGGAAAACCTTAAAAATTCAAAAATACCCAAAAACTTCAAAAAAATATTAAAACCAAAAGAAAAACCAGAAAAATATAAACTCAGGCCCTATTTATGCTATATTTTATTACCTTTATTAGAAAAATAGTGTGGACAACTGTGAGACTGTTAGCTATTTTTAGTGTCGAGTTTTGTGACAGCCAGTACCTAGTCCACTGTTTGCTATTATTTAGCTATTTAAAAATACTAAAAATATTTGCAAAAATGCCCAAAAATCACAAAAACAGTAAAAAACCCTAAAAATCCCAAAAAGACCCTTTTCCTGAATTCTTGACTGTTTTGAGTATTTTTGTGAATATTATAATACCCCCTTTATGTATATATATCTATATATCCTAAATATATATATATATATCTTCTATATATATGTAATTATTTATATGTATCCTCATTAGCATTAATATAAAAAAAAAGAAAAAATAGATATATATTTACTTTATTATATTTATATATACCTATATATATATATTTTATGTATTATAAGCTATATACTAACCCTCTATGGGTATACATATATTTTTATTTTTATTATATATATATATTACCTAATTATATTATTAAAAAAATTATTAATAATAATAATAGTAATAATAATAATAATAAATCAAAAACCCATACAAGGATGATTGTGATTTACATGTAGGCTATGACATTTTGTATTGCTCTCTGTGGTTCGACCTCTACATACTTGTCACTGTACATTTTATGGTAGAGTAAATAAAGATTAATTCACCTTTATTTTTGAGCTTGATTGTTGTATTCTTTGGATTGTGGGTTAATTGCTGATCAACACGGGTATTTTTGTGAGCGGTCGCCTCAGCGACACCTTTCATATTATTAATGGTGACCCTCGCATGATACACCCGTGCTATCAGATGGCGTCGTTGCCGGGGAGCAATGAGCATAGCCTAATTATTTTGTCATTCTTGTAAAAAAAAGAAAAAAAGAAATTCTTGATTTCTTATTCATTTTTTGTGAGCAGCTATTTTTATTGCTATTAATCACCAGGCTTTATTTCTTCATTTATTGTGATTATTTTCTCTGCTCTATTTAATTGATTGAGCTTTACTAATGCATTCTTTTTGTGACTTTGATGCGAGGGACCACCACGCGAGGATGGCTTCTTAGGAGGCCAATGCAGCCAAGCTTGGAGGAGGATGGTCTTCTTCTAATGACCATCTGGAGAGTGCACCAAAGAAGCAAGGAGATGTGCATTAGATAGGCTAGACACTTAGGAGTACTTATTTTGTAATTTATGGTGAGAGAGAGAGACTATTTTGGCATGTATATAAACAAGACTCTACTCTTCACAATGAGGTCCAGTGCCCGGGTGATTGTTCACCTGGGGGCCTCATCGTGGCTTTTTCGAGTTTTCATCGCCTTCTTTCATTATGTTTCCCGAAGTTTTGAGCTTTCCGCCTTTCTTTTATTTTGTTTTATGTGCTTGGAGCCCCTAGATATAGGTTGCTTGACTCGGTAGCTAGGTCCAAACATTAATAAGAATGCATGTTCCTATAGTTTACTTCGCTTCGATCTAGTCAAACTTAAACAAGTTGTTGATTTGTCTCTTAGCCCTCTGTGCCGTAGCGAACCCTGTAAAGCGCTTTCTCCTACCCTCAATTTGTTGAGCAGAGGAGGAGTGAGCCAAGACCGGACTCTCTTGGGCTAGAGATGAATTAACGGCTTATGGTTCTTCACGCTAATAGCAGCTTATGTTTAGGACGATTTTGTGCCTTGCATATCGACATGTAGATAGGTTTAAAAATTCTGTTTTGCATACCGCATGGAGAGAGCTGGGATGCACTGTAAGTCTTCTAACTCAGCATGCATCATTCGGTTCAATGGTGAGATTTCCATCATGGAACCACTTGCACGACTTTTCCGCTATCTCCCTCTGATTTTGAGCACCTAGGACTTAAATGAAAATCTACAAAGACGTTAGGCGCTGGTATGAAACAGATCCAAAAAAAAGTGAAAACCCAAAAACTTAAAACAAGGGGATTGCTAAATAAACTTTGACCTTAATTAAAATTCGTAATGGACTATCATTGTACCGGGTTCATAAAGCCCTCATTGTTTTCAGGTACCATGGAGGGGGACCAAAACCCTACTCCCTTGAGCGAGTGCGACCCCTAAGGATTAAAGCCCAAAACCCAGTCTGCAACTGCCTTGTGTATCGCATGGATTTCCGAAGTAATGGCGCTTCTATCGTACGTAGGCGAGTAGGACTTGGTCACCAATGGTGACTCTCTGTTGTGAGAGCATCGACCCTGTCCGAAGTATTGAGCATAGGCCACGCCTTCACGGGGGTGTCTGTCTCATTGTCCTACGTCCGAGTAGGTTCTTGCACGCTCACGGGTGATTCCGTTGCGAGCGAGAACTGAAGTATTGGTTTCGCCTATCGGCTTCCTCTCTCTTTTCTTTGGCTGAGTAGGGTTCCAGGAAGGGTTACAAGGACTCCAAAAAGTACAGACTACATGTTACATAGGAGGAGGACAAGTACGGGATACTCTTCCGGTAGTACTCTCTCTCCTATAGGGTAGCGTACTAAGGACTTGTTATAAGATATGCATGAAAATCACAACTCTAAAAATGAAAAGATAATAAATAGCCGAACTTTCACGGCTTCACATGGCGTGAGTTAGTGAACCCGATTTTTGTATTGCTTTTGTATGAATCTAGATTAAGGTTCAAAGATCAAGTCCCGCGCATTTGCGCACATTTTGTTGTTTCTCCCTTTGACCACACCGCTCAACCGAGCCTTTCTACTGTTTTACACTCCTTTTGTTCCTCGTTGACCATCGTATCATTCTTCCAACAATCCGACATTCTCTTGCTTCGCGAAGTTGATCCATGGATGGATTCGTCGGGACCATGCCGACACCTACATCGATTCCATAGACTCAACTCTGCCAATAATTTCGAGGCGATTCCTGAGAAACCGATCCGGACTTTGCGGATCGATCTCCAGACTCCTCATGTTCTACCTTTCTCTTGGCCACCCAATAAACTGGGATCACTTTTTTCCCTCTTCCGCCATTGTGAATGGGAGTCGATTACAGTCTACATCCCTTTCCCATTCACAACATGCTGGGGTTGACCAGAATTCCAGCTTAATCACGACAGCTGAAAGTTAATTGCAAGTGATCTGATTCGGACTATCTCATTCTGCAGATAGAAGCCAGTGCGAGCCCTGGAGACTACTCCGGAGTTCATCTCGTCCGACTCAGACCCTGACATGGCGACAGGAGGAAAGGGCATGGGTCAGCAGCCACCCATACCAGAGGGACAGATGCTAGATCAAAATCAAGTTAATTCACAGTTGTTGGCATCTATCCAGGCCATACAGCAGCAGCTGACCGAGCAGGCCCTGACACAAACCGCGTTCCAGGATATGTTGAATGACATGATGAACCGTGACGATGGAAGAGGAGGCAGAGGCAGAGGAGGCCGGGGAGGAGGAGGTGGAGGTGGAGGAGGTGATGATCCTCCTGATGATGACTTTGAATTACCACAACCGAAGCCGACACTAAAAGAAACATACAATCCGGGAGACAGCCAGATGACCGAGTGGATTCTCATTCCACCGATACACGCTCACTTTGAGATGAAGCCCCAGTTCATAGCCCTTCTCCCTGCCTTTCATGGAAACATGAATGAAGAGCCGTACATTCACCTGCAGCAATTCTCCCGCATTTGCCGCACCACCCACTATCCGAATGTCCCCCTGGACATTGTCAAGATGACGGCTTTCCCCTTCAGTCTACAAGACAAGGCCCTCTATTGGGTCAATCATATGGGAAAGGTCGTGACGACCTGGGAGGAGTTGAAGTCTGCCTTCCTGCACAAATACTACCCTCTCGGTCGGCTCAACCATATGCGAGCACGTATTAATAATTTCTCCCAAGGAGCACATGAGTCAGTACACGAGGCTTGGGAGAGATTCACTGATCTGCAGGAGAAGTGTCCCCATCATGATATCCCGAAGACCAGCTTGGTCCAGCATTTCTTTGGGGGACTGAACATTGAAAGCCAAAGGCTCGTGGATGCAGCATGTGGGGGCTCCCATTTCAACAAGGATAAAGATGTTGTCTGGCAGATTTTTGAAGAAATGGCCGAAGGAGAGGCCGCCCTCTCTTCATCCAAGGCATACCAGAAGCAGCCCCAGATCCTCCAGAAACAAGTTCACATGGCTGCATCCAAGGAAGTAGAGAGAGATGAGAGCTCCAACCTCAACATCATCGGGGGCCATCTCTATAAGGTAGATATCATTGAGAAGCGATCACAGGACCTCGAGAAACTCGCTGTGATTGAGAAGAGGACCCAGAACCTGGATAAGCTAGATCAAATCAACAAGAACCTCGAGTTGTTGGTCGGTACGATCAACTCTGTCCAGTCGGCTACACCATCAGACGCTGCCGCTGAGAAGAAGGACGAGCCGCAACCGCAGCATCAGCCTCAGCCGAGCCAGCAGCCACCGGCAGTCCAGCACGTGTACTACGTGCTGGCACCCGATCAGGGCCCGTCGCAGCAGCAGATGGTCGTATACCAACCAGAGTTCCTCCCTGTACCTGATCCAGTCTTTCCACCACCACCCCTCATTCAAGAAGTAAATGGGGTATGGACTCAGGATGCACAGCCGACCCGTCCTCATGGACAACCCCAGGGTCATCAATTTGCCAACCGGCAGTACCACCAACCTCAGGGTGGTCGTTTTGGTCAATCCTCCCAGCAGCACCAGCAGTACTAGCAGCCTCCCCAGTTTGCACAACAATGGAGGCAAAACTTTCCGTATCAACAGCAGCCGCAGTACCGCCACTCGCAGCCGTATCAGCAGTAAGCGGCTGCCCCCTCTCCGCAATATCAGCAGTATCCTCCTCCATCATATCAACAACTTCAACTTCCTGCACCACCACCACACCACCAACAACAGCCTCCCCACCCATCTACCCAACAGCAGCGTGGTTTGCACGCTGAGTCTTCTGATATGTCCCCTGCTAGTCCCACCATGGAGTGTCTATCCCAGCTTGTTAAAGGGCTGGCGGAGGTGACAAAACGGCTCGACGACTTGACCGCCACCCGAACCACTATTCCGGCGCAGATCGAAGCCAACCCCAACAATTTCAAGAAGAAAGAGCAGGTAGAATGTGATTTCCAGTCCGTGTCTGAAAATGATATTACTGTTTATTCTAATGCTGTTACTCTCAGGAGCGCTAGGGCCTTGCCTCCGCCTGCTACTACCAGTGGGGTGAATAAAGAAACAGGTGGATCGTCATCTTCCGCATCAGCCGTGCCAGCTCCAGGGGCGGGTGAGGAGGAAGAGGAAGGAGAAGCCAGTCCAGCCGTCGTGCCTTGCCAGCATCAACCTCAGCCAAAAATACAAAAAAATCAGCAAAAGCAAAAACACCAAAAAGACGCTTGTAGCAGCAGTAAAGCCGCGCCAGCCTTGGAGGAGCCGCCAGCAGCAGCCGATCCCTCGCCAGCCGATGGAGCTGATGCTACTCTTTTTGACCGCCTAGCAGCACCAGCATGTTTAGATTCAGCTTATACTCCTTTTTGCAGTCCGGATGTACAACATTCTGTGGGCGATGATTTTGATGTAAATTAGAACTCTAATTTTCCTGCCAGTAATGTGAATATTCCTTTTCCGCATGCAATACAAAAATCCAAAAAAATTGCAAAACGAAAAAAGGCATTGTCAGATCCAGGTGTTGTGGAGATTTTGGATAAATTGACTGTTGAGATTCCCTTGTTGAAGGCCGTGGAATACATGCCAGCTGTAAAGAAAGGACTGAAAGAGGCATGTACTAACAGGCGTCGCCCAGCGCAAGACAACAAACGTAGAGAAGTAGAAAAGCACGTTCTCTCCATGGCCACAGTTGCAGCTATCAGCAACCTCCCCCAGAAAAAGCATGATACAGGAGCACCTCTCATCAGTTGTGTGATTTTTGACCAGGTTTTCGAGCGTACTCTTCTTGACAGTGGTTCTTCCATCAACCTTCTGCCCTCGTCTATAATGCAAGAATTCGGGTTGGGACCACTCAAGCAGACACGCATGATCCTTCAGTTCGCTGACCGATCCGTCAAGCGGCCCCGAGGTTTGTTGGATGACGTGATAGTTACCGTGCATGAGATGAAATTCCCAGCTGACTTTGTAGTCCTTGATATGGACTCACCTGCACCCCTGCTCCAGACCCCTATCATCCTTGGCCGACCATTCCTCCGTACTTCAGGTGCCGTGGTTGATTACGGGTCTGGGAAGATCACTTTCAGCTCGAACACCCAGCAAATCACGATAAACATGAACAAAGAGTAGAATGCCACGACTGATGAGAGCTAGGCAGCATCAGAAGCAGATTGTGATTTTATCGCAGAGATCAGAGATTCAGAGTTATCACTGGACGATCCATGGACCTGAGAAATCCTCACTCTTGAGGAGGACTTGGAAAGCGCAGTCAGCATATGCTCCGATGAATCTTGGGAGACAGATTCTCAGATGCAGGCGCATCTTCTTGAGCATTCACTCCAGACCGAACATGATCAGCTTAGTACAGAATCGTTCGGTGCATCTCCAGGATCTCAACAGAATGATGAGGATGGTAGCAGCCTCAAAGTGCATTCCACCACCAGCATAGTGTATGAAGTGACAGGCAAAGTGGACAGATCAAAGCCAGAACTCAAGCCACTTCCTGCAGGCCTGAAGTATGCTTTCCTTGCGGGTGAAGAGCAAATGTATCCGGTCATCATCAGCAGCAGGCTGAATCCGGATCATGAATCTCGACTTCTCGAGGTTCTAGAAAAGAACCGCAAGGCACTTGGTTGGAGCGTATCAGACCTCCGAGGGATAAATCCAGCCCTGTGTTCGCACCACATTTACTTGGAAGAAGATGCCAAGCCATCCCGCGAATTTCAGAGAAGGCTAAACCCTAATCTTCGGGATGTCGTCATGAAGGAGATCACTAAATGGTGTGACGCAGGCTTCATCTATCCCATCTCCGATTCAAAATGGGTAAGCCCACTGCATGTAGTTCCCAAGAAATCAGGGCTTACTGTGGTCACAAATGACAAAGGAGAGGAAATTTCTACTCGGGTACCAACCTCCTGGTGGGTGTGTGTTGACTACCGCCGACTCAATGCAGCAACCAAGAAGGACCACTTTCCCTTGCCATTCATTGATCAAGTTTTGGAGAGATTAGCAGGCAAGGAGTTCTTCTGCTTTCTGGATGGGTACTCCGGGTACAACCAAGTGGCAATCGCTCCTGAGGATCAAGAGAAGACTACCTTCACTTGCCCGTTCGGCACCTACACCTTCAAGAGGATGCCCTTTGGATTATGCAATGCACCTGCAACCTTCCAAAGATGCATGCTAGCAGTCTTCGTCGAGATGGTAGGCAGTTTTCTCGAGGTGTTCGTGGATGATTTCTCTGTCTATGGTGATAGTTTCGATTCTTGTCTTGAGCAGCTAGACAGAGTGCTTCAGAAATGCCGGGAAGTTAATTTAGTGCTCTCATGGGAAAAGAGCCACTTCATGGTCACAGAAGGTATTGTGCTGGGCCACGTCGTTTCCAAACGTGGCATGGAAGTCGACCCAGCCAAGGTGGATGTCATTTCAAACCTTCAGCCACCTCAGTCAGTAAAGAATGTGAGGTCATTCCTGGGGCATGTGGGATTTTACAGACGATTTATCAAGGACTTCAGTCGCATTGCCCGACCTCTGACAGAACTCTTGTGCATGGAGACTGAGTTCATTGTTGATCAGCCGGTTCTCCTTGCTTTCAATCAATTGAAGGAGCTTATCACTCAGGCTCCAATCTTACAGCCTCCCGACTGGACTCTTCCATTTGTGATAATGACCGATGCGTCAGATTTTGCAGTCGGAGCTGTTTTTGGATAGAGGAAAGACAAGGCGCCCTATGCCATTCACTATGCCAGCAGAACATTAGATGAAGCTCAAATAAATTATACAGTGACAGAGAAAGAACTGCTGGCTGTGGTTTTCGCCTTAGAGAAGTTCAGATCCTATTTGTTGGGGTCGAAGGTCACAATTTTCATGGACCACTCTGCTATCCGGTACCTACAGCAGAAGAAGGATGCCAAGCCAAGACTGATTCGTTGGATCCTTCTCCTCCAGGAATTCGATCTGGAAATCAAAGACAAACCTGGAGTCCAGAATGTGGTAGCAGACCATCTATCCAGAATAGAGCAACATGAGTCTCCTCTGAGCAATGCACCGATCACAGAAACCTTCCCTGACGAAGCTATCTTAGCAGTGGATTCTCTCCCTTGGTATGCTGACATTGTCAATTACCTTGCCTCTAGGGTAATACCTTCAGATTGGACGAAGAATCAGAAGAACAAATTCATGTCGACCATCCGCTTCTACCAGTGGGAAGATCCTCTTTTATTCAGAGAAGGAGCAGATTGTATTTGGCGCCGGTGCATCCCTCAGACGGAGCAATCAAGTGTCCTCGAGCATTGTCATTCGCTCGAATCTGGTGGGCACCATTCTGGAGATCGTACGGCAGCTAAAGTATTGTAGTGTGGCTTCTGGTGGCCCACATTATTCAAGGATGCAACAGAGTTTGTTAAAAGATGTATTGACTGTCAGCGACTGAAAGGTACACTCACTGCCAATGATTCAATGTTTCTGAAAATTATTCAGATAACTGACGTTTTCGATGCATGGGGCATTGACTTCATGGGACCTTTCCCTAACAGTCAAGGTTTTGAGCATATCCTTCTTGTCGTCGATTACGTGAGTCGTTGGGTTGAAGCTATTCCCGCCCGAGCCGCCGACAGCAAAACAGTTTGCCAGTTTCTGAAGAAGAACATCATCTCGCAGTTTGGGATACCAAAGATTCTCATCTCAGACGGGGGTAGTCACTTCATCAATAAAGAGGTCAAGAAATTAACGAAGGAGTACGTCATCGATCATCGTGTTGCATCTCCTTATCATCCGCAGACCAATGGCATGGCGGAACTATCAAACAGAGAAATCAAGACCATATTGCAGAAACTTGTTAGGCCAAACAGAAAAGACTGGTCTCAACTCTTGGACTCAGCTCTTTGGGCTTACAGAACGCCTACAAGTCTCCCTTGGGCATGTCGCCCTACCGTCTTGTATATGAGAAACCATGCCATCTGCCCGTGGAATTAATTCATAAATCTCTTTGGGCAATCAGCAATTGTAACTTGGACTCACGAAGAAGTGGTCAGAAGAGAAAAGGCGATCTGAACATGCTCTTGGAATTCCGAGACTGTGCAAACGATAACACCTTGATGTACAAGGAGAAGGTGAAACGCTGGCATGACCGACACATCACACGAAAGACCTTCGACGTTGGACAGAAAGTATGGTTATTTGATGCAAAGTTGCGGATATTCCCAGGCAAATTAAAGAGTAAGTGGACAGGGCCATTCCGAGTTTGTGAGGTGCGTGACAATGGCAGTATCGCGATATCAGATTTGTCTCCTGACGCATAGACCTTTGTCGTCAACGGCCAACTACTGAAGCCTTATCTCGAACCAGATGCATTCTTGGCCGTTGTTGACTCTATTCAGCTAATGCACCATGATGACACCTTCACAGCACCTGCGGCATTGAAAGATTCAGACTATGCCATTCAACAACTGTTTATCTGATTTTCTTCTTTTCTTCTTTTCTTCTTTTCATTTTCTATTTTTTTTGTTTGTTCGTAACAAAAGGTGCCGCCCTTGTAGACAGTTTTCTATACTTAGGACGTACCTGGTCCTAAGTATAGGGGGGATGTGCACCCTGAGTTTTTCATTTCATTCCGATCCTCTCCATTGTCTCCTCTTCTTGTCTATACTTAGGAGTATCTTACCCTAAGTATAGGGGGAGACAATCTGAGTACGATCTGTGTATCCCCACCCTTGACCCTCCCTGCTTTTTGTACAGTCTGCTACACTTAGGATTATTTGATCCTAAGTATAGGGGGGACGGTCAACTTTTCATTCATTCATTTCTTTCATATTTATTCTTTAGATCTGTCTATACTCAGTACGAGTTATGTCTTTGTTTTTCCTTTCGATCTATGAGGACATAGCTCAAGCTAAGTATAGGGGGGTCGTATATACCATGTATATACTAAAAGCCATAACTCATACTGAAAAATAAAAGACCACTTCAACATAAGATAAAATGTAAAAAGTAGCTTTATAATAATGAAAGATGATTGTGAGTTACTCAGACTCTTTGTAATTGTACTGATTATTGAATGAGAAAAAGGTTTTGTGCGAAACATTCTCTTTTGAAAAATCTTGTGAAATTTGTTTGAAAATAGTGGGTACAAGTATTCAACGTTTGAAAAATTAGTTTTGTGTGTAAAATTTATTTTCTTTGAGTGAAACCAAAAAGTGTGAAAATCAGTGTGCAAATGATTGTGAAAATTTTGATTGACAAAATTGTTTTGAAAAATCTATCTATGTTGTGTAAAACCTTTGTAAAAGGATTTTCAAATGCGTGAACATGATTGCAAAATTATTTTGGACTATAGTTTTCAAAATCCTTGTGAAAATGATTCTCAAGTAAGTCTGAGGAGTCCGCACAAAAATCTCTCATTTGTAAATAATAAATAAGCCCAAACAAAGCCCAAAAGGACCAAAACCATATTATACATCAAATATTGTTTTTCTTCTTTTGTACATACTGATTAATAAATCAGATACCTATACAGTATGATTTGAAAAATAGTGTGACCAGTTTTGAAAAAAATTGATGTAAAATGATTTCAAATGTGTGAAAACATTTTGATTGCAAAATTTTTCTGTGTGAAAGAAAGGATGTGAAAAACCTATGTGCAAATATTTTGAAAAATGCTTGTCAAAACTATCATGAAAATTATACATATATAGTGTGACAAATCTTTGCAAAAATAGATTTCAAATGTATGTAAATGATTGCGAAAATTATTGTGTACTATAGTTTGCAAAAGTATTTTCAAAACCTAATAAGAACACTCTTACAAACTCTTGTAAATCATAAATAAGACACATACAATTCTTTCTGTACAGTTCTAAATAAACTACTCCATTCAAACATGTAAAATTTTTAGAAACTCATACATTTTGTGAATAAAGCAGCACGCCCGTGTAAATAATCGTATATACTTTTTGCGTATGTCCAGTTCTTAGTTTATTTGCAAAAATTCTTTGTGTAAAAACATTCTTTGATTCTTTCCAAACTTTTTGTGAAAAATTTGCATCATTCATTGTGCATAGCATAAGCATACCATTCATATTCTTTTTGAGTAAGCTTGATGATTGAATCCGTCTAATAAAGTCTCAAATTGGAGCTTGGTTGGACCTTACCGCACCTAACTGCACTGGAACCTTATGGGAACTAGGTTTAAGGTACTTCAGGTCTATACAGACTTAATTCTTTGAGAAATCAGGGCTGGGTTCAAGTCACCTCAGTGGACTAACTAGAACTTTTCGAGACACACGTACGACTCTTGCCGACCGTGACCTAACTTGGACACTTGCACTTTTCACTTGGCTCAACTCAGTTGGAGTGGTGAGGGGGTTGGATTTGCCAGTCTGACAAGCACACGGGTGGAAACATTCGTCCTCTTCTAGGGAGGGAAGTGCACCCCAACCTAGTCCAATAGCCATGAGGTCTAAAGACAGGAGATTGTGGGTTGCGATAAAGCTTCAAAAGAGGGATAGTCTACTGGCTTAAGAGGAAAAACTCCTTATGTAAATGCTGTTGTGAATAGTATGTCGAAAAAAAAATGGTCAGGCCTGTACAAAAATAAAATGCCTGCAAAGTATGTACAAAGTCAATAAGCAAGCTTGAGTTCCAAAGACAAATATGTGAGCCTGCAGCTGGATGACTTGACTACACTGGTCTTGCATCCCGGGATAGGTAGCTACACTGGCTACCATCCATTCTTCTCTTCACCCCCTCCTCTTGAGCTGGTTGCCACTTGAACTTAGAAGGGAATACCCTGCTCCTTGAGGAAAGAGTTGTTGGATTGGGGAATCATTGGGTTGTCATTCTGGAGAAGTCAGCTCCTTTATCATTTCAGTTGGGGAGAGCCACTATCACTTACACCATACAAGTCAGCTTCATAGTTATAAGGGTTTGCGTATGATGTAGACTAGTTCTGACCTGGCTATTGAGGTGGGTTGAACTGAGTTCTGTGACTATCGAAGGCTGTTGTATTTTAGAGCTGGTTCCCGACTAGGTTCCACACACATTCACAGCCAAGGTCTGACAGGAGCTCCAAATTCAGATTTTGTAAGGACATGCATTGCACTGAAAGCACCCGTATTCACTCTATCTTTCTTTTATTCTCCTTTTTCTTTTCTTTATTCTTTTTGTACTTATTGCATAAGTGTTTGCTAGGGACTAGCAAAGGCAAGTATAGGGGGGTGATGAATCTCCATTTCATCACCTTTATTCTATCATTTTGGCCTCAAAAACCCCAGCAAATGCATGTAAATAGCATCAAATTGTACATAATAACATTCATTATTCATTGTATTTATTTTACATTAAATAAGGTTTTACTGCCAAAATTATAGAATAAAGAGGAGAAAAGAAAAAAAGGAATAAAATATTGTGAATATTTTATGACCCCAAACCCCGAGACCAAGGCCAGCATGGTATTGGTCGACAAGGAATAAAGTAGGGGGAGATAAGGGCCAGTGTACAATAAATACCTCATTTATTCATGCATTTATTTATGCATTTTTGATACCTATTTTGTACATAATTATTTATTCATCAAATAAAGAAACTTTGTTCATGAAAGTTGTAGATAATAATGTAAATAAAAATACAAAATTGAGTTTGTGTAAAAATAATGCTCAGTGTTCATTTTATACACAGAATAAAAAGCCAAAATCTCAACTTCACAGACCCATATCTTGCAAATAAAAACTCCAAATCACCCAAACTCACCTTAATTGTATATAGCATTCCATAAACTATTTTATAAAATTGGTTTCATAATTTTGGAGTCCATATGCAGAAGTTAGGTTTTGGCCCTCCTTGTGTATAGGACTGATTAAAATATTCATTTTATTCAATATTCATTATTTGTATAAATTCATATTTTTATAATTTTGTAAATAATGTACTTAATGCATACACCTGAGAGAAGCTAAAGAAAACCAAAATTAATTTGTAAAATAAAATAAGTCTACAAATTCATAGACAAAATACCTATGATATGTACCTATCTATAAATAAAAAGGGTTTTAATCCTTGATTCTTTTGCTCTTCTATATTTTTATAATAATGTATACATTATACATAACTCATTAAAAATACAAAACCAAAATAAAAATCAAGAAAATATATTAAATAAATTAAGTGTACAAAATACATAGATAAAATACCTATAAGTATACCTACATACACCTATATCTATTTATTTAAAAATATAAATAAACTCATAAAAATCAAACAAAAATACCCTTATACTCACAAAAATAAATTATAAATTTATAAAATAAGCCAATAAAATAATAAAAGAAAATAAACAAATTAAAAATAAAATACATGAAAATACATGTAAATACATACATATACATATTATTCAAATAAAACTATAATAAAACACCTCGTAAAATTCAATAAAAATCATAAATAAATACTAGATGAAATAATACACATTTTCTATTTTATAAGAAAAAAATAATAAAATCATTTAGGGCGTCAAATAAATCAATCTTCCTTCAGATTTTCTATTTTGTCTCGTAGCGGCTGACGTGGCCCAATGAGGCGCCGGCCTTCGTTGACACCCAGGTCAACTGTCCCATCCCTCTCCTAGCGTCTCTGAACTGTCCATTCCCCCGATTTCATGCCTTTTTCCCGGGCACACCATCCATCAATCGACAACGCTTCCTTCACAAGAATTGTTCCCTAATCTTCCATGATGCCGGCCGAAATCATAGATCAACGAGATATTCATTGGATCAGTTAATAATCGCCGGGTAATAAGGCCCCTTGCCAATGTTTATAAATAACAAGCTCCGCTTCCTTCCTCGAATTTGGCCACTTTTATTCCAACCTAAAGCCTAGTTCTTGCTCCTGGATTGTTCCTCGTGACAGGGGGAATAGCCTAGCATCTTGACTCGGCCGGAGGAAGGAGATTTTGACGCGGCGGAGCTCCGGCGTCCGCCCTGCTCCCTGGAGGCCCCCAGGTATAAGAGCTGATCTTTTATGCATTTCTAGTTAGTCTTAGAAGTTAGCTTTTCATTCCAGTCATTAGATTAGTCGTTAATTAATCACCGTAGCTTTAAAATCGAAATTCGAAATTCGACGGAGCTTGGCTCCGGCAACTTCTTCACTGTATCCCCGACTGTATCCGACCGCCCCAAGCATCCCATCTCGTTCCTCGTCGCCTTCTCCATCTCTCGCACACACTTGTTCAACCCAGGACCCTAGGTCTTGGCGAATCGGGGATCCCCCTCCGCCGTTCGCCAGAGCCCCTCCGTCCACCTCATTTTTTGCGTTGCAGCTTCAAACCCCGGGTCGAGGAGAAAGCTCTCTCGCCCGCGGTTCTTCTTATGCAGGGATATCGAAGAATCGAGCCCTTTTGGGCTTGCATTGACCCAGGAAGAGGTTCTTGGGAGTCCTCTCCTTCTCCGACCTCGCTCCATCGACTCGGACCCCCAGGAGCCATGAGACCACCGTCAGACGACGCGGAAGCCTCCCAGTTACGATCAGAGAGCTTCAGATGTGCGGGAGGTGCCCGGAGGAGCCCGAGCTACCCGATCGAAGCTCGCTGGGGGCGAGCTTCTTTCCCGTTCTTCCAGATGCCTTCAGCACCGTTGGATCGAGAGGGGCGGCCCAGATTGAACGCCGACCATTCGATGAAGACGTACGTCCATCGTCAGATCAGTCATGAGGTTCTAATCCAGGCCCTTCATCGCCGAACCGACACCCGCCGTCCGATGGCTGCCACATGGATAAGTGGCGCCTCCAGCGCCGCAGGATGAAAGCTTTGTTTAGGGGTAAATTTCATATCAAGCCCCTCTACTTTTTGTATTTATTATTTAATGCCATAAATAAAAGTCTCAGTTGTAAATAAAATGTAAATTTTGCAGAAGAGCCCCCGATGTTTTAAGATTTGCATTTAGGTCCTTCCGCGCCTCACGTGCAGTCCCACGTGAGGCGCGTGAAATTTTGCATCTAAACCCCGCCGGGTTTCTGTATTTATTAAATGGTCCTGAAAATAAAAGTTAAAGTGTATTTTTATCGAAATTTTTGCATGTATGCCCCTGTGAACTATTTTATTTGCAAAAATACCCCTGCCAGGCCATTTAATTTTTGAATGCTTTGTCAATTTATTTTGTGCTCCATATTAAATCGAAAAATCTTGCAAAAATAGACTTGAGCTCATGTTAGTGTACCCTTGCACGCCATATTTTTAGTTTTGCATTTTGTTGCATTTTTGCATTTATTAAAAATCAAAAACATGTCTTTTATTCCCTGTCTAACTTATTAAACCCCAAAAAAATATGAAAATGCCTCTAAAAATTCCAAAAATATTACTTATGGTGTATTTTGACCTATATTAGTTTCAGTCCAAAAATCCCTAAAAATCTCAAAAGGAAAACCTTAAAAATTTAAAAATACCCAAAAACCTAAAAAAAATATTAAAAACCAAAGAAAAATCAGAAAAATATAATCTCAGGCCTTATTTATGCTATATTTTATTACCTTTATTAGACAAATAGTGTGGATAATTTTGAGACTGTTAGCTATTTTTAGCGTCGAGTTTTGTGACAGCCAGTACCTAGTCCACTGTTTGCTATTATTTAGCTATTTAAAAATACTAAAAATATTTGCAAAAATGCCCAAAAATCACAAAAACAGTAAAAAACCCTGAAAATCCCAAAAAGACCCTTTTCTTGAATTCTTGACTATTTTTGAGTATTTTTGTGAATATTATAATACCCCCTTTATGTATATATATCTATATATCCTAATATATATATATATCTTCTATATATATATATGTAATTATTTATATGTATCCTCATTAGCATTAATATAAAAATAAGAAAAAGAAAAATAGATATATATTTACTTTATTATATTTATATATACCTATATATATATTGTATGTATTATAAGCTATATACTAACCCTCTGTGGGTATACATATATTTTTCTTTTTATTATATATATTACCTAATTATATTATTAAAAAAAATTAATAATAATAATAATAATAAAAATCAAAAACCCACACAAGGATGACTGTGATTTACATGTAGGCTTTGACATTTTGTATTGCTCTCTGTGGTTCGACCTCTAAAAACTTGTCACTGTACTTTTTATGGAAGAGTAAATAAAGATTAATTCACATTTATTTTTGTGCTTGATTGTTGTATTCTTTGGATTGTGGGTTAATTGCTGATCAACACGGGTATTTTTGTGAGCGGTCGCCTCAGCGACACCTTTCATATTATTAATGGTGACCCTCGCATGATACACCCGTGCTATCAAAGGCCGACAAAGACAATGTTCATCGCCCCCTATCTCCCTCCTCCAACACTCCGAGAAGCTCCGAAAATGCCGTGAACGTCCTGCAGGGGTCCTCGAGGACCTGGTGCCGTCAAAATGCTCCGGCGACGATCAGAGTGGCCGTAGGAGGCCGGCGGAGCAGTGGCACTCCAAGTGCCTCCTCGAACAACAAAATCACCTCCAAGCATGTGTGGCGACTAATGTACCTACAAGAAAGGTTAACAGGGTCACGTGAAAAGTGTCACGATCTTCCAGATGGCAAAAGAAGGTGGGAACAACGCGGGTAAACGAGATGAAAGCTCACCGGAGCGAAGCTCCGACAAACGATTGGCAAGTGCGGTCGAATGGCTGAGGTGCGAACATAAAAATGGGAAAATGATCCTAAATCTACAACTGATAGAAAGGACAAAAAAATACAGAAATAAGGGACGTTAACCGGCCGGGATGGCAGGGAGATGTACCTCGACGGTCGATGGTCGGAAATGGGGGTGGAGCCACCCTACGCCTTCTCCTCCGACCAACCTAAAGACGTGGCTAGAGCGTTGTCACCGCCCTCTAGCCAACAATCACCTCCGTGAGGGCATAAGAGGGACAAAAAGGGGTTTAAAAATGAGAGGGAAACTTGGATGGTGTTTTGTACAAGTGACATAGTGGGCTCTAAAATCGAAGGATACAGCTCGATGCAGCGATCCAAAGCCTGATGTTAATCTTGGACGTGAATCACCACATATCGAGGAAGAAAAGTCATCAAGGGCCCGACACGAGATGATGAAAGAATCGTGCCCCAAAAATCCTCGAAATGAGGTAAAAATGCAGGTTGTCAGAGATGCCGGGGCTGGTCAGAGAGTTGACCTGCAGTCAACTCTTCGACGCTCCTGGTTGGTCCACGTGGACCAACTAGGAAAAAGCCTGGCAAAATTATTTGTAGATTATATTAAAAATAGTAAACGATTTTATTAATCTTAGGTTATAATTCTTTAGTAGTCTATTCCCATCGAATAATGACTCCTCTTAAAGGAAGACTTTGAAACTCGTAACGTAAGGGATTGACTTGTATATATGAGCTTATATATATAGTGCCATTCGATCTTTTAGGTCCCTACTCCACTCACCTCGTTGGTTATACCGTGATGTTCCTTGAAGCATATATGCGAGAGAACCTTCTTTCTAATGGTAAGGTTGTCCAGAAAGAGCAGGGCAAGAAAGAATTATTAGCTAGAGAAAGAAGAAAGTGGGGAAGGAGGGAATCGAATCTATACTACATCTGCCTCTCTAAAATAAAAAATATTTATTATTTTATAAGGTATTTTATTATGATTTTTATATATTTTTTAGAGCTTTAGAATTACATGTTACCTTTTGGGGGCTATATATAGGTATAATTTCTTTATATTTTAATCTTTTATTTTATTTTGTATTTTTATTTTTTTAATTTATTCTATTATTTTATATATTTATAACTTAATTTTAAACACTTAAATATATTTTTATTTTATTTTTCTGATATATTATATACAATTTAATAAATAGATGTATTAATTTTATAGGTATTGATATAGGTATTTCTATACACAATTTATTTTAGTGACCTATTTCGTGTTTTATTTAGTTTTAATATGTACATAAAATATAAATAATATTTACAAAATTATAAAAATATAAAATTATAAAAATATTGAATAATTAATAAAATGAATATTTTAATTAGTATAGCTATACAATAAGGGGTCCAAAACCTAACTTTCAAACCATAACTCCAAAAAAATATGAAACCACCTTCATTAAATAGCTTGTTAAAAGCTATATACAATTAAAGGTGATTTTGTTTTTATTTGATAGATATGGATTGGGGAACTTAGGATTTTAGAAACTTATTCAGATCATATCTTTTTATCTGTGTATTATTTTTGTATGAAATAAATTGTATATTTTTCTATATTTAATTATCTACATTTTTCATGTTCGAAGTTTCTTGATTTGTGGTATAAAAAGTGGAACTAAAAATAGGTCCCAAAAATGAATAAAGATGAACAAATAAAAGAGATTTTTATTTGATTTTGGCCCTTATCTCACCCTACTTTATTCCTTGCCGACCTCGTCATCGAGATGCCTAGGTCTCGGGGTTTCGGGTCATAAAATATTTCACGCATTTACTAGAGTTTTTAAGGACAAAATGATAGAATAAAGATTATGAAATGAATATTCATCAATGATGAACGAGGAAAATGTCCCTTGATGAGCAACTTCTATTATGTGAAGAACAATAGCTATCTATCGGGAAGAGAGACCAGAGTTCATTCTTTGGTGTCGATCAGTGAATGGGTCTTGCCAGTACTGTATACGGCCTCTGTCGACACAAGGTCTCTTATCCCAATAAGTTAACTATTTGTAGATTTATTTTAGCCAAGTCCAATTACATTTTATAGGAACATATAAGAAATTAAGTCTTGGGACCTTAGCTAATTACAAGCACAATTAGATAGAAGTTCTAAATCTAAGGGCCAAAACCTTGGGAATAAATATAAAAAAAGGCAAAAAATCTCGAAAAAGTCGCGATGAGGACCCCCGAGTGTAGTGGCACTCGATGAAATATACCCTGAAACAACCAAGATAGTCCAAGTGTCTCAAGAGTCTAAATATTACCATAAATAGTTTTTGGCAAAAATGAATCTGTCTACCTATGATAATTGTCTTCTCTCCTCCTTTGCTCCTCCTCAGGTGCTGGCTCCTCCAAAATAAAACTGAAACATCCCTTGGGCGGTTCCTCACACAAGAAGTGAAACAAAGAAATGTCAGAAGGCAGTTACAATAAATAAATATAAAAATAAAATCTGACTACTAAGTCATGCTCCCAGACAACAATGCCATTTTGATGACAAGGAAATCGAGATCGACTAAGGTGGAAAAATATGAAATGTTATTTTCCTTAATCAATCCGATCCATCAACCAGAAAAATAACGACTCGAAAAAATAAAGCAATCAAATGTAAGCAGTTTACTATTTTATTCACCTAGTATAGCGACCAGGGTCGAACACAAGAAACACGATTTAAAAATTAAGTAGTCAAATCTCTAATAAAAACAAAGTATTTTTTAGTGGTTTTTAATTTTTTAATTTTTTTAATTTTCAATGAAACAAGACAAAAACCTAATATAAGACAACACACAGAACACTATTTTTGTATTTTCTAAATGATAAAAAATGCTCAAAAAATTAAAGTAAAAATTTTTTTGGGTTTTTATGGGTTTTGAAATGTTTTTGGTAATTTTTAGAGAATTTTTAAAAGTTTTTTCAAATTTTAAAAAATCAAACAGTGTCAAAATCGCAACATAGTGCACATGAAGGACCAAATTGCAAATTACAAAATATTTAAAATGCCCCAACGTACAAGTGGTTTTTTAGGATTAAAAAAATAAAAATCAATAAACAGAAACTGAAGACACATTTTTTGTATTTTTCTTTTATTTCATACAATTTTTATAAGTTTTTGGTTGTTTTGTGATTTTACGATTTTTATACAGATTTTTCAAAGAAATAGTGAAGGTAAAACACATCAAAAGATGAGCACAATAAATTTTATAGAAATTTAAGTCATTTTCTTGAATTTTTCTAATTTTTGTAACCCAAATAGGGACTTTTTTAAGGGTTTTTATATTTTTAAAAATATAAAATGCAAGTAAATCAACTCATGAAAATTACCATAAATCCTACACCCTAACAGGAGCTAAATGTAATTTTTAAGCAATTTTTAGAATTAGTTAATGTTCATTATGTTCATTAGAAGAAAAAGAGTTTAACATAGTTCACATGGACCTAAATGCAAATATTTTAACTTCATGAACCAAACAATAACATATTATAAAAGCATAGGGGTCAAATATGCAAAAAGTCCCAACAAGAATGCATAACACGTGTTCCATGCTCACAATGGCATATATGAAATTTTCAAAAACATAACATTCATCTCAGAACAACCAGAAATCTCAGGACAAAAGTTGCAATTAACCAAAATAAACACGTGGGAACACACGTGACTCCAATTTGGTAGGACTAAAATACAATACTAAAAGTACGGTCCAAATTGTAAATCTCTTTAACTACAGATTTTATTTTCTAGACTAAAGCAAAATAAAAAATAAGCAGGGGAAACTATGAAATATGTCCTGAGGCATGTGAGTCACGATTGTTGGCTCTGAAGGTTCAGATTTCCCTCTGTAGTGTGATCTGACGACGTAGGGGTGGTCACGAACATGTGCTTCAGATCTTGACAAGTCAGACCTGATCCAATGGTGTGTAGGGACGTCATGTCGGGCAGCTCAGACGAGTAGCCTAGAAAGAATCCAAGTGTAAGGAAAGGTCATGAACGAAGGCCTCAGATCAAATATAGGATGTGGCCCCAGATCAGACAACAGGAGAGGGTCCTGGACGAACTCGCCCAGGGCAAACTTCAACTGAGCGAGGGAGGACGTCCGTCATTCCGATGGAGGCTTTGAGGGATCCGACAGTATTGATGACACGCCGAACAAGCGAGATAGATCAGGTGTATCTCAAATGGTCGTTGCGACCTCAATCGCTCGTGTGTCAATCAAGAAAAAGAGACCACCAAATATGATAAAAATCAATCAAACATCTAATAGCAGTCTTGCTATTTTATTAACATGGTATAGCAACCAGGGTCGAACACAAGGAGCACGTAATGGCCTCACGGCCTACGAAGTAGTCTCAAAAATAAAATAAAATAAAAGACAAGTGTTTTTGGTGGATTTTTAATTGTTTTTAATTTTTTTTGGATTTTTAAAGAATTAAGAAAATAAGGAAAACAAAGAAATAAGGCAATTCAACAATTTATTTATTGCATCAAAAATCAAGCAAAAATTCAAATAAAATTGTTTTTGTGTGTTTTATAATTTTTACTGTTTTTAGTGAATTTTTGGTATTTTTCTGATTTGTATTTAATTTTCTAAAAATAAGACAATGCAAGAAAATGAAGGCACTATCCAGCCGAGCTTAAGGGACTTAGATAAAATATCTAAAAGTCCCCAATAAGCCTGGAGGTAATTTTCCTGTAAAGAGAAAGAAACAAGGAAAATTTAGGCACCTTAATTATTATTTTTGGATTTTTTTTGAGTTTTTAGGTGTTTTTCAATTTTTAAGAGTTTTATAAAATGAAAAATGACCAAAATTGGTCAGAAAATCAAACACAGCACAAGAAACAGGAGCTATTTTTTTTGTAATTTTTAGACGAATTTTAATATTTTTTTGTGATTTTTAAAAACAAATAGTAAGGAAAATGGGTGTTTTTGATTTTTTAAAAATATCAAATAAAGCAAAAATGTCTCCAAAATTCTAGAAAATTTTACAACATGGTAGGAGCCATGTATACAATTTTCATGGAATTTGAGTAGATTTGATATTTTATTCAAAAATAAAACCTAGGTATAGTGCATAGGGACCTGTACGCAATTATCCAAAGTTCTGGGGGGTCCGGTGCAAAAATCCCATGAAATCACGCGCGCAGCGCGTGTCTGGGGCACTCAGGGACCTAAATGCAAGCAAAACAAAGTTCTGGGACTATTTGGTACAGGTACCAAAAGTCCGAGGACCTATTTGTAAATTACCCACAAATAAGCTCACATGCACAAATAAATCACGCACAGGGGTGTAAATGCAATTTCCTAAAAATATTCATTCATTTCTTAACAATCCAGAACTACAGGGCTAACTAAGTAAATATCCCAAAAAGGCACGTGTCGATGCACGTGCTACATCAGACACATGGGCATATATGCAAATACAGAAATAGACGGGGTCCTAAGTGCAAATGTACCAACGTAAATAAAATCCTAAAAATATTTACAGGACTAAACTGAAATTAAACTAAACTAAGGGCCTAAGGTATAAATTTCCCTTTATTACGCAAGCCGACGGATGGGCGCCACGTCAATGATAGGACGGCTGGGAAGGGGTGGCGCCCAACGCTGGGTCTTCGACACTGATCGATCGGTCCAGGCGCTGCCACGTGGAAGATCAAATGGTGGACGGGCACGGTGGATGAACCTCGCTGAATCGACGGTGGAGATCGACCCTCAAAGGATCTGGCGGTCAGTGCTACTCCTCTAATGGACGAACAGGATCATATCTGGAGCATCGAGGTCGATCGGACGTCTCTGAAGGATGGAGGAAGAACTGGGCTCCGGCGAACTTCGTCGGGCTCGTGACGGCGCTGGTCTCCTCCTGGAAGGCCTCTGATGATCAGAGAAGGGAGCTGCGAGCCCTCCGCGTCGAACGGTGGCCTCCGTTGACTCAACGGAGCTCCGAGGAGCACTGGAGAGTCAGGCGGAGGCAAAGCTGCTGGACCAGATGGTCCAAGCCCTCAGATGGGCTCGGATGTACCTGCAAGGTGCACCAGCAATCTCGTGGGTCGAGGGCAAACTGCCTCGACCCCGTTAGGCGTGGTGATGGTGAACGGTGAGGCGTGGTGGTCGAGCTCCGGCGAGGGGTGGACGGAGGAGCTCGAATCCCGAGCTCCTGTGCGAGCTCGGTTGAGTGGAGGGGCGTAGAACGTGCGTGGAAAGAAGGCGAGTGCGATGGAGGGTTCCGATGATCGAATGGGAGGCGAACGTGACCGGAATCGAAGGTGGTCGGCGACGGGGCGATTTGGGGCTAAATCAAAATTCGAGAAATAGAAAAGAAACTACGGCTACCTGGGTGGTAGAGTCGACTGGGGAAGAGCAGCTGGTGCTCTGGGTCCTTGCCTCGAGGACCGTCGTCGTCCGAGGCTCGAGCTCCTGCTCTAGGTGGAGCACGGCGGCGCTGGCTCACCGGATCAGTGGTTCGAGCACCCTCTGCCTCGCTGCTACACCTCTGGGGCATGCTGTCACTCTCGCGCGGAAGATGGAGGTCACTGGGTGGAGGAATGGCGATCCAAAGATGCAGAATGAAGTGGCGGAGCTGGGACTTTATACTTCTAGGGGTCCGGCTATCGGGAGGTCGGGCGAACAGCTCAGAGCACGGATCCCCAAAATCCACCCCGGGCGTGGATCAGGGATGATCAAGCTCGGATTAGAGCCCGGGGTTAACGTATTCCAAAATCGGATTGAGTGTGCGAAATGTCGAGATGTCGGGTTGCGGGCACGGATCCGGGACAGGGTGGTTCTGGGGGGGGGGGGGGGTTGACCGGGGGGTCAACGTCCCCGTGGACCAGTGGAAGCATGCCACGTGGAAAATATTTAGAAATTCAATTTAAAATAGCAAATGGCCGAATTATTAAAAAGTCAAAACATGAAATATTTTTGTTTTAATTTCTTCTATTTTTTGGTGATTTTTAATTATTTTTTCAAAATAAAATGAGGTATTTACACTATATGGCTATATATAGGTATATGAACAATATGTCTTTTTATTTTTTGATTTTTAATTTGTTATTTTTATATATTTTTCCTATTTTATATTTTATTTATTTATAGTATAAAATTAGGAATAAAATGGTATTTTTATTTTATTTTTATTATTTATATACATAGGTGAAATAAATAGATACATACATATATATACATGGTATATTTACAATGTATTTTATAGTTTTTAATTTTATTCTTTTTATTTTGTTTTTGTTTTAATTGTTTCTATTTTATTTATTTACAACATAAAAATTAGAATATATACAAATTTTATAAAAATTAATTTTATTTATTTATAAGGTGAAATAAATATAGGAGTGGCTATGTGCATGTTGAATATGCACAAGGTGAAGGTTTTTGTTTTCTTTTTATTTTTCCATTTTTAGTTTGATTTTAATATTTATAAATATATACAAGTATTTACAAGCCCATTTTTGTCTCTTTTTGGAGGAAAATATTGTTATTATATTTACAAATATATTTACACACATGAGTCCCTATCTCCCTCTACTTTGGCTTTTATGCGGTCAGGCCCATGCTGAGCCCTCCCTTGGGTTAGGTTGCTCAATATTTATTCTAAATATTTCCTCTTTTTCTTTTTGATCTTTATTATTTTATTTTTGCACAAAAACATGCTAATTATTACTTTTTACACCATGCATGCTTTTGGTAATTATTTATATTTACAAATATATACATGCATTTGCAATGGTTTTTGTAGCTAAAATATAAAAATAAAGAGTGATGAATGAGTATTCATCACCCCCCTATACTTAACTTTGCTAGTCCCTTAACTTTTCTAGTCCCTTAGCAAACACTTATTTGAAAAAGAAGTGAAAAAGAAGAAAGAAAAAGAAAAAGAGAAGAACGTACATGGATCAAGGTTGATTATTAAACTTGCCTTCATTAAATTGAGGTATGGAGCTCGATTAGATCTTTGGATTATTAATGTGTCAGAACCTTATTTGGACTTAAGCCTAAAACTCAACAGCCTCTATGTTCCACTAATCTCTAATCAAGACTCCTCAATGCTCCAGATCAGAACAAGTCATCAATCACAAACCCTGAAGACCATGAATCTTTCCTTGTCCAGTGAATGTGAGGTATAAGCTCTCCACCTCTGAAATGGCAACTTGACAACCCTCCCCAACAAGGTAACTCTATGACCTCAATCTGGCCACTCTTTCCTCGAGGAGCAGGGTATTCCCTTCTAAGTTAAAGTTCAACCGGCTCAAGAAGAGGAGGAAGAAGAGAATGGACCATGGCCAGTGTAGCCATGTATCCTTGGGAGCTTGACCAGTTTAGCCAAGTCTCCCTGCTGCAAGCTACATAAGGTGGAACATGAAACTCAAGCTTTGCTTATTGCACTCTATATACATACTCCGGTGGGATTATCATTTTCTCTCAAACCCACCACTTTTTTGGAGTTATTATCGTCATTTTTTTTTCAAGTGCATCTATACAACATGTACATGTGCAGCATATATACAAGGAGTTTTTCCTCTTGAGCCAATAGACTTTCCCTCTTTTGAAGCTTTATTGCAACCCACAACTCCGGTCGTTAGACCTCATGGCAACCAGACCAACTTGAGACGCACTTCCTTCACTAAAAGAAGAAGAGAGGTTCCGCCTAGAAGTACTACCCTCATATACTACCCCAAGTCAAGGAAGACTGCCTCCTCACCACCTCATCCGTAGAGAGCTCGGTGCAAAGTACTGGTGTCCAAGTAAAGCCATTGTCCCTATGAGTCATGTGTTGTTGTTAAGTGCTCTACTTAGGCTCATTGAGATGACATGTGATCATAGCCTAGTGGACTCAAAGAATTAAGTCACCATGGACCTGAAAAGCCTTAAACCTAAGCCCTATAAGGTTCCTCTTGGAAATTATGTGGATTAAGATCTTAATCAAGCTCCATTTCACAATTTGATTCCAGGCTAGTTTAAATGTCAACTATAATCCAGAAAAACTAGATACATATGTACAAAAGATGCTATTTACACAAATTTTACAATCATGCAAAATTTTTGAAAAATGTTTTGAAATCATGAATGCATGATGCATGAAGTGCAAGTTTTGCAAAAGGTATTTACACACATTTACTCAAGATTTTTGCAAACTTTTGATTTTCAAAACATTTTGGAAAATTTTTTGTACTATATACATAATTTTGATACAAAAATATTTACACAAGCTTTACACAAAAGATTTTTGAAATCATTTTTACAAAAATAATTTGTACACTAGTTATTTATGTGCAAATAAAAGAATGTTTATGTACATGAAAAAAAATTTTAATTTTTGTGATTTTTTAGGGTTTTTAGCCATTTTTATTTATTAACACACTCACACAAAGTACGAGTTATGGCTAAAGTATATATGAAATATATACACACCCCCCTATACTTAGCTCGAACGATGTCCTCATAGTCAAGAGCGATGAAGAAGACATAACTCGTGCTATGTATAGGGAAGTGAAAAGGAAGGCTATATACAAAGACGAATGAATAGAATATCAAGAGACTCCCGGCTTTTCCCCCTATACTTAGGATCAACTAATCCTATGTATAGTAGGCTGTATACTAAGGGAAAACCGAGTGGAGAATGTACAGGGTCTACCGCCCCTATACTTAGGGTAAAATCTCCCTAAGTATAGGCAGCAAAACAGGGGTAGAAAGACACGAAAGGAAACTCAAAGGTCCTACATCCCACCTATACTTAGGGTAAAGTACACCCAAAGTATAGCATAATCAAAAGATGAAGGAAGGGATGTGAGACTAAAGAATGTGATGATATGGACATCTGGATCTATACAGGTCGGAAGATCAGTGAAAATCAGGCGTGAGATGCAATAGATGTGAGTCAAAAGACCACATCTCATGCAAAATGAATCGGGGCAACATCAACGACCTGCGGCTCATGATCTAGAAATGGCTTGAGCCGCTGGCCGTTCACACGAAAGGTACTCTCAGAAGACAACTCGGATATATCAATGCTACCGTTGTCAAGTACCTTTCTCACCAGATAAGGTCCCTTCCACTTGCTCTGTAGCTTCCCTGGAAATAAACGAAGCCTCGCATCAAACAACCATACTCTCTGTCCAGGCTCAAAATGCTTATGGCCGATGTGAGAATCATGCCACTCCTTCACTCTCTCCTTATAATGTAGGCTGTTTGAGAAGGCGGTATCTCTAAACTCCTCCAGGGCTGCTAACTCTGCCCTCCTCTGGTCTCCTACACCATCTGGATCCATAAGTATCTCAGTGACTGCCCAAAGTGACCTGTGCCTCAGCTCAACAGGTAAATGGCATGACTTGCCATATACGAGGCGAAAGGGAGATGTCCCCAATGGTGTCTTGAAAGACGTCCGATATGCCCACAAGACCGAGTCCAAAAGCTGTGACCAATCCTTTCAGTCAGGGCGGATGACTTTCTGCAATATAGTCTTGATCTCCCAGTTTGACACCTCGGCTAGACCATTCGTCTATGGATGGTAAGGTGTAGCAACGCGATGGTCTATGCCGAACTCGCTAGCAAGGGACTTCACCTGGTCGTTGATGAAATGAGACCCCCCATCTGAAATCAATACTCGAGGTACCCCGAACCGCGTGATGATGTGCTTCCTCAAAAATCTGCAAACTGTCCTCGCATCAGCGGCTCGGGCGGGGATAGCCTCAACCCAACAACTAACATAGTCCACGGCCAACAGAATGTACTCGAATCCCTGACTCGTAGGGAATGGACCCATGAAATCGATGCCCCATGCATCAAAAACCTCACAGAAGTGAATGGGCTGCATCGGCATCATATCACGCTGTCCACAAGTGCCCATCCTCTGACAGTCAGTACACCTCTTCACGAACTCATTAGAGTCCTTGAAGAGGGTAGGCCACCACAAGCCAGATTGGAGCACTTTCTGTGCCGTTCTCCTCCCAGAATGATGTCCTCCTGCCTCAAGCTTGTGGCAGTATGTGAGGACGCTATGGTGCTCCTCCTGAGGAATGCACCTACGCCAGACGCTATCCCCTCCTTCGTGGTAAAAGATGGGATCCTCCTAGTGGTAGGACTTGGCCTTCGCAAGGAAGGTCTCAAGCCTCTGCCTGGGCCAATCTTGTGGGACTTTCCCAACAACGAGAAAGTTCACAATATCGTCATACCATGGGAGTGAGGCGATAGCAAGGATTGCCTCATCTGGGAAGGTCTCACAAATGGGATCAATATGCTCGGACTCCTCAGGCTGCTCTAAACGGGATAGATGATCCGCCACCACATTCTTGACTACAGGCTTATCCTTGATCTCAATGTCGAACTCCTAGAGTAGAAGGATCCATCTAGTCAATCTGACGTGGCATCCTTCTTTTCCATGAGGTATCGTATGGCGGTCTGATCAGTGTACAAAGTCACTCTAGATCCAATGATATAAGATCTGAACTTAACTAGGGCGAACACTACGGCTAGCATCTTCTTCTCTGTGACTGTATAATTCCACTGGGCGGAATCCAATGTGCAGCTAGCGTAGTGGATAACAAAGAGGACTCCATCCCTCCTCTGACCCAGCACGGCCCCCACGGCAAAATCGGAGGCATCCGTCATGATCTCAAATGGGAGAGACCAATCTGGCAGCTGAAGAACAGGAGCCTCAATAACACACTGCTTGAGACTCTCGAAGGATGAAAGACACTTGTCATCGACAAGGAACTCGGTGTCTTTCGTTAGGAGGTCAGTCAACGGCAGGGCAATCCTGCTGAAATCATGAATAAATCGTCGGTAGAAACCGACGTGCCCCAGAAATGACCGTAACTGCCTCAAATTGGACGGCGGTGCGAGTTTTCTAATGACATCTACCTTGGCAGGATCAACCTCCATGCCCCTGTTAGAGATGATGTGGCCAAGCACCGTCCCTTGAGTCACCATGAAGTGACTCTTCTCCCAAGAAAGCACCAAGTGAACCTCTATACATCGCTGGAGTACTCGGTCTAGGCAGTCAAGACAGGAGTGGAATCCGTCGTTGTAATCCGAGTAATCAGCCATGAAGACCTCCAAACACTCCCCTACCATGTCCGAAAAGATTGACAGCATGCATCTCTGAAATGTCGCAGGGGCATTGCATAGCTCGAATGGCATGCGTCGGAAGGCGTATGTGCTGAAGGGACAGGTAAAGGTGGTCTTCTCCTGGTCCTCAGGAGCGATGGCCACCTGGTTGTAGCCCGAGTACCCATCCAGGAAACAGTAATGGCTCTTCCCTGCCAGTCTCTAAATGATCTGGTCAATAAAAGGCACGGGGAAATGATCCTTCTTGGTGGCCTGGTTGAGTCTCCTGTAGTCAACACAGACCTGCCAAGAAGTGGGTACTCGTGTAGCAATCTCCTCTCCCAACTCACTGATCACAGTCGTGATGCCCATCTTCTTGGGTACCACATGCAAGGGGTTGACCCACTTGGAGTCGGAAATGGGATAAATAAAATCTGCACTCCACCATTTTGAGATTTCCTTCATGACAACCTCTCTCAGATTCGGGTTCAGCCGCCGCTGGGACTCACGCGACGGCTTCGCCCCATCCTCGAGATAGATATGGTGGGAGCAACATGATGGACTAATCCCATGGAGATCTGCTACGCTCCATCCGATTGCCTTGCGGTTCTTTTCAAGAACCCCCATCAAACGGGATTCTTGCTCTCCAGTCAGATCGGCGGAGATGATGACTGGCTACATCCCAGGCTCGCCCGCAAGGAATCGATACTTCAACGAAGTAGGGAGCGCCTTCAGCTCTGGATAGCTGGGTGCTGGTGGATCTGGCCTCTGAAGTGTCTCTCTGTATGCTGCCAAATCTGTATGGGAGAACTGAAACTCTCTCTCAATCTCGGGAACTGGAGAAGGCTGCTCTGACTGACTGTCTCTGCTATGCTCGGCATCTACCTCCTCCTCAGCTGTAGGATCTGTGGAACTCATGTCTGGCATGTAATCCTCGCAATCTGCCCAATCAGACTCTGAATCCGAGGGATCTTCATCAACAAAGGTGGTATCAGCACCACCGTCATCACTAAAATCCGTGTCGCGGTCAAGAACCTGCTCTGTTGCTACTGAAGTATCCTGAACCAGGGTTGTGCTCTCTAAGCTCTCCTCTGCTATCATCTCAGCATCAGCGGTGTCTGAAAATGAGAGGATGGCATGTGCTGCTGGGTCTGCCCATACTGCCTCATCGTCTGTGATCACA
The DNA here is from genome assembly GCA_037367405.1 of Ottelia alismoides. Classification (NCBI taxonomy): domain Eukaryota; kingdom Viridiplantae; phylum Streptophyta; class Magnoliopsida; order Alismatales; family Hydrocharitaceae; genus Ottelia; species Ottelia alismoides. The sequence goes on along the minus strand of JAZKJV010006542.1, from coordinate 122,731 downwards.
AAGTCACAGTCTTGATGGATGTCTAGCCCGGCATCTGTCAGTTGCCCTGCATCTGAAGTAGTCTCTGAGCATGATCTCTCTCTGGCTCTGTAGTCCTCGACCGTCTCTATTTGTACACTTTCACCCTCGACGCGAAAGTATACCTTCCCGCTATCATGGTCAGTCACCGCCTTGGCTGTGGCCAAGAACGGACGACCGAGGATGATGGGGGTATCGGTCACTGAATCAGGGATCTCCATGTCCAACACTACGAAGTCCACGGGGAATTGCAGGCCTTGAATAGTTACGACAACGTCTCGCAACAACCCCTTCGGCTTCTTGACAGATCGATCAGCGAACTGAAGGACTGTCATGCTTTGTCGAAGAGTGCCCAACTCGAAACGGTCGAGAAGGGCTGCCAGAAGGAGGTTGATAGACGATCCGCTATCTAATAGAGTCCGGTCGAACCTTTTCTCTCTAATGTGACATCTGACATAAGGGGCTCCTGAATCTGGCCTCTTGGCCGGCAGACGGTTATGAATAACGAAGCACGTGGCTTTCGTCAGCACATGGATCTCTGAGTGGTGGTTCCTCTTCTTCCTCCTGGTTGTAGTCCTGTCTCTCAACGAACGCTGAAGAAGGGGAATGTGCTGCAAAGCCTCCTGAAGGGTCAGCTGTATGTGAAATCTATCAATCATGTTCTGGCTGAACTCCTCCTGCTCTCTCTTTTTTAGATCTTTTTCTTTTTTCTTCCCCTTCCCCATCTGAAGGGCTCTAGGGAAGGGAATCACTGGGTCCTTCTCAGATGAAGGACTAGGAAAAGGTCTAGACGGCTCGACGGCCGGATCTGCACATACATCAAGCAACACAGTGGGACGAGAAAAAACCAAACCTTTTCCTTTATTCACAAAATGGTTCCGAGATACATCAGAATGAGGAAAAACTACAGCTCTCTCAGAATGAACTCTGGTGGTCTCAGTACCACCACTGGCTGGATCAACTGGACGTCTCGCGGCCTCAGTACCGCGCTCTGGCTCGGCATCAGGAGTGGCCTCAGTACCACCTCCTCGAACTGGTGAAATGGCGGCCTCAGCACCGCCTGTGGAATTAGCATCCTTGGTGGCATCAGTACCACCATCATCAACATGAGCGGCCTCAGTTTTGCTCTCCTGCTCCTCATCTAGCGCCCTAGGTGTGTCCTCGTGATGTCGCTCAGACGAGGCGCTGCCGCCGGCTGGTGTCCTACCGCTCCTAAGTGTGACAAAATCAGCATCAAAAAGATCTGCAGATATATCATCAAATGGATCACTAGGAGTGGCATGCTCAGTGTAAGCTACATGCTCAGACTTCCGCTTCAGGCTATTGGGGTTCGGCTCGATCTGGGCAGGGATGACGGCCTTCCCTCTCACAATGTCCCGCATCTCCTGGTGGAACTCGTCCATCTCCCGTCTGAAAGTAGCCTGCTGGTCCTTGAGGAGGCGGGCTATGTCGTCCAAGGCGGGGCTCTCGTATGGTGGACCATGAGAGCCCGACGGGTAGCCTCTCTGGTAATGAGGCTGCTGGAACTGGTGTTGCTGCTGCTGAGAGGGGTAAGTAGGTGGATGCTGCCGCTGGTGAGGCTGCTCACGCCTCCAAGACTGTCCCTGCTGATAGGGACGAGGAACGTAGGATGACTGCTGCTGTTGTGGTGGTGGGTACACTAGGAGCTGCTGCTGCTGCTGGTGATCTCTCTACTGACTGTACTGGCCTCCCTGACCAGATGGCTGCTGCTGGGGCTGGGCACCTCTGTTCCCCACCTGAATCCGGGATGGTCTCGTCGGATTCCAGGCTGAGGGCGGTCATACCAAATCCCGTTGACATGCATCAACGGCTCTGCATCGTACTGGGCTGGCGGGAGTACTGCTAGAGGCTGATCAGGCTGGTATACCACCATCTGCAAGTCTGGAGATGGTGGTGACTGGTAGGTGGGCTGCGGCTGCTGGTACGGCTCCGCCTGTACAAGGTGAACTTGTCTAGGCTGCTGGTGTGAGCTGGAGCGCTCGGACGAGCTGCTGCTGCTGTCGTGATCGCCTCGCGACTGAAGATGGGGCTGTGAAGCCGTCTGTGCCTCCTGGAGACACATGAGCTGGGTCATCATGTCGCTCAGAGTCTGTGCCATCTGCTCCATCTGAGTGATGCCCTGGCACTGCTTCTTCTCTATCAGCTCCATCCGATCCAACTTCTCGCTAATGATGCCCATGTCCGCAGCTGACGACTCTGCCTGTGCTGCTGCTACTGCAGACGAACTGGATGGACCGGCATCGACCCGTGCTATCCTCTGATACTGCACGGGTCCTGGCTGCAGCTGGGGTCTTCCCTGAGTGTACAACCTCGTATGGGACATCACCATATAGTTCTCGGCCATCTCCTCGTATATGGCCCAGACCTGGTCGTGATCCTTGGCGAAGTAAGACCCGCCACAAGATGCGTTCACCAAGCCCTGGAGCTCTGGTGTCAGCCCGCTGAAGAAGCTCTGCACAAGGTTGGGCTTCGAAATGTCGTGGTGCGGGCATCGATCAGTCAGCTCTCTAAACCTCTCCCATGCCTCATGGAACTGCTCGTTGGGGAGCATGGAGAAGTTGCTGATGAGGGCTCTCGCTGCATTGGTCCGCCCGAGTGGATAGTACTTGTGTAAGTACTCGGTGCGGAGCTGCTCCCAAGTGTAAACAAACTTCCCCAAGTGCTTCAGCCAGGTGGCTGCCTTGTCTGCCAAGGAAAAGGAGAAGGCGATCATCCGAATCGTATCCTGGTCCACCTGACGATCGTGGACAGTACTGCAGATCATGAGGAACTCCTGGAGGTGGAGATGGGGCTCCTCAGTGGCGAGCCCGTGGAAGCGGTGGAGTAACTGCAAGGTGTTCGGGGGGAACTTGAAGTCCCCCACGATAGCAGGAAGTACGACCCAGTGGTGCATCAACGTCGATCTGGGGTTGTGCAACTCCCGCATCGGTCTTGGTGGTCCTCCTGCCGCGACTGCGGCGGCTGCTGCTGCGGCTGCTGCATCTGCATCATCCGGGATCCTCGACACGTCTCTCCTTTGATCTCTCTCTGCTCGCATCTGCTCCATCTCTCTCCTCATATCAAGCATGAATGCTCCCTGATCCCTCAACAGCTGCTGAACTGTCTCGAGGGAGGCTATCAGGGTAGAGTTGATCGCGCCCTGGTCTAACACAAAGTGCTCAGGCTGTGGACCTCGGGAGCGATCCTCTGAACTGCCGGCCATGGCGTCTGCAAAATCAAATGAGCCGAACTCAGGTGCTGATAAATCTGCCAATCTCTCCTCTGTCTCATGTCTCTCAGAATCGAAAGAAAGGGGGTCGAGGGGGTACAGGGCGGAATCATACTCGGGCTCGGAGAGCTGGTCTCGGCTCTCACGAGCCAACCTAGATGAACCGGTAGACACGCCCGAAAACGGTGCAGCCAGAGGCTGCCTAAGAGATCGTCTACCCATCATCGTGATCTGGCGAGTAAGGCGGATGGTATCTGGAGAAACTATGATCAGAATACAAACCCCTCAGTTCACCAACGCAATGCGAGCTGAAGTCCGTAAAGGCTCGGTCGGATTATCTTGTCAGATTTTATTTTGGTGAACAAACAATCTATCAGAGCGATTACGTGACCTGCTGGGATACCCGATGCTACCCCAACTGACTGGCCCACACGAATGAGTCGGTAATCAGTCAGGAATAGCACCGGAGGGCTCTACCTAGTGAACGGGTCACTCTCTCGCACAAGCAAACCAATCAATGAGGGGGTTGCTCTCCCCAAGACACATTTTTAGATCAGGTGTCTTTTAGGGTCAATAGATTAAACAGTCCCAATTTTATGGTTTTTCTTTTTAATATTTTTCAATAAAAACAAAAGGCCTAACGAATTTTTCGATTCTCCTGATTATTAAGTCAAAAATAGGGGGAGAAGACGAAAAAGCCGATGCGCGATGAAATCAATGATGCATGCAAAGATAGAAATACGTACCTGTCTCTAGCACTCTACATGCAAAATGATTCGCGCAGAAATGTAAGGCAGAAAAGAAACTACCTATATGGTGCAGCGGTGAAAACCCGAGTCCTAAACAGGCAACTTCTACTCGAAGAACCGTCTAACTGGTCACCGATCCTTCAAGCCAAAGGTCCGGTCTTGGTCTACCCCTCCTCCTCCTGACACATCGGGTTCAGGAGCAGTGCTTGGCAGGGCAGGCTACGGCACATAGGCTACGAAGGGAGTGAGTCAGTTATTTTTATTAGTGATTTATTAGTAGGTCCAATTAATCGCACTATAGGAATAGGCAAATAATTAGGTGTGGGTATCCTACTAATTACGGCACAATCAAGCAGAAAATCCTAAATCTAGGGGCTCGAGAAAAACTGCATAAAATCGTAAAAGGCAGCGAAGAAAACCAAAAAACGCGAAAAGTCGCGAAAAACCTAAGGGTCCCCCGAGCACACCGGTGCTCGACGAAACAGACCCGCTAGTCAAGCCAAGTCCAAAGTGTCTGAGTCTGTCCCTGTATTATTACAATAATCAAGTAAAAATAAAGTCTAAACTAATCCTACTCTAATCCTCTCCCACTCAGCCTCTCTCTCACGCTCTCCTGCGGCTCCGGGCAGAAGGGAGCTGCCTCCGAGTCTCGCGGTTGCGCCGGCTTCTCGAAAGCTACCGCCTCGGTACTTGGGCCCTCGCAAGAAAGAAACAAGTGGTTAGACCAATAAAATAATCAAATAATAACAAGAAAATAAAACAGGGTATATGTGCAAAAATGCAAAATAAAATAAACAAACAAAAGTCAAACAAAAACAAAAACAAAATAAAAAAAATAAAACAAAATAAAGCAAAAAGAAGAGAAAAACAAAAAGCCGCGAAAAGCCGCGGACTCAGAAAAAGCAGCGGAAAGCCGCGAAAAAGAAAATAAAGTAAAAATAAAAATTACTAAGCCGTGCTCCCTGGCAACGACGCCATTCTGATGACACGTCGAGCAAGCGAGGTAGATTAGGTATATCTCAAATGGTCGTTGCGACCTCAATCGCTCGTGTGTCAATCAAGAAAAAGAGACCATCAAATATGATAAAAATCAATCAAACATCTAATAGCGGTCTTGCTATTATATTAACCTGGTATAGCGACTAGGGTCGAACACAAGGAGCACGTGATGGCCTCGCGGCCTACGAAGTAGTCTCAAAAATAAAATAAAATAAAAAACAAGTGTTTTTGGTAGATTTTTAATTGTTTTTAATTTTTTTTGGATTTTTAAAGAATTAAGAAAATAAGGAAAACAAAGAAACAAGGCAATTCAACAATTTATTTAATGCATCAAAAATCAAGCGAAAATTCAAATAAAAATGTTTTTGTGTGTCAACCGACATTTATCGAATTTGAAAAAGAGTCAGAAGAAATGGTTTGATCCTCTTATTTCTCGAACCGAGAGATCCATGAATCGGGATCCTGATGCATATAGATACAAATGGTCCAATGGGAGCAAGAATTTCCAGGAGCATTTGGAACATTTCGTTTCTGAACAGAAGAACCGTTTTCAAGTAGTGCTCGATAGATTACGTACTAATCAATATTCGATTGATCTGTTTTTAGTGAATTTTTGGTATTTTTCTGATTTGTATTTAATTTTCTAAAAATAAAACAATGCAAGAAAATGAAGGCACTGTCCAGCCGAGCTTAAGGGACTTAGATAAAATATCTAAAAGTCCCCAATAAGCCTGGAGGTAATTTTCTTGTAAAGAGAAAGAAACAAGGAAAATTTAGGCTCCAAAATTATTATTTTTGGATTTTTAGATTATTTATTGGAATTTTTATGAGTTTTTAAGTGTTTTTCAATTTGTAAGCGTTTTATAAAATGAAAAATGACCAAAATTGGTCAGAAAATCAAACACAACACAAGAAATAGTAACTAGTTTTTTTGTAATTTTTAGACGAATTTTAGTATTTTTTGTGATTTTTAAAATCAAACAATAAGGAAAAAGGTGTTTTTGATTTTTTAAAAATATCAAATAAAAGAAAAAATGTCTCCAAAAATTCTAGAAAATTTTACAACATGGCAGGAGCCATGTATCCAATTTTCATGGAATTTGGAGTAGGTTTGATATTTTATTCAAAAATAGAACCTAGGTACAGTGCAGAGGGACTTGTACGCAATTATCCAAAGTTCTGGGGGGTCCGGTGCAAAAATCCCACGAAATCACGCGTGCAGCTCGTGTCTGGGGCACTCAGGGACCTAAATGCAAGCAAAACAAAGTTCTGGGACTATTTGGTAACAGGTACCAAAATTCCGAGGACCTGTTTGTAAATTACCCACAAATAAGTGCACATACACAAATAAATCACGCACAGGGGTGTAAATGCAATTTCCTAAAAATATTCATTCATTTCTTAACAATCCAGAACTACAGGGCTAACTAAGCAAATATCCCAAAAAGGCACGTGTCGATGCACGTGCTACATCACACACAGGGGCATATATGCAAATACAGAAATAGACAGGGTCCTAAGTGCAAATGTACCAACGTAAATAAAATCATAAAAATATTTACAGGACTAAACTGAAATTAAACTAAACTAAAGGCCTAAGGTATAAATTACCCTTTATTACGCAAGCCGACGGATGGGCGCCACGTCAATGATCGGACGGTTGGGAAGGGGTGGCGCCCATCTCTGGGTCTTCGACGCTGATCGATCGGTCCAGGCGCTGCCACGTGGAAGATCAAATGGTGGACGGGCGTGGTGGCTGAACCTCATTGAATCGACGGTGGAGATCGACCCTCAAAGGATCTGGCGGTCAGTGCTGCTCCTCTAATGGACGAACAGGATCAGATCTGGAGCATCGAGGTCGATCGGACGTCTCTGAAGGATGGAGGAAGAACTGGGCTCCGGTGAACTTCGCCGGGCTCGTGACGGCGCTGGTCTCCTCCTGGAAGGCATCTGATGATCGGAGAAGGGAGCTGCAGGCCCTCCGCGTCGAACGGTGGCCTCCGATGACTCAACGGAGCTCCGAGGAGCTCTGGAGAGTCGGGCGGAGGCGAAGCTGCTGGACCAGATGGTCCAAGCCCTCAGATGGGCTCGGATGTACCTGCAAGGTGCGCCAGCAAAGTCGCGGGTCGAGGACGAACTGCCTCGACCCCGTTAGGCGTGGTGATGGTGAACGGTGAGGCGTTGTGGTCGAGCTCCGGCAAGGGGTGGACGGAGGAGCTCGAATCCCCAGCTCCTGTGCGAGCTGGGTTGAGCGGAGGGGCGTAGAACGTGCGTGGAAAGAAGGCGAGTGCGATGGAGGGTTCCGATGATTGAATGGGAGGCGAACGTGACCGGAATCGAAGGTGGTCGGCGACGGGGCGATATGGGGCTAAATCAAAATTCGAGAAATAGAAAAGAAACTACGGCTACCTGGGTGGTCGAATCGACTGGGGAAGAGTAGCTGGTGCTCTGGGTCCTTGCCTCGAGGACCGTCGTCGTCCGAGGCTCGAGCTCCTGCTCTAGGCGGAGCACGGCGACGCTGGCTCGCCGGATCAGTGGTTCCTGCACCCTCTGCCTCGCTGCTAAACCTCAGGGGCAAGCTGTCACTCTCGTGCGGAAGATGGAGGTCACTGGGTGGAGGACTGGCGATCCAAAGATGCGGAATGAAGTGGCGGAGCTGGGACTTTATACTTCTAGGGGTCCGGCTATCGGGAGGTCGGGCGAGCAGCTCAGAGCGCGGATCCCCAAAATTCCACCCCGGGCGTGGATCAGGGATGATCAAGCTCGGATTAGAGCCCGGGGTTAACGGATTCCAAAATCGGATCGAGTGTGCGAAATGTCGAGAAGTCGGGTTGCGGGCACGGATCCGGGACAGGGTGGTCCTGGGGGGGGGGGGAGTTGACCGGGGGGTCAACGTCCCCGTGGACCAGTGGAAGCAGGCCACGTGGAAAATATTTAGAAATTCAAATAAAAATAGCAAATGGCCGAATTATTAAAAAGTCAAAACATGAAATATTTTTGTTTTAATTTCTTCTATTTTTTGGTGATTTTTAATTAATTTTTCAAAATAAAATGAGGTATTTACACTATATGGCTATATATAGGTATATGTACAATATGTCTTTTTAATTTTTGATTTTTAGTTTTTTTTATACATTTTTATTCCTATTTTATATTTTATTTATTTATAGTATAAAATTAGGATAAAGGGTATTTTTGTTTTATTTTTATTATTGATATTCATAGGTGAAATAAATAGATACATACATATATATTCATGGTATATTTACTATGTAATTTATAGTTTTTAATTTTGTTCTTTTTATTTTGTTTTTGTTTTAATTGTTTCTATTTTATTTATTTACAACATAAAAAGTAGAATATATACAAATTTTATAAAAATTAATTTTATTTATTTATAAGGTGAAATAAATATAGGAGTGGCTATGTACATGATGAATATCCACAAGGTGAAGGTTTTTGTTTTCTTTTTATTTTTCCATTTTTATTTTGATTTTTATATTTATAAATATATACAAGTATTTACAAGCCCATTTTAGTCTCTTTTTGGAGGAAAATATTGTTATTATATTTACAAATATATTTACACACATGAGCCCCTATCTCCCTCTACTTTGGCTTTTATGCGGTCAGGCCCATGCTGAGCCCTCCCTTGGGTTAGGTTGCTCAATATTTATTCTCAATATTTCCTCTTTTTCTTTTTGATCTTTATTCTTTTATTTTTGCACGAAAACATGCTAATTATTACTTTTTACAACATGCATGCTTTTGGTAATTATTTATATTTACAAATATATACATGCATTTGCAAAGGTTTTTGTAGCTAAAATATAAGAATAAAGAGTGATAAATGAGTATTCATCACCCCCCTATACTTAACTTTGCTAGTCCCTTAGCAAACACTTATTTGAAAAAGAAGTGAAAAAGAAGAAAGAAAAAGAAAAAGAGAAGAATGTACATGGATCAAGGTTGATTATTAAACTTGCCATCATTAAATTGAGGTATGGAGCTCGATCTGATCTTTGGATTATTAATGTGTCGGAACCTTATTTGGACTTAAGCCAAAAACTCAACAGCCTCTAAGTTCCACTAATCTCTAATCAAGACTCCTCAGTGCTCCAGATCAGAACAAGTCATCAATCACAAACCCTGAAGACCATGAATCTTTCCTTGTCCTGTGAATGTGAGGTATAAGCTCTCCACCTTTGAAATGGCAACTTGACAACCCTCCCAAACAAGGTAACTCTATGACCTCAATCTGGCCACTCTTTCCTCGAGGAGCGGGGTATTCTCTTCTAAGTTCAAGTTCAACCGGCTCAAGAAGAGGAGGAAGAAGAGAATGGACCATGGCCAGTGTAGCCATGTATCCTTGGGAGCTTGACCAGTGTAGCCAAGTCTCCCTGCTGCAAGCTACATAAGGTGGAACATGAAACTCAAGCTTTGATTATTGCACTCTATATACATACTCCGGTGGGATTATCATTTTCTCTCAGACCCACCACTTTTTTGGAGTTATTATCATCATTTTTTTTCAAGTGCATCTATACAACATGTACATGTGCAGCATATATACAAGGAGTTTTTCCTCTTGAGCCAATAGACTATCCCTCTTTTGAAGCTTTATTGCAACCCACAACTCCCGTCGTTAGACCTCATGGCAACCAGACCAAGTTGAGACGCACTTCCTTCACTAAAAGAAGAAGAGAGGTTCCGCCTAGAAGTACCCTCATATGCTACCCCAAGTCAAGGAAGACTGCCTCCTCACCACCTCACCCGTAGAGAGCTCGGTGCAAAGTGCTGGTGTCCAAGTAAAGCCATTGTCCCTATGAGTCATGTGTTGTTGTTAAGTGCTCTACTTAGGCTCATTGAGATGACATGTGATCATAGCCTAGTGGACTCAAAGAATTAAGTCACCATGGACTTGAAAAGCCTTAAACCTAAGCCCTATAAGGTTCCTCTTGGAAATTAGGTGGATTAAGATCTTAATCAAGCTCCATTTCTCAATTTGATTCCAGGCTAGTTTAAATGTCAACTATAATCCAGAAAAACTATATACATATGTACAAAAGATGCTATTTACACAAATTTTACAATCATGCAAAATTTTTGAAAAATGTTTTGAAATCATGAATGGATGATGCATGAAGTGCAAGTTTTGCAAAAGGTATTTACACACATTTACACAAGATTTTTGCAAACTTTTGATATTCAAAACATTTTGGAAAAATTTTTGTACTATATACATAATTTTGATACAAAAATATTTACACAAGCTTTACACAAAAGATTTTTGAAATCATTTTTACAAAAATAATTTGTACACTAGCTATTTATGTGCAAATAAAAGAATGTTTATGTACATGAAAAAAATTTTAATTTTTGTGATTTTTTAGGGTTTTTAGCCATTTTTATTTATTAGCACACTCACACAAAGTACGAGTTATGGCTAAAGTATATATGAAATATATACGCAACCCCCTATACTTAGCTCGAACGATGTCCTCAGAGTCAAGAGCGATGAAGAAGACATAACTCGTGCTATGTATAGGGAAGTGAAAAGGAAGGCTATATACAAAGACGAATGAATAGAATATCAAGAGACTCTCGGCTTTTCCCCCTATACTTAGGATCAAGTAATCCTATGTATAGCAGGCTGTATACTAAGGGAAAACCGAGTGGAGAATGTATAGGGTCTACCCCCCTATACTTAGGGTAAAATCTCCCTATGTATAGGCAGCAAAACAGGGGTAGAAAGACACGAAAGGAAATTCAAAGGTCCTACATCCCCCCTATACTTAGGGTAAATTACACCCGAAGTATAGCATAATCAAAAGTTGAAGGAAGGGATGTGGGACTAAAGAATGTGATGATATGGACATCTGGATCTATACAGGTCGGAAGATCAGTGAAAATCAGGCGTGAGATGCAATAGATGTGAGTCAAAAGACCACATCTCACGCAAAATGAATTGGGGTAACATCAACGACCCGCGGCTCATGATCTAGAAATGGCTTGAGCCGCTGGCCGTTCACACGAAAGGTACTCTCAGAAGACAACTCGGATATATCAACGCTACCGTTGTCATGTACCTTTCTCACCAGATAAGGTCCCTTCCACTTGCTATGTAGCTTCCCTGGAAATAAACGAAGCCTCGCATCAAACAACCATACTCTCTGTCCAGGCTAAAAATGCTTGTGGCTGATGTGAGAATCATGCCACTCCTTCACTCTCTCCTTATAATGTAGGCTGTTTGAGAAGGCGGTATCTCTCAACTCCTCCAGGGCTGCTAACTCTGCCCTCATCTGGTCTCCTACACCATCTGGATCCATAAGTATCTCAGTGACTGCCCAAAGTGACCTGTGCCTCAGCTCAACAGGTAAATGGCACGGCTTGCCATATACGAGGCGAAAGGGAGATGTGCCCAATGGTGTCTTGAAAGACGTCCTATATGCCCACAAGACCGAGTCCAAAAGCTGTGACCAATCCTTTCGGTCAGGGCGGACGACTTTCTGCAATATAGTCTTGATCTCCCTGTTCGACACCTCGGCTAGACCATTCGTCTATGGATGGTAAGGTGTAGCAACACGATGGTCTATGCCGAACTCGCTAGCAAGGGCCTTCACCTGGTCGTTGATGAAATGAGACCCCCCATCTGAAATCAATAGTCGAGGTACCTCGAACGGGGTGATGATGTGCTTCCTCAAAAATCTGCAAACTGTCCTCGCATCAGCGGCTCGGGCGGGGATAGCCTCAACCCAACGACTAACATAGTCCACGGCCAACAGAATGTACTCGAATCCCTGACTCTTAGGGAATGGACCCATGAAATCGATGCCTCATGCGTCAAAAACCCCACAGAAGTGAATGGGCTGCATCGGCATCATATCACGTTGTCCACAAGTGCCCATCCTCTGACAGTCAGTACACCTCTTCACAAACTCATCAGAGTCCTTGAAGAAGGTAGGCCACCACAAGCCGGATTGGAGCACTTTCTGTGACGTTCTCCTCCTAGAATGATGTCCTCTTGCCTCAAGCTTGTGGCAGTATGTGAGGATGCTATGGTGCTCCTCCTGAGGAATGCACCTACGCCAGACACTATCCCCTCCTTCGTGGTAAAGGATGGGATCCTCCCAGTGGTAGGACTTGGCCTTCACAAGGAAGGTCTCAAGCCTCTGCCTGGGCCAATCTTGTGGGACTTTCCCAGCAACGAGAAAGTTCAAAATATCGGCATACCATGGGAGTAAGGCGATAGCAAGGATCGCCTCATCTGGGAAGGTCTCACAAATAGGATCAATATGCTCGGACTCCTCAGGCTGCTCTAAACGGGATAGATGATCCGCCACCACATTCTTGAATCCAGGCTTATCCTCGATCTCAATGTCGAACTCCAGGAGTAGAAGGATCCATCTAGTCAATCTGGCCTTGGCATCCTTCTTTGCCATGAGGTATCGTATGACGGTGTGATCAGTATACAAGGTCACTCTAGATCCAATGATATAAGATCTGAACTTATCTAGGGCGAACACTACGGCTAGAATCTCCTTCTCTGTGACTGTATAACTCCTCTGGGCGGAATCCAATGTGCGGCTAGCGTAGTGGATAACAAAGGGGAATCCATCCCTCCTCTGTCCCAGCACGGCCCCCACGGCAAAATCGGAGGCATCCGTCATGATCTCGAGTGGGAGAGACCAATCTGGAGGCTGAAGAACAGGAGCCTCAATAACACACTGCTTGAGAGTCTCGAAGGACGAAAGACACTTGTCATCGACAAGGAACTTGGTGTCTTTCGTCAGGAGGTCAGTCAACGGCCGGGCAATCCTGCAGAAATCATGAATAAATCATCAGTAGAAACAGACGTGCACCAGAAATGACCGTAACCGCCTCAAATTGGACGGCAGTGCGAGTTTTCTAATGACATCTACCTTGGCTGGATCAACCTCCATGCCCCTGTTAGAGATGATGTGGCCAAGCACCGTCCCTTGAGTCACCATGAAGTGACTCTTCTCCCATGAAAGCACCAAGTGAACCTCTATACATCGCTGGAGTACTCGGTCTAGGCAGCCAAGACAGGAGTCGAATCCATCATCGTAAACCGAGAAATCTTCCATGAAGACCTCCAAACACTCCCCTACCATGTCCGAAAAGATCGACAACATGCATCTCTGAAATGTCGCAGGGGCATTGCATAGACCGAATGGCATGCGTCGGAAGGCGTATGTGCCGAAGGGACAGGTAAAGGTGGTCTTCTCCTGGTCCTCAGGAGCGATGGCCACCTGGTTGTAGCCCGAGTACCCATCCAGGAAACAGTAATGGCTCTTCCCTGCCAGTCTCTCAATGATCTGGACAATAAAAGTCAGGGGGAAATGATCCTTCTTGGTGGCCTGGTTGAGTCTCCTGTAGTCAACACAGACCCGCCAAGTAGTAGGTACTCGTGTAGCAATCTCCTCTCCCGACTCACTGATCACAGTCGTGATGCCCGTCTTCTTGGGCACCACATGCAAGGGGCTGACCCACTTGGAGTCAGAAATGGGATAAATAAAATCTGCACTCCACCATTTTGAGATTTCCTTCATGACAACCTCTCTCAGATTCAGGTTCAGCCACCGCTGGAACTCACGCGACGGCTTTGCCCCATCCTCGAGATAGATATGGTGGGAGCAACATGATGGACTAATCCCATGGAGATCTGCTACGCTCCATACAATTTTGTTCTTTTTATTTTGTTTTTGTTTTAATTTTTTCTATTTTATTTATTTACAACATAAAAAGTAGAATATATACAAATTTTATAAAAATTAATTTTATTTATTTATAAGGTGAAATAAATATAGGAGTGGCTATGTACATGATAAATATGCACAAGGTGAAGGTTTTTGTTTTCTTTTTCTTTTTCCATTTTTATTTTAATTTTTATATTTATAAATATATACAAGTATTTACAAGCCCATTTTAGTCTCTTTTTGGAGGAAAATATTGTTATTATATTTACGAATATATTTACACACATGAGCCCCTATCTCCCTTTAGTTTGGCTTTTATGCGGTCAGGCCCATGCTGAGCCCTCCCTTGGGTTAGGTTGCTCAATATTTATTCTAAATATTTCCTCTTTTTCTTTTTGATCTTTATTCTTTTATTTTTGCACAAAAACATGCTAATTATTACTTTTTACACCATGCATGCTTTTGGTAATTATTTATATTTACAAATATATACATGCATTTGCAAACGTTTTTGTAGCTAAAATATAAGAATAAAGAGTGATGAATGAGTATTCATAAAGTATCATGGAAGTGCTGCGATTTCGGTGGCAGGCTCCGATGAAGGAGACAACGGTCGGAGATGCGTGGTGGTGAAGCTCCTCTTGGAGATGCTTCGCTTGCGCAGATGGGGGTCCAAAGGGTGCTCCTCGCACGTGGTAGTACCTGTAGAGATTTAAGGGACTCAGGGGCGATGCTTCGGTCCAAGTTATTTCATAAGGAGATAAGAGGAGCAGTGGGGGTGGTGCTCGGCCTTCGGTGATGGCAAGAGAAGGAGGTCTGGACCTTAATCTCGCTATGATCGGTAAGCCTAAGGGTGATCAGGTCATGCGAGGAGGTGGACGATGGTCTGGGGAGTCCATCAGTGCAAGTGAGTGAGTGAAACGGAGCTCAGACCTTGTGGTCGAAGCTAAGAACTGGCGGCGACGATGAAGTGGAAAATTGGAATGGATGGGAAAATGTACGGTATATGGGCGATACCTCACGGTTCATATGAACTCAGAATCTCCAAGAAAAGGTGGCTAGCGGGGTCTTGACCTCAACCGAGCTACGACTGGTTGGGAGGCTTCACGTGGTGGAGCTCCAGCCACGACTTGAGATACAAGCCTCCAAGCATCTCCACAGGGTCCTGAGCTGCTCCTCCAAAGGCTGTCACTCCAGTGAAGGTGGCTAGGAGTCTTGGGTGGTGCGAGGGATAAGATGAGAGGCACAGGAGGCGGAAGGAGATGCTTTATAGTGTTCTCGAGAGTCCATAAAGAACAGAAGGAGGCACACAACCCTAAGAAGCTCCGATCCTTCGTTGGGATTCGTGAGGGTCATGTATTCTGGGAGAAGAATCGGAAGCAATTGAGGGGAACAAAGGTCGTAAATGGGCGCAATAAATCGGAGAAGAAGCTCTAGCGAGAGGATGACGACCTGAACCGGCTAAGAAGGGGAAGTTGACCGAGGTCTACGATCTGGGTGGACCAATGAGAATTCAGAATGTACAAATTAAAAATAAATTCAATAAATTTTAGTAAATGAATTTAAGTTAAAAAGTGTATAAAGCAAAATTTTTATTATTTTATAAGCTATTTTTTTGTGATTTTTAATTATTTTTAGGAAAAATAAAATAAGGTATATATAGCATATAGTATTATATACAAGTATAATATACCTATGTATTTTCTACTAGTATTATTATTTTATTATTTTTACAAAAAATATTTCTATTTTATAATTTATTTATTTACATAATAATTTCAAGAATACATAATAAACTTTATTTTATTTTTATAAAATATTTAAAGGTGTAAGTTAAACAGGTGTTGTATTATATACATGTGTATTTTGTACAAGGAATTGTTGAATTTATTTTTTTTATTTTGCTTTTCTGATTTTTCTTTTATTTTTATATTATTTTGAAAGTTATAAGTATATAAAAGAATGAAATATTTTTATTTTGTCAAAAATAAATAAATAAATATTCTGTACAATATAGATAATGTGTACAATACATAGTGCACCCTTATCTTTCTCTACTTATTTTCTTTGCGATCAGGTCAAGGATTGACCTTCTCTTGGGGTTTGGGTTACTCTGTATTGATTCTAAATAAATCCTTCTTTTTCTTTTCTCTTTATTCTTTGACTTTTGAGAAATATGTGTTAATTATGCAATATTAACAATGACATGCAAATTGTTAAGTTATTGTAATTTACAAGTATTTACAGATGGTTTTGCTAAAAGGAAGGGGCTAAAATAAAAGAATAAATAATGAGAATTGTAGATTCATTAGTGTTAGCGGGCGAGAATTTTGCTTGGACACTATTTTGGTTTGTGTATTTATATTTAGTCCATAAAATTTGAATATTAGTATATTTATTTTGGTAAATTTGCATACTTGACCCTATTGTTCTGGATAATTGCACGTATACCCCTACTCGTACAAAATATGTTTTAAAATGTGGAAATATTTCATGTATGCCCCAAGAATTCTGAAATGTGTTATTAAATGCACTAATACTTCTTGAAAATTGCAACTAGGTTATGTACTACAAATTTAATTTCGTAGTTGTATTTTAATTATTAAAAATATCATTTTCCATCTGAAAATTATCTTAAGTGCTTGGAACCGTAATATATCACATGTATTTTTTCTAAAGTTAATTAAAAATATTTTCCTATTTATAAAATTACAAAATAATGCATTTTCCACTATTTAACATTTAAAAATACATAATAATAACAAAATGTTTTGAACAAAAAATTCGTGTTTGTTTATTTAGAAATATTTAATACACTGATCAAATAATTTTGTAAAATATTAATTCAAATTCTACAAAATTGAAAAACATAGAAAACTTATAAAACCTATAAAAATTCACAGAAAAATCAAAAAATATTTATCCATGTATCTGAATTTTTTTAGATTATCTAGAATTTTGGAAAATTAGTTTTGGTCTCAATCTAATTTGATATATATTTATTAAGTCCATTTCAAGTTCATTGTTTTACTATTTTATTTATTTTGTTTATTTCCTTATTTAAAAATCCTTACAAATTCTTAAAAATTATTCAAATATTATAAAAAAATAGAGATAATTTTATAAAACCCCAAAATATTTATTTCCGAATTTTTGAGTTTAGTTGTCATATTTGAAAAATCATAAAACATCTCTTTTATTTTTTTCTTCATATATTTTATCTATATATAATTATCTAGTATATATTAATCTATATGTTAATTTAGAATCAAAAATAAAAAATTTGCATAATTAGTACCATAAAAATATACAAAAAATTAAAACCCATAAAAACATTCAAAAATAAAAAATACCCTGAAATTTCCTAAGTTGCCTATTCATTTTTGTTGTTCCACCTCATGTGCTCCTTTGTTCTTCGACCCATGTTGCTTATGTACTACACACATTTTTGTAGGATATAATAAATTTAAGCTCACGTACATTTTATTTTCTTAATCATTGTCATGGGTTAATTGTTGAGGCAACACTTGTGTTGATTGTCGAGAGTGGAGAGAGGCGTCAATTCAGTGATTGTCGGATCTGAATTATCTAACACCATATGTCCTCCAAGACCAGACGTTGGACACGTCCGATTCTCATGCGTTTTAGGAACCGGCCTTCCCTGACCCTTGATTGGATTAAGTGAAGCGCCTAGATTCGTTGGATATTGTGCACGGTTGGGGTAAATTAAATGTGCCCCCTTCATATTTTTTATTAATATTTAATCCTGTAAATATTTATTTTATTGTAATAAATTTAGGTAAAATTACATCTTGGACTCTAAATTTACTTATATTTGAATTTAAGTCCAAGCCAGCTTACCTCACATGTATTGCCACGTGAGGGGTCGGGACATTTGCAATATTTATCCTCATGTTCTGGAACTATAAATAAATAGCATTAAATTTTCTGTAAATTGCATTTACCTTATAAACTGTGGCATTTTAGTTTGTGAATATTTATCTTTATAAATATTCTTATTGTTTCAAAAATCACAGGAAAATTAATTTAAGTGCTTATTATGATGTTTGACCTCACTTAATTTTTATGTCATTTGAGTTAATTTTCATATTTATTAAAATATAAAAAACATGCATTTTTATCATGCATAAATATAAAAAGCCATAAAAATTAGAAAATCTTGGCTAAAAATTCCCAAAAATTATAATATCTATATTATTATATTATCTAACACATATAGAAAAATCACAAAAAAACCAAGCATTAAATTAAAAATGCCAAAACCCTTAAAATATTATAAAATAAGCAAAAATTCAAGAAAATTCAATATATATATATATCTTCATGTTATTAAATTTTTTATATTATATAATATATATTAAAAACAGTTTTAGGATAATTTTGGACGTTATTTATAATTATTAAACCAAAAATAATCTCGAATAATTATTCTATACATTGTTTTGATTTGTTTATTACTTTAAAAATACATAAAATTTCAAAATTCTACAAAATTACTAAAAAATAGAAAATATAAAACTCACAAAAATATTTTATTTCTTTTATTTTCAGTATATTTTTATATATTTAAAAATATCATAAACATACTTTATACATTATATATACCTTATATTATCTATAATACCTTCATTATTATATATAAAAATTATATTGTATTTTAAAAATAAAAAAAATTAAGGAATTGGAAAAATAAAAAAATAATTAAAAATCTAAAGGTAAATAAATAAATATAAAAAAACTTAAAAATTGATATAATTAAAACACTGCATAAAAATAGAAAAAGCATGAAATAACAAAAAATAAATAATAATAATTATTTAATTAATTAATAATTAACCTACGCATCGTTTGATCCATGTGTTTTATACTCTACCATACTTATACTTATACATATCTATAGTAGAGTTATAATAAATTTTAACTCACTTGTCATTTAGCGCTCTCCATTTGTCAGTGAGTTGTTTCTTAATTGATAGTTGGTCATCATAACAATTGCTAGGCTAGCTTGTTAGCATAGTAGAGTGACTTTTCAATTAAACTGGGACATGACCCCTTTTTCATGTATATTGGTTTTGCCCCTTATGTTACAGATCCAGTATTTCTCTATGAGACACTATTGAAATACTATTACAAATAAAGTACTCTAAAACAATCTTCCCTATGATTTCTGGGTACATCTCTAATTTTCCGTTAAAAAGTCTGTGGAGACGGAATTTTAATGATAGAGAACTTATAACGATGGTATTTCCGTCTTAGGCTTCCATTGACACACTGGTGTCACCATGGTTCGTTTCCCTTGTAGTGATATTTACAAATTCCATCTGTTTCAGGTACAATCTTCGGCTGTGACTATGTTTTATCAAGTATATGTGACGAATGAAGAATACATAAGATACATACAATCATAACAATATGGAATTTATATAGTATATTCCATATACAAACAAATCCCAAAGACAAATGATTCTAATTACCCAAATAGAATTTTGATTCAGGTCGACGGAACAGGGATGCACTTTATCTTCCCCATGCTCACCCCCCCCCCCCCCCCCAAACTCGCTGACTGGGCAAAAAGCCACACGTTTGGCCTTCTAGTGGAGGGTGAGGAAAAATAGTTCTTCAATTTCGTTTAATAGATCATATGATTAAGATTCAAGACCTGTCAAAAATTTTTCTAACTAAAAGATTGAAAGCCTCGTCAAATCAATCCACGCAATCTGTACAACCAGATGATTCATGAATAATAGTTCCTTCACAACCTATTTTAGTAGCAGATGTCACAGAGACACAGCAACATATACATTATAGTTCACTAACTAAAGACGTATTTTGGCGAAATTTTTGTTCTGCAAACGACCAATTTTCAGATTATTGGTGTGCGCTGTTATCAAATGGCGAACAACCTTCTTTCGACATCAAATAATTTATCAGACGTTAAGCGTGGGTCCTGCAAACAAAATTTTAGATGTTTGATTTAATGTAGGCGTATTATAAACTAATAAACTTAGGAAGATGAGAATAAAAGCGTTATATACTAATTAGTCTTTGGAGCATATCAAGCAATTATACAATGGATCAGAAATAGTTAGATATAAGCAGAAAAATGCAAGAAAAATAAAACGGACGAAGCATATATATACCTGCACGCCGGCCTCAAGTCCTTTGAATCGCATAGACTGTCCGATTTCTCTCATTAAGCTCCCGTAGGTTATAACTGCCTGCCTTCGTTCGATGGCTTCCACAAAACTACTTGTCATGGCGCCAGTTGCCCGTTCACCCTACAGAATCCCTCAATAACGATTAGCAGCTATTAGTTAATGGAGACAGCCGATAAACATGGACGTGGTCCTCTTAAACTGGAACTGAACAGTTAAATCTGCATATTGGTGACGAACTATATCTCGTTTGCTGAATGGAGGGCGGCAAGGAGATCAGTTTACCATTAGCTTGGGTAATAAATATTCTCTCCTTTCTCATTGGGCTACTAACAAATATTTAATATCAAACGATATAAATCATATGTAATTAATTCTGTGCTTTAACGGGAAGATATATACGACGTAAGACTCGAGGGGAGAGTCATTAAGATGCATGCGATGAGTTAATTAGTTTGTGCAATGCAAACCTTACCGGTATTTCAGCAGCCTTCTGAGAATCATCGCAAGCACTGAAACATATGACTTCTCCTCCCCTTGTATCCTTCTCTACTCCACTGGATGGCCGATCCTGAGGTCGACGTTGATCCATCATTAGAAGGGTCCCATCTCTACATGGATGTATGTGCGTATTCATGTATGAATGTAGCAGAAAAATCTACTATTTGCGATGCATATGACATAACAAACAAAGGTTACAATTGATACAAGTAAAGGCGAAAAATCTCAACAATGTATATAGAACACATTTAACACGTATGTTAGATGTGATAAAATCTGCAATTCAGTTTCCTCAACAATGTATTTAGAGCAGAGCATTACCATTTCTACTGGCATTCCTGTGTTGACAAGAATCTTCCGTCCATTTCTCATATTCAATCTCAAGTTGCATTGACATTGTTATATTTACTTTTACGAACACAATTTCTTGTTTATAGTGCTTCATGAGTTTTCAGTAAAAAATTTAGGAGACATAATTGTGTCAGCGTAAACTATACGCGTGCCTTGACCTTAGCTTTTTTAATATATGCCTAGGAATATACAATCCACACTTTGTTGTAGGCAAAAAATTCTATTATATATAGTTAGATATTTATTACGAAATTTAAGTTCTGAGATAAATTATCACAATATTTTTATGGTGATACTTCTTAATACTTTTATAACAGAAATCACATTTTTTAACAAGTGAAGGCATACTCATGATTTGATTCGCATTTATAGAACACTAAAACATCTATTTTGGCATTTAGAAGATGTCGAAACACATGTGTCTAGGTCTTCTCTGAGCTTTCTGGCCTTTGTGTGAATGATGATAAATCCTCGATTCATGGTATAAATCTTTCTGATATCGAAACCACTTGTGTATCCTCAATCTCCAATAGGAGAATAGAGAACTTCCCCCTTTCTTACCTTTGGATCCCCCTTTCATCGACACCTTTGAAACGTATTGATTGGCTCCCCATCATTTCTAAATTTGAGCAAAAGTTACTTGGATGGAAATCCCGCATGTTATCTCGTCCCTCTCATGTCTCACTGTTAAATTCCTCTTTAAGACCACAAATTCACCATATGATTGCTTATCATATGCTTGTTAAATTCTTCCTGAGATTGTTAAGATTCAAAGGAAATTCCTTTAGAATGGAATGTCATCCAAAAAATATCGGCACTAAGAATGGTGGAAGGCTATTTTCCATCCTAGAGAAAATGTCGGTTGGGGGTATTTTATACTTAGAAATCTTTAACTTCTCTATGTTGTCCAAATCGTAGGATAAACCTCAAGAAAACCGTCATTCTCTTTTCTCTAGATTGATTTTGAGTAGTCTCCAATACTTAAGGCCTTACCCCATGTTAGAGCATCCTAACATCGAGATTCCCCCTTATTGTGCACTATTAAACTAGGCTCCCTATGGCATCCACAACATTACCTCTCTCTCTCTCTCTCGGCTCGGGACAGTACTTTCTTTTATGGATAGATAGCCTGAACGGGAATCCCCTTCTCATGGACATGTTCCGCGACCTTTGAGACATTGCCAAAAATAAAAATTTTTCTTTTCTACTGGCCCTGCTATGCTTGGGGCTCAAGATCCTAAATAGAAGGACAAACTCCCAGCCCGATATCCTCCTTCCGATGGAGAGGTTTTGCACAGGTCTACTAATCTAACACGATTAGCCATCGCTGCATAACCAAGTGTCTCTCAAACAAATAACCCACATATGAATAGATAGTAAATCAATAAATGTGATGTGAGTTAATATTAATTATAACTCTAAAATATATGTGTATATGTTTAAGTAGTGTAGAGGTCGAAAATTGGGAGCAAACATTTGTAGATTAATTATTGATAATTATCTCTAATTAATGATCTTTTTTGTATTTTTCTTACTTTTTTCTTATTTTATGTGGATTTTTAATGAAATTTAATTTTTATGATTTTAAATTATTCTAAATTTTTTATTATTAAAATTTAATTTCATATTTTCTTTTTAATTATGTAAAATTTAATTTTTTTATTTTCAAAATAAAAATAAATATTATATAAAATAATATAGATATTATAGATATTATATTGGTAATATCTATATAATAGATAATATAACAATTTATATTTTATAATCTTATCAAAATCTATTTAAATTTCAGAAAATAAAATGTTTTCAGGTTTTTATATTTTTCTCTATTTTTTAAATTTTTATGGAATTTTTACTAATTTTTATTTATTTTAAATTAATAAATATAAAAACAAGTAAGCAGATTAATTATACGACTTTGTTTTGAGTTTAATAAATACAAACATTTCCAAAAATTACTCAAAATTTTTTAATATAGAGTATATATAATAAGGAAAAATTAAAATCATAAAAACATTTTTTGGTTTTTAATATAAATTTTTGCTAATTTTTTAAAAAATTTTAGTGTTTTGTGACTTTTAGTTGTATATTTTTCTACCATTGTTTATTGATTTTTTGTTATGTGGTATATTATAATGTAATATAGCTAATATAATTTTTTATGATTTTTGGATTAGTTTTTTTATTGTTACAGATTTTTATATTTTGATCGGGGGAAATGTGTCTTTTTAGATTTTTAATAAATAGGAAATAAGTTAAATATCAAAAAAATTAGGAATGGGCAAACATGGTGTCAAGCACTTATTCTAATTTTCCTAAGATTTTTAGATCAATAAAAATATTTAATATTGCAAATATACAAAAAATAATATGTCACAACTCAAAGGGAGCTAACTACAATTTTAATAAACATAAGCTTAATTTGATAATAGGTCCTATAACTACATTAATAGAAATGTAATATTATAGAGCCTCACGTGTAGATACACGTGAGGCGGAAGGACCTTTTGTAATATTACATAAATTTAGAAGCCTCTTACAAAAATATCCTAAGGTCATGTTCCGCTAGGGGGTTAAACCCCCCTTTGGTGGTTTACCCCCACAAACCTCTCTTTTTGTCTCTCATATGGGGTCCACATTTCCTTTCTTTTTTAATACATTAAATAAATCACTTCTCTTTTATCTATTTCAAAAAATAATATATTATACCATCATATCATCCAAAAAATATAAACTATTCAACTTCTATGTACTTTTTCAAACTCCAATACAATCACATCGCAATAACTACTCACTTTTCCAAACTTCAATACAATCACATCATAACAAACCTACAACAAACCGACCCCAGTTTAATCCTCTATCCAAACACCAAAACACATAAAGGGGTTACTCCCTACTAGTTTAACCCGCATACCAAATGCACCCTAAATGTTTTACACAGTATATTATATTTACAAAACTAAATTTTAAATACAAAAGGTGGGCGGGCTAAAGTGCAACATATACCCTAGAGGACCACGTGAAGGGAGCATGAGGTGCTGATGGACTTATGCGGTTGTTCCACGTCAATGCAACTTAAGATCTGAGGAAGGAGGCTACGTACCCCTTTATTTGGATTCAATGACCCGGATTAATCAAGGCCGAGGCGAGCAGATCTACTAAAATGGGGAAGAACACATTCTTCCATGATCTAAGATTGTGAACAGGTCCCAAAGACGACCTCCTCCTTCCAATATGATTGTCCCAGCACCTTCTTGGCATCCTTCTGCACTTGTAGGGGTTACTCCAGAAGATCTAGGACTCACTAATCGAGGCATGGAGGTCTCTTTGCTCAGAGCACCTGGAGGTGTTGTTCTTCGACCAAATTTGGCTCCAAGTGTCTCCTTGGGAGCTATCTCCAACACCAAAAGACTCAAGGGATCGAGGTCTCTATCCTCGACTCGATGATGAAGGTGATTAGGCAAGAAATGTGGTGGACCATGATCTCCGACAAAGGCGGTGGTGCTGGAGATCAGATTCTTTGATTTGTGCAAAATCGAAAGAGTTTTGGTGAAGGAATGTAATGGAGAAGGGCTGAGGAATGAAATGAGATGGGTGGGTGGTCATGACATCGGTCAACGCATAGGGAAACAGTGGTTAGAGCACTGGCTTCGACAAACTATGAGTTGACTAATTAAAGCAAATTTAATGGGAAATTTAGCTAAGATAACAATGAATCCAGGCTAGGAATGAAAAATGCAAACTAATTTAATCTAAAACTATGCCTTAACAAGGGAACCTCGAGGCTGGGGAACCTTCATCAAATGATCAATCATCAATTATCATCTTTATTCTTTCATTTTTGATTAAATCCATAGCAAAATACATGTAAATAATAACTAATTCTCAATAATAAATAATCTAAAATCAATTTTTAATATTGTATTATGATCGTTTATTTTACCCAAATAAAAGATTGAAGAAGAAAAGAAAGAAGAAGTGGGATGTATAAATGTAACAGGTACAGACTGAACCGAAACACCGAGACCAGGTCAAGCCTTGACTTAGTTGACAATAAATAAAGTTGGGAGAGATAAAGTCAATAACTTATAAAAATCTCAGAAAATCAATTTATACTGTACATATTCATCGTATTCACTTCGCACATATTTTGTGCTATTTTATTTATCATTAACTCAACCTTCATGAAACTTGTACATACAAATGTATTCTAAATAATAAAAATAATGTCAAAAATAAACCATGTATTGAATAAAAATGACAACAATATGAAAAAGTTGTAAAACCATAATTGGAAGGACAATGTCTATTCCATATGAACCTAAAATGAATCAAATTCACTTTTATCATATTTTAAATAAAATTAGCTTTAAAATGAAAGTGGTTTCATAAATTTTGGAGTTAAGATGTGAAAGTTGACTTTGTGGAGTGATATTGTATATGTATGTGTGTATTGTACCTATTTACTTATTTATATGTTTCTTTACATTGGCAATATATTGTAATTTTATTGTTTTGTACATATCTTATTTATAAAAAATATAAAAAAATAGCACAAATTTTATTGGTATAATAAAGCTATATTGTATATATCTTTATTTATTTTTACCGTAAAATTAATTAATGAAAATAAAATAAAATTATATTTAAAATTCTAAAATTATTGTGTAAAGAAATAAAATATAAAAATAACATGTATTTTTGTATAAATAATTTAAAAAGTATATCTTGTATAATAGCAATTTATATCTATAAATAACTATAATATTAATTTATTTAATTTATTGAAATCATCAAAAAATAGTTTATTTAATTATAAATATTTTTGGTTTAGCAGAATTTTAATTTAAATCCCTTTGAAATTATTATAATTATTTTCTATTAAATTTTAAGGTATTTTATCCTTTTCTCTTTGTCTTGTTCGGGCTGAAAGCCCATTGGTCCAGGTTCATTTTGTTAACCTGACCCGGTCAACTCACCCATTTCCATTTATAACCAATTAAGTTGCATGGTTCCCCTTCTTGTCCATTTTCTATTGCTCGACTCTAGTCACAATTTAACTCAGTTTCTTTACTCGAATAATCATCGTAGATCCTTGATCCACGACCGACTCCTTTTGCTCTGATCCGACCTCGATTCACACATTCTCCCTCATTCAAATTTCATCGCTCCATCACCTATAAAATACTGCTCCAGGTTTTTCTTCCCCTTTTGATTTGTCTTACAGCTCTACAACTCAGCTAGAATAGCACCTAGTTCTTGAGAATCGTGATAGGAAGCTCAAGCAACGATCTCGACTAAAGGATCAGCGAAGTAGATTGAGATCTGCATCATTAGCAAACACCTCCGCCATGACCTTGAGCCTCTTAGACCAATTATAACTAAATCAAGGTGATGACCACCATCGATCCATCATCCATAGGTAAAATTTCTCTTTAATTCCACTTATTTCCTTTCAATTGCGCGTAATTTGTATTCTTTAATAGATCTGGAGCAACAGCCTTAGTTCTGATTTTCGGTCTTCTCAATAGGAGATCCATTTACTCTGATTTTAGCCTAAATAGACCCTCATCTCAACTTGAATTCAGTCTGCTTCTTCGCATCTCTGCACATAATCTAATCCCCTAAGATATGATCATCATATCAGATCTGAGATCTAATATCCTTCTTCTACTGACGTCGGAGATCTACATCCATCCACTTCCATCTTCTTCACCTAATAACGACTTATTAAGGTCGCCACGTCTTCAATCTTCTTTAACCTTCATTTGCAGGTCACCTGGAGCTCAGAATCAACTGCATGAGCATCTTCCACAATAGGATTAAGCAAAGCACTTCTAGGTCTTTGATCATCGAGGCTTAGACTGGGATCTATAGATAAACTGATGTGGATTCCTCATCAGAATCAATTGAGTCCATCTTAGTAGCAATTCAAGCTCTATAGTTGTAGATCCATCATATCGAAGGTTGGAGGAGGCCTCTTTTATACGTGTTATTTGAAGTTCCCTCACTGACGTCTGATCATGAACAAGAGCTCCAGATATAATTTAAGACATTGTTTTGCGCCCAATTCCGTAATGCACGATTAGATCTTAAGTGGTCAATCGCAACCGCTTATCACCAAGGCCTTCCTCACGTGCGACGTACGTTCCATTGGAGATTTTATGCCCCTTTCCGTTTTTTCTTTTATTCGCATTTTGATCCTTTATATGCACATAAATTGTTGAAATAATTGCACATTAGTCCATGTGGATTTTGATATTTGTATTTATGCCCTTTTGAATTGAGCTCATGTGGATTTCCACGTAATTTTTTCGTGTTTTTGCATATGTACCATGTGATTTCTTAATTGCCAATAAAACCATTTACAGTTTTGTTTAATTGCATTAATACCCTTGTGTTTGCTGAGCACAAGACTCTATCATGTGTTGTTGGATAAATTTCATGTTTCCCTTCGAGTATTATTTTTGTTTTATTAATTGATCTAACACTTATCAATAATTACATGTATACCCCTATAGCGTGGATAATGTATTGATTCACGTGTATTATTGGGTAATTTACTAAAATTTTCCATAATTTAAAGTACTCACAAAAGCTCTAAATCTTCATATTAATTACATTTAGGTCCCTTCTTTATTGGTTTTTATTTTGATGATTATTTTGCTTGACTTAAGTAATTCCTTTACTCTAAAAAAGTCACAAAATATATATTAACATTCTAATTAGATCTTATAACTCAGATAATTTTGATTCTTAAAATTAATTTTATTTGCTATTATTAAAAAATCAAAAACTTCATTAAATTCACTATTTGATCATTTAGATTAGTAAAAATTTGAAAATACTTTGAAATTTTCAAAAAAATACAATAGATTTATTTTACTATATTTTAAAACCTATAAAAAATTAAACAAAAATACTTACAGAAAAATCTAAAATTTTGAATAATTTAAAATTTTAAAAATTTCATATAAAATTATAGAAAAATCAGAAAAATACAAAATTGAACTTGTTTTATTGATTAATAAAAATCCTTTTATATAACATTGGTTTCCAGATCTTTTGATTTTGCTATAAAATACTAAAAACAATTGCTTGTTTTTACTTTGAAAATTGTTTTCCACTTCAAATCGGTAAATAAATAGATAAAAACATAAAAATACTTCAAAAATTAACACAAACAACAACACAATTCATACAATACAAAAACACATCATTTGATTATTTTTTAGCATTTTTCATATATTTTAAAATATAAAAAAGCTTCTTTTTTGTTTATACCTTATTCATAAATTGATTGAAAAACTAACAAGAATTAAAATTTGCAAAATTAAAATCAATTAGGAATTAGAAAGCTAGAAAAAGAAATTAAATATTTTTATTTATTTTCATTATTAACAACCCTCGTAAAAATAGTTGCCTCGTTGTGTTTGACCATAGGAGCTATATAGGTTAATAATTAGCACATTCTTCCTTTAGAATAAATATTATTGATTCAGGTCTTATTCCTTTGCAATGACATCATCACATTAACTTTATATATTCACATAATTAAAACCCACATCTCCCACTAAATCAAAGTGGCGCCTTAGCCGTTGATGCAAGGGGAGGGCAGTTAGGACTTTTATTTTCTTCTATATGTTTGCTTGGTTATTTCTATTTCAATTTATCTCTCTTTTATGTCAATTACATTTTGATAAAAACTATTCTGACACATATTTTGTTTCATCTCTTATTATAAACAGATCGATCTCTAGGGACGGTGGTAGGGGACGATCAATAGACGACGGTCTCTTATACTAAGAGGAATTTACAAGTAGCTGTCCCTATTCAACAATCAAACTGGATAATCAACTAAATGACTTTCCTTATAGATCATAGAAGAGACGGTCACATGTTCGTCCCCTTTGAGTAGATAAATGCGACGATTAGGACCATCTCATCACACTCTCTGTGAACATCTCCATCAGGTGATTAACCTTGTGACCCGGGAAAATAGAGGAGATGGTCACGACTATCCCCTCAGATTAGATAAATGGGACGGTTGTTTTACCACCGTTGCGTATGCTTTATGTTGGCACTAATTTTTGGAGATTCGAACCTCAGAAGTGACTGTCTGAAGTAGACCGTCCCTGATGGTCACAATATGGGACAGTTGTGAGACCATCCCCGATGGTCTTTTGTATCGATTATGCAAGTTTCCTTCTCATTCTACCATATTCCTCCCATCCATACCCTGCCTTCGACGTCGTGCTCCCTCCCTCGCCACTTCCCAACCCACCTCCCTCTCGAGAAGTCTCCCTCCCCCATCGAGCTCTCAATCTTCTTCATCCTCTTCAGCCACACTCCCTCTTCCTCTTCGATCTCTTGCCAATCTCTTTGAAGACGAATCTGGTACCTTATGATATCTAAATCAATTTTCCTATACGTTAGTCCTGTATTAATTGTATGATTGAAACTTTGCATCATTTCAATAGATGTTTGGTGAAATAAAGTAAGTTTGATATATTATTTTTAGTATTAATGTTCAAGTTATGTAATAGTTATTTCAAGTTAAAAATAGATGTTTGTAAGTACTTAGTTTTACTCATATCTCCCATTAGTTTTTATCAATTTGGTTGTAAACAATTAGATATTAAGGAAAGGAGAAAACCTATGTCTCCAATTAGTTCTAATTGACGAGTTTATGCTTAGGAATTTGTCCATGTCTTAGATACAAGAACGATGAGTTTGTCATTTGCATTACTAAGAAATCTTCTCATATACATGAATGATGAGTTTGTGATTATATGCAAGAATGATGTGTTAGATGCAAGAATGATGAGAAAACATATATCTTCTTTTTTACCCTTATATTGATTTCAACTTCAAAAATTTTCCTTGCATATATGGTTGGATTAATTTTATCTGTAGTTGTAATTGTCTTGGCTTGGCATACATAATATGATTGACTATCATTTTAATATATTATCTACAGCATCTTAATTCAAACACAGTCCCATGTGTTTTGGTGTATGTGAGTGTGTATATGTATGTATGCATTGATCCCTTATAGTACTTCTCTACTCCATTACAGTTATCTGTTGTCCATCCTTCGGAGGAGAGCCATGAGTGAATTTCAAGAACAGATCTTTCTCTAAGAGGTCCAAATCAAAATGGAATTTTGGACTCTATCAAATGATTATGCTACGGACTTGGTTTTTAGGAATTTGAGTGAGAAAACATGTCGCTGTGAAGATCACTTTAAGAGGATCATTTATCATTTTCGGGTGGTAGAGGAGATATATGTTTAAGGATCTTTTGATATGTTTGATTATATCAATGTTCTTACCTCTTTGAGGAATTCATACAAGCACTTGATGAAGAGGAGACTAAGAAAAGTTATTGTGCTTTTAGGAGACATGCAACATCTATTTCCTAGAACATCTTTGTTGTTGACATTGTTTTATGGAATATATCCCTATATACTAGAAAATAATTATTGATTTTGATGATTACATCAAGTCTTGTAAGAGTTATTATCAGAGAGAATGCAGGTGGTTAGATGTGGATCTGGTTACAAGGAAGCTTTTAGAATCCTTGTTGCATTACCACCTTCTGTGGTCTCGTTTTTTGTAATCTCTGAAAGGCATAGATTTTTTGTATCCTGTATTTCATCACACAATGTATTTCACATTAATTATGCAAGTTTCTATGCTTAGGACCTTGCTCTTCAACCTCCCGAATTTCTATCAGATTACATGTCTTATCTGGATCCTACCAGGGAAAGCATTTGAGGTTCTATGAAAATCTAAATTTCTATTTCATGGGGGGAGGAGGTTAATATCCCTTGTATTGATAATTAATTGTAAGGATTTAGATTCATTGATCTGACCCTCCAAATTATGGATGCACAAATTTTAATTTAGGAGGATTTATTCTTCTCTTTCGCTTCTACGGATGAGGATTTGTGAGATATGTGGGTATTGTGGTCCCAAGAGTGTTCAAAATGCGATAGTTGATTAAGAAACCACAGTTCATTTGGGCTCCTGAACTTCAGTCGTTATCGGTGGAGCATCTTTAGATTCGTCGAATTGAATAAAGAATTCTCTACAATGGATCATCGGTCTCTATTGTAAAAAAACAAAAGGAGGACCACAATTAGTGTATATTTTTACTCTTTATTTGCACGAACAATACAAATCAGCTAAAGTTAGAAATAGATGTTTGTAAATTGTAAGTATTTAGTTTTAATCATGATTCTAATTAGTTTTAATCAATTTGGTTGTAAGTACTTAGATGTTGAGTTTGTGATTTGCATTATTAAAAATTGTCCCTGTATTAGATGCAAGAATGATGAGTTTGCAAATTGCATTATTAAAAAGATTCATTTGATTTAATAATCACCCTGATCGTTGTAACATTCATAATTAAGATATATCTATTTATTTGCTTGGTACTGAAAAATAGACAAGAGTTGGATGAATAAAAGATTTGATGATTTAACTATAGGAAAGGTGTCCATGAGTTCTTAGATTGGACTTTTTCTTGTGAATTGATATACAATATTGTTGGAGGTGAATGAGATAAGATCAATGTCCATGTGTAATATGTAAAAACACTTTGATTAATACAGTCACATTAGTTTGTCCATGTATAAAATCAATGTCTAGGCCGTGTTTGCTTATGCTAATGGAAATCATCAGATATTATTACAGTGACAGTTTGTGTTTGTGACTGAACGATGTCATGGGTCTTCCAATTAGTTTTCCCAAGTGTAGAATGGATGAAAATATTTTTGGATTGGTTGGTTATAAAGTTTCTTTTTAGTTAAAGTTATATTATGGATAAAGATGCCTTGCAAACTACCAGGAGAGGATGATTGCAAGTTGGTAGAACTTGGATTACGAGGAGCTTCACCATCAGGAGAATTGGGAGGAGGGTTTCTCTATTTTACTGGTTTGGTTGATTTTTTAAAAAATAAAAGGCTAACGTACATTAATCAAAATGTTGTAGGAGGATCAAGAGCCAAAGTTATCCATATGGCAATGGAGATCTTGAATTGTGACTTAGTACAAAACATTAGAATGGGGAGAGATCATTTTGGATTCATTGATATAGTTTAATTGATGCTTTGATCCATTTTTAATGTAGGAGAATGTAGGGAAGAGTTGTTATTGGGGAACCAAAAATTATCTAAATCACGTACATCCCATGAGGAATATGTTTGACATGCGAGCCCATGGCGATCCATTACACAATAAATGTTATTGCGAATATCATTCCCTTATCTGAAATGAAGAATAACTAATTTTCATAATAGGTCCCTTAGTAGAATTAGGGTTATGTACCATGGCCGACTTAATGATCATACAACTGTTGATTCAATTATTGAATCACAGAGGCTAGTGCTTGGATGAATATCTAAGGAGTTAGTTAGAGGACTCATCAAGCACCATCAGATGATTATTAAGTGTTGATCTCTAGCCTGAGTAGGAGATGGCAATCCTTTCTCTTTTGGCTGATATCTGACCAATCTCTTGGTACAGGTCCTCTGTATGGGAAAAGTGATTCGGAGGTGTCAGATTAGTTGAATCAATGAGTTGACTTAACGAGATCGAGATAACCAAAGACCTATGTTGAATGTTGTCACAGCATAGGCACGCATCCTCTGACCAGAGATAGACGTGTTACAATATGTCTGGGTATGTACATTTGGCAGATCAATAGGTTGATAACCTAACCGAGGTCTATACACCGACGAGCTGGTGTGCATGTAAGGACATATGAGTAATACGATCTCTCAAAGGGATCATATAGGTTCACATGTGAACCGGGAGACATGAGCTCACTCATGAGGTATTGGGACTGATCAAATTCCATGCATGTTCATCATGTTTTGGAAGCATGACATGAATTTGAAGGTAAGATATATGCTTTGGGAAGGCATATGATCTATACCAATTTCCATTGACCAAGATTGAAAAACTTAGTGATCATACCCTGAAGATGACAGTGTAAAATTGATCTATATCTTCAGGATGATCTTAGGTCTTCCAGTATGTACGATGTACAGGTGTTGGGAATACCTGAGGGTGATATGATCATAAACAATTGTATAACCATGACGCTTCCATTCCGAGGGAGTGATGAAACATGTCTGGATTATAGTGACTCCTCTAAGTAGAGAAGTGACCTAATCTTAGTCCATGTATTGGTCATTGATCTGAATGAGATTCAGATTTATTAAGAAGATTAGGTTTGCGGCCTTGATTTAATTAAGCATCTATTGGAGGTCAATGAGATCTCGATTTGAGATGTGATCTCAATATCCAAGTCACTATACGTGGAACAATACAATCACCATGTCCTTATCTCCAAGTATCTGCGGAGAAATTGCATTATTCTTGAAAGTGTTCAAGAATAATTCCATAGTTGAATTATATCTAAGCATCAAGAGAATGATAATTAAATGTGATTTAATTATCTTGATATATGTGGAAAATATCCAATATAAATAAATGTTATTTAATTATCGTAGATAAGAATAATGTGGATAGCAATATCCAATTATTCACAATATATTATAAATGTTATTTATAATGTATTAGAGAGAGCTAATTATAATTTATATTTGTTAATTAATTAGTGATGTGTATTGGATACATATTGTGTAATTAATAGAAAATATAAATTATATTTTTGTTTTGGGTTGTGAATGTGATTCACAAAATTCCAATGGTAAGATTGCAATATTCTCAAAATTAATTATGAATTATTTTAGAAGAATAATCACAACAAAAGTTGTTGGAAAATTAATGGAGATTTTCATGGAGATATGCAATCTCATGAGATTTCATGAGATTACCTCCACATGGAATCACGTGGACGGCTACCAAGTCCTATATGGAATTGGTGGCCGTCCACCATGTTTCATGGGGAGATATTATCTCCATGATGATTATCTCCTTAATTGTTTGATTTAATTTAGGATTGAATTGTATTTGATTTATCAAATATATTTGATCTAAATTAGATTATTAGTTGTTGGTTTTTACCAACAACAATCTTGACCATTGGATTGAATATAAATCAATCTCATCCTTTGATTTTATGTGTCCCATGGATTGTGATCCATGGATCCCAAAATCTTTTAAAAGAGAGGCATACCATGCTCTATAGGGTTATGCAATTGAGATACAACTTTCTCTCTCTCTTTCTCCTTCCACACGTCAAGCCTCTCCTCATCTCCATTGGTGGTTGTCCACCAAGCCCTTGAGGAGAAGCATCATCGACGCTTCGCCATCGTACCACCGCCTCGGCGTTCTTCGGCTCTCCATCTTCTTTGGAGTGCTTCGCTCATGAAGAAGTGTTCGATCTCATGAGATGAGATCAGGAGTTCACCGTGCTTGGATCAACTTGTTGGATTGCGAGGATCACGCGACTCATCCCTGCGCTCGCAAGCGTCTTCTCCGGCGATCGGACTTGAGACAGGAGGTCTCTTTTCGTATAGACTCGATCAACCACGCTAAAAGAGGTATTCCTTTATACTTGATGTGGTTCTAGATGAAACGATCCGAGAATCGTTCTTGGATCATGTGGTTTCATCGCATGAAAATTTTTAAATTCTGCTTCATAGAACAACTAGTGCGACTAGTCATTTTTCATCGTATTCGATACGATGCTCACGCTTACGTGATGCGCTTGAGGATTATCCCATATCCTTCAAGTGGTATCAGATCCTTAGGTCAAAAGGTTTTGGATACGATCCGTAAACCTAGGACGACTTGGGTTCGTTAAGGTTGCGAAAGTTTTTTGTCGCATTTGATTTTCGCACATCTGTTTAGTGAATAAATTCGGCCCTACTTAAAATGATTAAACACGAATTAATCACTTGTACTTTGTTTCCCATTAAATAAGGAAACCACAGGATCTGAGTTTATTTAATTTGGATTCCGTTTGCCCGAGATATGGTTGTTTTATTGAACATGTATTCACTGTTGCGGGAACTACGAATCCTAACATGATTAATGAGTTAATTACTATTTTGATCCGCCTCAAAATGCGTGAAATATCACTTAGGTTCTGTCCTAAATCAAATTAGCAATCTTTGAAAATTGATTTCGTCTAATTTGAATTTAAATTGATTGAGATATAATAACTTTAATAAGTAGGGGTCACTGCTGAAATTACATTCCTAATCAAGAATTATGTGATTGTCAATTAGTGAAATTAATTTTTAATTTCATGAAATAATTATGGAAAATATTTGAAAAATATTTAATGATGATTATTTCCTTAATTGGCATGGCATCAACCAATAAATTGATTAGATTTGATCTACATCATAATTGAAAACACAATTATCAAACTCCTTGCTTGAATAGGATTGAGAATTTGTCTAGCAAATTTCCTTATAATAAAAAATGCTTTGATTATTATTATATGGTATAATTTCGGTTGAAGAACCTATGATCATCTCAAGTACAAATTGAACTATTTGGCATTATCCTTTCCTGAGGTGGATATGGTGTCTAGTCAGGAAGCATTGGGGTAGCGGGTCGCACCGGTTGCGGTCCGTCCCACTTTCATCGGTACTAGCCATGACAATGGGTAGAGACTCGATAATGCAGGAGAAATAAATATGTATTTTTCTAATTATTAAAATTCGAATTAATACGTACTTTGAGATAATACCATATATGTATTCAAGTAAAAACAATCAAATTTGTTGATTGAATTGGATTGAAAATTAATTTAATGTAATTAAGTTAATTATATCCAATTAAAAATACTCTATTATGAATAGATGTGTATTTCCCTTGGAAGAATTAATTATATGAATATGATTCATAATAATTAATTAAAATTTGAATATGAAGTGTAGGATCACATAAGTGACATCCATGGTATCCCGTCAAGGGGAAGGGTTCCGTCGCCATATATTGTATGTAAGAGATGCTTGTCCGAAGTGACAACTCCTGCATACGATCCATTTGGATCAGGCTCGTCGCTTCTTGAAAGAGTAAGGACGTATGTGTAGTGACCCCAATATCGGATCCTCATATTTTTGGGGCGATATTGGATTACGCATAGCGAGTTCTATTCTTGTTGATGATTGGTTCAATTAATGACGGGTCAACATCACCTGAGGGGTGGTGGGCCCGGGTGTTAAAGACCAAATTGAGAGATGCAAGTTGGACTTGCAAGGCGGAATCTGTTCCCTCTTCTTTTTATCCTAGTTATAGGTTCTCATATTATTGGGATGTGACAAAGATAAGGAAGGAGATCCCAGATCTTGCTTGAGATATATTGGTAAGTATATCTCTTACATTGAAAGTGATTAAGGGTATGAACTTTCATTGTAGATAAGGCAAGACAACTTTGATATAAAAATTCCTAAATCAAAGTAATATATATATACACTTATGCAAATTTCTTATTTCAGATAATTCTTCATTAAACCCACTCAATAATATACTCAATAATAACCAGTAAAATATCATGGATTGGATCCATGATTAAGATATTTTACTTGCAGTTGGACACATATTGTATGTGGTTGCGATGTGCAAGGAGTGACAATTAAATAGACAATAGGACTACAATCCTAGGGTTTGTATGTCTCTATAGTCTTGATTTCTCCTCGAATGTACTTTGGAAGTGACATGTCGATGATGATCGTAATTGTCAAATAATCCTTATAAAATTAAAAGAAGATGTTCTGGCATACATATGTGCTCTCGACATTTAATCATGAATGATGTGGTTCTCTGCATCATGCAGAATGGTAGATCTATAAATGATTATGTATTCAAAATTGTTTGAGTACCTACCTGAACAATTTTTTTTAAGAGTATAGATGGATGTCGATACATTGAGTGTCATCATTCTACTATCTATACTCTGGTCATTCATAAAGCTTTAGAATATTTATATTGTATGAATTGAATGAAGCATGTACAAATGTTGAAATGCTTTTATATTGAAATCTTTTGAATTTAGCATAAGAGATCCTTCGTCTAAAGCAATGGTTTTTTATAGATAAAGGGAGAGCAGTTGAAGCATGGGTTGGACCCAAGTAAGAAGGAAAGTCAAAGAGTTGACAGTACTTTTGTGACTTCCATATGACATCAAAATAGTCGGATAAATACCGATACTGCAATAAGCTGATGTTGATAGTATGACTATCAAGTCTACCTAGAATCCTTAGAGAAGGACCCGGATAGTGCATCGGAATAATATACATTTAATCATTGAAATTGACTTTCTTTTTGGATAAGATAAAAAACTAATAATTGTATCTCATTCTACTAATGACACTTGCAATTAGTTGCATATTGATGACCAAATGAATTCGAGCGACTAAGGGAGATA
Organism: Ottelia alismoides; assembly: GCA_037367405.1. Classification (NCBI taxonomy): domain Eukaryota; kingdom Viridiplantae; phylum Streptophyta; class Magnoliopsida; order Alismatales; family Hydrocharitaceae; genus Ottelia; species Ottelia alismoides. The sequence goes on along the minus strand of JAZKJV010006542.1, from coordinate 85,626 downwards.
AATAACTCAGGTTGTTGCGACCTCAATCACTCGCAAATCAGTCAATCAAGAAAATGTAAGAACCACCAAACAAGGTATAAAACAATCAAAATCGAAAAGCGGTCCTCGCTAATTTTATTAACCTGGTATAGCAGACAGGGTCGGACTCAGGGAGCACGAGTTGGCCTTGCAGCCTACGAAGTAGTCAAATTCAAAGAATAAAATATTTTTTTGGTGGATTTTTAGTTTTTTTTTTTAATTTTTTTGTTTTTAATAATGACGAAAAAATAAGAAAAAGGGAAAACAAGCAAACACAACAATTTATTTAAGCACTCAAAAATACTCCAAAAATTCAAACAAAATTATTTTCGTATTTTGAATGTTTTTAAATGTTTTTGGTGAATTTTTCAGAATTTTTCAATTTTACTTAATTTTATAAAGATTGAGAAAGAGGAAAAATAAGGGCTACTGTGCAGCCAGACTTGAAAGATCAATTAAAAATATAAAATTAATCTATAAAAGTCTGGAGGCAATTTTTATGAAAAATATATGTAAAAATTAAGCTACATGAAAAGAGCTTGTATTTGTTTGATTTTTATAGAATTTTTTTAGAAATTTTATAAAGTTTTTAATGTTTTTAATTTTTTTGATTTTTAAAAATCTAGATAAGCCAAAAATTTGACAGAAGCAAGAAAACACTAAAATTAACTATCACTAATTATTTTAGAATTTTTAAAGAAGTTTTAGTATTTTTCTTTGATTTTTTAATTTAGACAATACCAAAAATCACTATTTTTGAATTTTTAAAAATATCAAAAAGCCTAAAAAATGTCCCCAAATTTTAGGGAAATTTTTAAACAAGGGCCGGAGACACGTATCCAAATTTCACTTAATTAGGATTTAATTTAGATTTTATTTAATAATAACAAGGCACACAACAATTGAGGACCTAAATGCAAGGAAAAGTATTTCCAGGACCAAATAATAACAAGTAAATAAAGCTCAAGGCCTGGAATGCAAAAAGCCCAAAATGCACGCGCAAGGCACGTGGTTCAGACACGTAAGGGTATGGATGTAATTCCTATTTATAAAAGATCAATCAATAGCACATAGGAAATACAGGACTAAAAGTGCAAATGTTCCAAAACCTCATGTGTCGATGCACGTGGCTCTAATATGTAAGGACTGAAATGCAAATATCATAAACATAGAGGTCCAAGATGCAAATATTCTGAAATAAAAACAATTGAACTTAATATTTACAGGACTAACTAGAAATATCAAAACAGAAGAGGGCCTGTGCAAATTACCTCGTTATTCAGATCGATGGCTGATGGTGCGCCACGTGGAGGATCAGATGGCTGTGGTACGCTGGTGCCTCTTCAGTTGGATGGATGGTCCTGATCAAACCATCAGATGGATCGACGGCTGGGAAATCTCCGCAGACAAGCGGCTGTGATGTAATCTGGCATGGAGGGGATGATCAGACGGTGAATGAGGGTCCTCTAAGAACTGCCGGCCTAATGCGCACGCCGAGGACCTCCTCTAGAGCTGGTGAGATAGGGAACGCGAAGCTTGGACTCTTCCGCAGCTGATGGACTCCTCCGATGAAGCCGAGGACCACCGGAGCGGCCCGACGACGGTGGAGGAGCTAAGCCTCCGTGCTCAAAAGTTCATACCCTCATATGGGCCCCTTTGACCTGCAAAACAACATAGAGAGACTACTGGGTCGAGGGCAAATTGCCTCGACCCGATTAGGGGTAGAATGGGTGGTCAAATGTGTCGAAGCGGAGACCTCTGGCAAGGCGATGGTGGTGGAGGTCCTCTTCTTGGGTCCGGGGTGAACCAAGTTGATCGGATGGGTGAAGAACGTGGGGAGAGGTCTCGTGAGCGTCGTGGTCGAGTCGGATGAGCGAATGGATGACCGAGTCGACGTGAATCGACCAGCGAAGCCCGGTGGCACAAAAAGGGGGAAAGCGGAAATTGGCCTATTCTAGAAGGAATCGAGGATACCTGATGGAGGATGTCGACTAAGATGAAGCTGGCAGAGCTCATGGGGTCTTTGCCTCAAGGGTTCGTCGGAGTCCCGAGGCTTGGCGCACCTCGCGGCGGTGCACGGCGATGGACTCACCGGATCAATGGCCGGAGACACCTCCTCCTCACTACGACACCTCTGTTTGATAACTGTCACTCTATGAAGGAAGATAGAGGTCCTGGGATAGAAGGGCAGAGCCAAAGATGGCATGAAAAGTGCGGCGGAGGTGTGGCTTTATACTGGGAAGGGTCCGGCTAGATGGAGATCGGGCGACATGGTCGGAGCTCGGATCCCTAGAAGGATGATCGGGCGAGGGTCTCGGATGTATCGAGTGTAATTAGGACCCTGGGTTTAGGCGAATGGAGGTCGGGTTAGATGGGGAAAATTAGGAGAAGACGGGTCGAGCGCAACATTCGCGGGCAAAAGTGGTCCAGGGGGGAAGTTGACCGGAGGTCAACATTCCCTGTGGATCAATCAGGAATGTCCATTTAATAAATATTTGTAAATTAAATAAAAAATAATAAATGATGTTATTTCAAAATATTTTCAAAATGAAAATATTTATTTATTTTCATTGAATTTTTTAGTGATTTTTAGTTATTTTTTTGAAAAATAATTTATGTATTTACATTATATTATTATTATATATAGGTATATACATATATGTATTTTTAATTTATATTTTTAATTATTTTTTTATATAATTATTCAAATTTTATTTTTTTTATTTATAACATAGAATTTGGAATAAAAAGGCATTTTTATTTTATTTTTATGATTTATTTACATAAGTTAAATAAATAGTTTTATATACCTATTTACATAGTATATGTACAAGGTAGAAAATTATTTTTATTTTTCTGATTTTTATTTTATTTTTATAAATATATACAAAATATGAGAAATACTTTTTATTTTTATTTTGAGGAAAATAAATTTCTTTATATACATGGGTATATATACAAGTGTGATTGACCCTATCTCCCTCTACTTGGCTTCTTTTGCGGTCAGGCCCATGTTGAGCCCTCCCTTGGGATTAGGTCACTCAATATTTATTCTAAATATTTCCCTCTTTTTATTTTATTTCTTTATTCTTTTATTTATGCAAAAAATATGCTAATTATTGCTATTTACACAATGCATGCATTTTGACAATTTATGATATTTACACATATCTACATGGTGTTTTGCAAAGGTTTTGTAGCTAAAATAAAAGAATAAAGAGTGATGAATGGGTACTCATCACCCCCCTATACTTAACTTTGCTAGTCCCTTAGCAAATACTTATTTGAAAAAGAAGTGAAAATGAAAAGAAAAAGAAAAGGAGTGGAAATACAAGGATCAATGCTGATTATTAAACTTGCCTTCATTAAATTGAAATATGGAGCTTGGTCAGATCTTTGGATTATTAATGTGTCGGAACCTTATTTGGACTTAGGTTTAAAACGCAATAGTCTTTAAGATCCACTAATCTATAGTCAAGACTCCTAAATAATCCAGATCAGAACAAGTCTACATACAGAAACCCTGAAGACCATGAATCTTGCCTTGTACCGTGTAAGTGAGGTATTGCTCTCCACCTCAGAAGTAGCAAAATGACAACCCTCCCCAACAAGGTAACTCTATGACCCTAGTCTGGCCACTCTCTTTCTCGAGGAGCGGGGTATTCCCTTATAAGTTCAAGTTCAACCGGCTCAAGAAGAGGGGGAAGAAGAGAATGGATCATGGCCAGTGTAGCCATGTATCCCTGGGAGCTTAACCAGTGTAGCTAAGTCTCCCTGATGCAAGCTTCATAAGATGGAACATGAGTCTCAAGCTTTGCTTATTGCACTATATACACTCCAGTGGGATTATCATTTTCTCTTAGACCCACCACTTTTTTGGAGTTCTTTTCTTTTTGCATTTTTTTGATGTGCATATATACAACATATCTACAAAGTGCATCATATATACATAAGGAGTTTTTCCCCTTGAGCCAGTAGACTATCCCTCTTTTGAAGCATTATTGCAACCCACAAATCCTATCGTTAGACCTCATGGCAACCAGACCAAGTTGAGACACACTTCCTTCACTATAAGAAGAAGAAAGGATCCGCCTATAAGTACTACCCTCATATGCGACCCCAAGTCAAGGAAGACTGCCTCCTCACCACCTCATCCGTAGAGAGCTCGGTGTAAAGTGCGGGTACAAGTCTAGCCATTGTCTACATGAGTCATGTGTGTGTTGTTAAGTGCTCTACTTAGGCTCATTGAGGTGACATATGATCATAGCCTAGTGGACTCAATGAATTAAGTCACCATGGACCTAAAAAGTTTCAACCCTAAGCCCTATAAGGTTCCTCTTATAATTAGGTCGATTAAGATCTTAACCAAGCTCCATTTTCCAATTTAATTCCAGGCTAGTTTAAATGTCAACTATAATCCAGGAAAAACTATACAAGTATTTTCAAAGATGCTATTTACAAACTATTTACACATGTGCAAAATTTTTGAAAAATGTTTTGAAAACATGGATGTATGCATGAATGCAAGTTTTGCAAAATATTTACAAAAATTTACACTAGGTTTTTGCAAACTTTTGATTTTCAAAACATTTTACAAAAAATTTGTACTATATACATAATTTTGATATGAAAATATTTACAAGCTATTTACACAAAAAGTTTTTACACACATTTTTACAAATAATAATTTGTACACTAGCTATGTATGTGCAATAAAAGAATTTTATTTACAAGGAAAAATTTTTAATTTTTATGGATTTTTAGGTTTTAGGTTGTTAGCCATTTTTATTTATTAACACACTCACACAAAGTACGAGTTATGGCTAAAGTATAGATGAAATATATACACACCCCCTATACTTAGCTCGAACGATGTCCTCATAGTCAAGAGAGATGAAGAAGACATAACACGTGCTTAGTATAGGGAAGTGAAAAGGAAGGCTATATACAAAGATGAATGAAAGAAAAGAAATGCAAGAGGATCTCGGCATTCCCCCTATACTTAGCACCAAATAATCCTAAATATAGCAGGCTGTACACAAAGGGAAAGCCGAGTGAGAATGTACAGGGTCTACCCCCCTATACTTAGGGTAAAATATCCCTAAGTATATGGAGCAAAACAGAGGTAAAAAAATGAATCAAAAGAAACTCAAAAGTCTCACGCCCCCCTATACTTAGGGTAAAGTGCACCCAAAGTATAGCAACGTCGAAGATGTAAATGGGGTGTTAGACTGAAGAATAGTGTGATATGGACAACTGGATCTATACAAGTCAGGAGAACAGTGATAATCAGGCGTGAGATCAATAAATGTGAGTCAAGAGACCACATCTCACGCAAAGTGAATCGGGGCAACGTCAACGACCTGCGGCTCATGATCTAGATATGGCTTGAGCCGCTGACCGTTAACACTAAAGGTACTCTCAGAAGACAACTCTGATATATCGATACTCCCGTTGTCGTGTACCTTTCTAACCAGATAAGGTCCCTTCCATTTGCTCGGTAGCTTCCCTGGAAATAAACGAAGCCTAGCATCAAACAACCATACTCTCTGTCCTGACTCAAACTGCTTGTGGCTGATATGCGAATCATGCCACTCCTTCACTCTCTCCTGGTAATGTAGGCTGTTTAAAAAGGCGGTATCACGAAGCTCCTCCAGGGCTGCTAACTCTCCCTCTTCTGATCTCCTACACTCTCTGGATCCAAAAGTATATCTGTAACAACCCAAAGTGACCTATGTCTCAGCTCAACATGTAAATGACATGGCTTGCCATAAACGAGGCGAAAGGGAGATGTACCCAAAGGAATATTGAAAGACCTCCTATATACCCACAAGACCGAGTCCAAAAGCTGTGACCAATCCTTTTGGTTAGGGCGGACGACTTTCTGCAATATAGTCTTGATCTCCCTGTTCGACACTTCAGCAAGACCATTCGTCTGAGGGTGGTATGTAGTGGCAACTCGATGGTCTATGCTGAACTTGCTAGCAAGGGCCTTTACCTTGTCGTTGACGAAATGAGACCCCTGTCTGATATCAACACTCGAGATACCCCGAACCGTGAAATGATATTCTTCCTCAAAAATCTGCAAATAGTCCTAGCATCTGCGGTTCGGGCGGAGATGGCCTCAACCCAAGGACTCACATAATCAACGGCCAACAGAATGTACTCAAATCCCTGACTCCTAGGGAATGGACCCATGAAATCGATGCCCCATGCATCAAAAAACCTCACAGAAGTGAATGGGTTGGATCAGCATCATATCACGTTGCCCTCAAGTGCCCATCCTCTAACAGTCAGTACATCTCTTCACGAACTCATCAGAGTCCTTGAAGAGGGTAGGCCACCATAGGCCGGATTGGAGCACTTTCTGTGCCGTTCTCCTCCCAGAGTGATGTCCTCCTGCCTCAAGCTTGTGGCAGTAAGTAAGGACGCTGTGATGCTCCTTCTGAGGAATGCACCGACGCCAGATACTATCGTCTCCCTCATGATAAAGGATGGGATCCTCCCAATGGTAAAACTTGGCCTTCGCAAGGAAGGTCTCAAGTTTCTGCCTGGGCTAATCTTGTGGAACTTTCTTGGTGACAAGATAGTTCAGAATATCGGCATACCATGGGAGAGAGGCGATGGCAAGGATCGCCTCATCTGGGAAGGTCTCACAAATAGGCTCGGTCTGCTCAGAATCCTCAAGATGCTCTAATCGGGAGAGATGATCTGCCACCACATTCTTGACTCCAGGCTTGTCCTTAATCTCTATATCAAACTCCTGGAGTAGAAGTATCCATCTTGTCAATCTGGCTTTGGCATCCTTCTTTGCCATGAGGTACCTGATGGCGGTATGATCAGTGTAGATGGTCACTCTAGATCCAATGATGTACGATCTGAACTTATCTAGGGCGAAAACTACGGCTAGCATCTCCTTCTCTGTGACTGTATAGTTCCGCTACGCGGCATCCAATGTACGACTAACTTAGTGAATGGAAAATGGGACTCCATCCCTCCTCTGTCCCTACACTGCCCCTACGGCAAAATCGGAAGCGTCCGTCATGATCTCGAATGGAAGAGACCAATCATGTGGCTAAGAACAGGAGCCTCTACAATACAGCTCTTGAGAGTCTCAAACGACCATAGACTCTTGTCATCGACAAGGAACTCGGTGTCTTTCGTTAGCATATCAGTCAACGGTCGGGCAGTCCTGCTGAAATCATGAATGAAGTGTCGGTAGAAACCGACGTGCCCCAGAAGACCGTAACTGCCGCATGTTGGACGGTGGATTGAGTTTTCTAATGACATCCACCTTGGTCGGATCATCCTCCATGCCCCTGTTGGAGATGATATGGCCAAGCACTGTCCCCTGAGTCACCATGAAGTGACTCTTCTCCCAAGACAATACAAGGTGAACCTCAGTGCATCGCTGAAGGACCCGATCTAGGTAGTCAAGACAAGAATCGTACCCGTCGCCGTAGACCGAGAAATCATCTATGAAGACCTCCAAGCACTCCCCCATCATATCCAAAAAGATGGACAACATGCATCTCTAGAATGTCGTCGGAGCGTTGCACAATCCAAATGGCATGCGTCTGAAAGCATTTGTCCCGTAGGGACAGGTGAAGGTGGTCTTGTCCTGGTCCTCGGGCACGATGGCCACCTGAATATAGCCAGTGTACCCATCCAAGAAATAATAATGGCTCTTCCCTGCCAATCTCTCAATCATCTGATCAATAAAGGCCAGGGGGAAATGATCCTTCTTGGTGGCCTGGTTGAATCGTCTGTAATCTACGCAGACCCGCCAAGAAGTGGGTACCCGGGTAGCGATCTCCTCTCCAGACTCGCTGACAACTGTAGTGATGCCCGTCTTCTTGGGCACCACATGCAACAGACTGACCCACTTGGAGTCGGAGATGGGGTAGATAAAATCGGCGCTCCACCATTTCGAGATCTCCTTCATGACAACATCTCTAAGATTTGAGTTCAGCCGCCACTGGAACTCACGCGATGGCTTTGGCTCCTCCTCGAGATAGATATGGTGGGAGCACAGGGCCAGACTTATCCCCTGGAGATCGGCTACACTCCATCCTATCGCCTTGCGGTTCTTTTCAAGAACCCCCATCAACGGGATTCCTGCTCTCCAGTAAAATCTGCTGAGATAATAAATGGTTACATCTCATCCTCACCCACAAGGAACCTATACTTCAGCGATACTGGTAGCAACTTCAGCTCTGGACAAGTAGGTGCTGGTGGATCTGGCCTCTGTAAGGTCTGAGTGAATGCTGCCAAATCTGCATGGGAGAACGGAAACTCTCGCTCACAATCTGTATTTGGAGAAGGCTGCACGGCTGGACTGTCTCTACTCTGCATGGAATCAACCTCCTCCCTAGCTGTAGGCTCAGTGGAATTCAGACATGGTATAAAATCATCAATCTCTGCACAATCAATATCTGACTCCGAGGGATCTGTATTAGACTCACAAAAATCTGTCTCGCAGTCAAGAACCAGCTCTTTTGCCTGAAAAGTATCCTGGACTAGGAATGCGCTATCCAAGATCTCCTCTATTGGCGTCTCTACATCAGCAAACTCTGAAGGTGAGAGGATGGCCTGTGCGACTGGATCTGCCCAAACTGCCTCGTCATCTGTGATCACAAAATCGCTGTCCTGGTGGATGTCTCGCCCTGTCTCTGTCATCTACTCTGAATCAGAAGTCGGCTCTGAGCAAGCTGAATCTATGGCTCTAGTGTCCTCGATCATCTCTATTTGTATACTCTCGCCCTCGACGCGAAAGTATACCTTCCCACTCTCATGGTCGGACACTGCCTTGGTTGTGGCCAAGAACGGGTGTCCTAAAATGATGGGGATATCGGTCACAGACTCAGGGATCTCCATATCCAACACAACGAAGTCCACGGAAAATTTCAGGCCCTTAATCGTTACGACAACGTCCTTCAGCAACCCCTTCGGCCTCTTCACAGATCGATCACTGAAGGACTGTCCTGCTCTGTCATAGAGTGCCGAACTCGAAGTGGTCGAGAAGGGTTGCCAGAAGTAGGTTGATCGGAGAACCACTGTCTATGAGAGTGCGGTCGAACCTCTGCTTATGGATGTGTCATGTGACATACTGGGCTCCTGCATCTGGCCTCTTGGTCGGCAGACGGTTCTGAATCGCGAAACAAGTGGCTCGAGTAAGCACATGAATATCAGACTGATGGTTCCTCCTCTTCTTCCTAACTTTGGTCCTGTCTCTGAGTGATCTCTGGAGTAGAGGGATGTGCTCCAAGGCCTCCTGATGAGTCAGATGGATATGGAATCTATCGATCATCTGCTGGCTGAACTCCATCTGGTGATTCTTTTTCTGATTTTCTATTTTCTTCCCCTTTGCCATGTGATGTGCTCGTGGAAAGGGGATCACAGGGTCCTTCTCAGATGAAGGACTAGGAGAGGGTTTAGGCTGCTCAAGTCCGACAGAATCCACACAAACATCATCAAGCACCACAGGTGGATCAGAATAAAATAAACCCTTTCCTTTATTCACAGAAATGTCTTGAGATACATGTACAGACGGAAAGACAATAGGACTAGCAAAAGTGGAAATGGTGGCCTCAGTACCACCCTTGGCATGTCGACTGACAGTATCAGCACCGCGCTCTGTCTCAGCAAATGTGGTGGCGTCAGTACCACCTCCTCCAACTGGTGACACAATGACCTCAGTACCATCGGCTGGATAAACATCCATGGTGGCATCAGCACCACTGTCATCATCTCTCGCGGCATCAATACCGCGCTCCTCCTCGCCTGGCACTCTGGAAGTGGTCTGGGGACATCGCTCAGACGAGGCACCGCCTGCTGGCATCCTACCACTCCTAAGTGTAACAAAATCAGCATCAAACATGTATGCAGACAAATCACCAAATGAATCACTAGGAGTGGTAATCTCTGTGAACTCTACATGTTCAGACTTCCTCTTCAGATTGTTCAGGTTTGGCTCAATCTGGGCAGGGATGGCGGCCTTCCCTCTCACGATCTCCAGCATCTCCTGGCGGAACTCATCCATCTCCCGTCTAAAGGTAGCCTGCTGCTCGGTCATGAGACGGGCTAGATTATCTAAGGTGGGGTTCTCATAGGCGGGCCCATGAGAACCTGACAGTTGGCCTCGCTGGTAGTGAGGCTGCTGCTGTTGGTGCGGGTGAGAGGGGTACTGCTGTGGATGATACTGTTGAGGCTGCTCTCGCCTCCAAGACTGTCCCTGCTGATAGGGACGAGGACCATACTGCTGGTGGTGCTGGGATGACTGCTGCTGGTGATGAACTAGGGGCTGGGGCGGCTGGTGCTGCTCACGATGCTTGCCGTACTGGCCACCCTGAACTGGAGGCTGCTGTTGGGAACTGGTGCCTCCGGCCGACCAGCAGAATTCGGGATGGTCTCGTCGGATACCAGGCTTGGGTCAGTCATACCAAATCCCGTTGACATCCATCAACGGCTCCTGGCTGATCCGGCTGGTAGACCACCATCTGAGTGTCTGGGGATGGTGGTGACTGGTAGTACGGATGTGGCTACTGGTACGACTCTGCCTGTACAAGGTGAACCTGTCTAGGCTGACTGGAGCACTGGGAAGAGCTACTACTGCTGCTCGGATCTCCTCGTGCCTGAATACGGGGCTGAGAAGCCGTCTGTGCCTCCTGGAGACACATGATCTGTGTCTTCTGGTCACTCAGCGTCTGTTCTATCTGATCCATCTGCGTGATGCCCTGGCACTGCTTCTTCTCTATCAGCTCGATCCGGTCCAGCTTCTCACTGATAATCCCCATGTCTGCGGTTGTAGACTCGACCTGTGCGGCTGCCGTAGACAAAGTAGAAGGACCGGTATCGACCCGTGCTATCCTCTTGTACTGCACGGTCTGTGGCTATGGCTGTGGGTATTCCTGAGTATAAAGACGGGTCTGGGACATCACTATGTAGTTCTCGGCCATCTCCTTGTAGATGGCCCAGACCTGGTCCTCATCCTTGGCGAAGTAGGAACCGCCACAAGAAGCTTTCACCAGGCCCTGCAGCTCTGGTGTCAACCCGCAGAAGAAGCTCTGAAATAGGTTCGGCTTCGTGATGTCGTGGTGCGGGCATCTGTCGGTCAGCTCTCTAAACCTCTCCCATGCCTCGTGAAACTGCTAGTTGGGGAGCATGGAGAAGTTACTAATCAGGGCCCTTGCTGCATTCCTCCGCCCGAGTGGATAATACTTGTTCAAGTACTCGGTGCGGAGCTGCTCCCACGTGTACACGAATCTCCCTAAGTGCTTCAGCCAGTTGGCTGCTCTGTCTGCCAGCGAGAAAGGAAAAGAGATCATCCTGATAGTGTCCACGTCCACCTGCCGATCATGGATTGTACTGCAGATCATCTCAAACTCCTGGAGATGAAGATGGGGCTCCTCATTGGCGAGCCCGTGGAAGCGGGGTAGGAGCTGAAGTGTGTTCGGGGGGAACTTGAAGTCCCCCACGATCGCTGGAACTACCAGCCACCGGTGTGTCAGAGTCGATCCGGGGTTATGCAACTCCCGTATCGGCCTCAGCTCTGCTGCTGCTGCTGCTACGGCTACTGCTGGCTCATCGGGTTTCCGTGGTCCATCTCCTCCGGGCGCGCATTGCTCGCGGTCGGCTCTCATCTGCTCCATCTCTCTCCTCATCACTATCATGAAATCTCCCTGATCTCTTATCTGTCTCTGCATGGTCTCGAGGGAAGCTAACATGGTGGTGTTGATCGCACCCTGGTTCAGTATGTACGTGGTCATCTCTGCCCTCTGACCCTCGGTGCGATCCTCGCTACTGGCCATGGTCTCTGCAAAGGCAAAAGACCCAAACTCAGGTACGGAAATATCAATCTGTTGTCTCGCATCTGGCACTGGTAACTAAGGAATAAAAGAAGGGTGGTCAAGGGGGAACAAGGCAGAATCAAACTCGAGTTCGGAGAGCGGGTACGAGCTCTCACGAACCAACATAGATGAACGGGATGGAGTGCGGTCAAGCGGTGTAGCCAGAGGCTGCCTAAGAGACCTCCTGCCCATCATATTGATCTGGCGAGTCGGGCGGATGAGATCTGGAAAACAAACAAGATGAGCAAACAAACCCCTAGTTCACCTACTCCACGCTGAGCTGAAGACCATAAGAGTTCGGTCAAATATCTTGTCAATTTTATTTAGGTGATCATGTTAGGATATCAGAGCGGTTATGTGACCTGTTAGGAATCCGACTCCCCTAGGAGACTGTCTCGATCCCGAACTAGATCTTTCCCAACCAGTACAAGCCACGGACCATTTACCGGCTACCCGATCGGCTCGCTTTGTTAAGGATATCGCGGCCTGCTTTACCGGAGACCGGAGCGATCCACACTAGAGAATGACTAGCCCAGAAGCAGTAGTCTGAAAAGGGGTCAGATATGGCTCTAGCCTAGGGTGTGGGTCACTCTCTCGCGCAATCAATCCAAATAATAAGGGGGTTGCTCTCCCAAAGATAGATTTTTAGGTGAAGTGTCTTTTAGGGTCGAGTTTGTATAGCAGTCCCAAATTTGATGGTTTTTGTTTTTTAAGTATTTCTTAAATCAAACAACGGCTAACGATTTTTTCGATTCTCCTAGTTATTTAAGTCCAAAACAGGGGGGAGAAGCCAAAAAAGCCGATGCATGGGAATCAACGATGCATGCAGAGTAAGAAATGTGTACCGAACTCCAGCAGTCTACATGCATGGTGATCCGCGAATAAATAAAAGACTGAATATAAACTACCTATATGATGCACGTGAAAACCAGCCCTAAGAAAAGTAGTTCTACACGAATGAACCAATGACTAAGTGGTCAACAGGAGGGGTCGGTGTCCGGTCTCAGATGCCGATCGGTGCCCGCCACAACGGGTCCTGTCAGCGCTGTATACGACCTCTAGCGGCTCGGGACCCCTCAAGTGACCAAGTAGCCTTTTCTTATTAATTTTATTTAGGTCCAATTACGATCTAATAGGTACAGGCAGATTATTAAGTGTGTAGACCCTAATTATTACGTCACAATCAATGAAAATCATAAGCTAGGGCTAAAAACCGCGCAAATCAAATGGCAGTAAATAAACGGTCAAAACTCGGGAAACCGGCGAAAACCGCGGTGAGGTCCCCCGAGCACACCGGTGCTCGGCGAAACAGACCCCACAATCACCAAGTGTTCAAGTTTAAGTCGGTCCCTATATTATTACAAATTAATAATAATTGAAAATAACTATAAACTAAACTAAACTAAACTAAACTAATATGCGGCCATTACGCGGCTCCCGCACTCCTGCTCAGCTCCTCGCGCTCTCCTGTGGCTCTGTAGAGAAGAGAGCCACCTCCGACTCTCGCGGTTGCGTCGGCTCTTCAAGAAGAGCCACCTCGATCCTCGGGCCCCTCGCAAGCAAACAAGCAGAGGTGTAAAACCAGATTATTATAAAAATAAAGTAAAATCACTAAAAGGAAGTAAGGCAACTATATGCAAAATAAACACACAAAAATCAAACAAAAACGAAACAAAATAAAACCAAACAAAAAACAGAAACAAAAACAAAAGAAAACAGAGGAAATCAGAAAGCTGTGAAATACCGCGGAAAATCGAAAAGCGGCGGAAAAAGCCGCGAAAAATAAAAGAAAACAAAAATTGAAAAATGACTACTAAGCCGTACTCCCCGGCAACGGCGCCATTCTGATGACCAAATGAATTCGAGCGACTAAGGGAGATAAATAACTCAGGTCATTGCGACCTCAATCACACGCAAATTGGTCAATCAAGAAATTGTAAGAACCAGCAAATAAGGTATAAAACAATCAAAATTGAAAAGCGATCCTCGCTAATTTTATTAACCTGGTATAGCGACCAGGGTCGGACTCAGGGAGCACGAGTTGGCCTTGCGGCCTACGAAGTAGTCAAAGTCAAAGAATAAACTATTCTTTTGGTGGATTTTTAATTGTTTTTATATATTTTTTTAATAGTGAGGAAAAAATAAGAAAAAGGGAAAACAAGTAAACACAATAAGTTATTTAAGCACTCAAAAATACTCCAAAAATTCAAACAAAATTATTTTTGTGTTTTGAATGTTTTTAAATGTTTTTGGTGAATTTTTCAGAATTTTTCAATTTTTACCTAATTTTATAAAAATCGAGAATGAGGAAAAATAAGGGCTACTATGCAGCCAGGCTTGAAAGATCAATTAAAAATATAAAATTGATCTCTAAAAGTCCGGAGGCAATTTTTTATGAAAAATAGATGTAAAAATTAAGCTACAGGAAAAGAGTTTGTATTTTTTTGATTTTATAGACATTTTTAGAATTTTTATAAGGTTTTTAATGTTTTTTTATTTTTTTTGGTTTTTATAAATCCAAATAAGCCAAAAATTTGAAAGGCGCGAAAACACTAAAAATAAATATCACTATTTCTTTAGAATTTTTAAAGAAGTTTTAATATTTTTCTTTGAATTTCCAATTTAGACAATACCAAAAATCATTGTTTTGGAATTGATAAAAATATCAAAAAGCCTTAAAAATGTCCCAAAATTTTAGGGAAATGTTTACACAGTGGCAGAGCCACGTGTACAAATTTCATCTAATTTGGATTTAATTTGATATTTTATTTAATAAAAACAAGGCACACAACAGTTAGGGACCTAAATGCAAAGAAAAGTATTTCCAGGACCAAATAATAACAAGTAAATAAAGCTCAGGGCTTGGAATGCAAAAAGCCCAAAATGCATGCGCATGGCACGTGGTTCAGACACGGAGGGGTATGGATGTAATTCCTATTTATAAAATATCAATCAGTAACACATAGGAAATACAGGACTAAAAGTGCAAATGTTCCAAAACCTCACGTGTCGATGCACGTGGCTCTCATATGTAAGCACTGAAATGCAAATATCATAAACATAGAGATTCAATATGCAAATATTCCGAAATAAAAACAACTGAACTTAATATTTACAGGACAAACTAGAAATATTAAAACATGAGAGGGCATAAGTGCAAATTACCCTCGTTATTCAGATCGATAGGTGAAGGCGTGCCACGTGGAGGATTGGATGGTTGTGGTATGCTGGTGCCTCTTTATCTGGATGGATGGTCCTGATCAAACCATCAGATGGATTGACGACTGGGAAATCTCCGCAGACGAGCGGCTATGATCTAATCTGGCGCGGAGGGGATGATCGGACAGTGAACGAGGGTCCTCTAAGAACTCGACGCTGGTGAGGTTTTCCGGCCCAATGCGCACGCCGAGGACCTCCTCTGGAGCTATTGAGATAGGGAACGTGAAGCTTGGACTCTTCCGCAGCTGATGGACTCCTCCGATGAAGCCAGGGACCACCAGAGCGGCCCGACGACGACGGAGGAGCTAAGCCTCCATGCTCGAAAGTTCAAACCCTCAGATGGGCCCCTTCGACTTGCAAAACTACACAGAGAGACTACTGGGTCGAGGGCAAATTGCCTCGACCCGGTTAGGGGTAGAATGGGTGGTCAGATGAGTCGAAGCGGAGACCACCGGCAAGGCGATGGCGGTTGAGGTCCACTTCTTGGTTTCGGGGTGAACCAAGTTGATCGGATGGGTAGAGAACGTGAAGAGAGGTCTCGTGAGCATCGTGGTCGAGTCGGATGAGAGAATGGATGATCGAGTCGACGTGAATCGGCCGACGAAAAGGGGGAAAGCAGAAATTGGCCTATTCTCGAAGGAATCGAGTATACCTGATGGAGGATGTCGACTAGTATGAAGCTGGCGGTGCTCCTGGGGTCTTTGACTCAAGGGTTCGTCGGAGTCCCGAGGCTTGGCGCACCTCGCGGCGGTGCACGACGATGGACTCGTCGGATTCGTGGATGGAGACACCTCCTCCTCGCTGCAACACCTCCGTTCGATAGCTGTCACTCTTTGAAGGAAGTTGGAGGTCCTGGGATAAAAGGGCAGAGCCAAATATGGCGTGAACAGTGCGGCGGAGGTGTGGCTTTATACTAGGAAGGGTCCAGCTAGATGGAGATCGGGCAAGATGGTCGGAGCTCGGATCCCTAGAAGGATGATCAGGCGAGGGTGTCAGATGTATCGAGTGTAATTAGGACCTGGGGTTTAGGCGAATGGAGGTTGGGTTAGATGGGGAAATTAGGAGAATCTGGGTCGAGCGCAAGATCCGTGGGCGAAAGTGGTCCAGGGGGGAAGTTGACCTGAGGTCAACATTCCCCGTGGACCAATCAGGAACAACCATTTAATAAATATTTGTAAATTAAATTAAAAAATAGTAAATGATGTTATTTCAAAATCTTTTCAAAATGAAAAATATTTATTTATTTTCAAAGAATTTTTTAGTGATTTTTATTTATTTTTTAGAAAAATAATTTATGTATTTACATTATATTATTATTATTATATATAGGTATATGCATATATGTATTTTTAATTTTTATTTTTAATTATTTATTTTTATATAATTATTCCAATTTTATATTTTATTTATTTATAACATAAAATTTAAAATAAAAAGGTATTTTTATTTTATTTTTGTGATTTATTTACATAAGTTAAATAAATAGTTTTATATACATATTTACATGGTATATGTACGAGGTAGAAAATTATTTTTATTTTTATTTTTATTTTTTATTTTTCTAATTTTTATTTTATTTTTATAAATATGTACAAAATATGAGAAATACCTTTTATTTTTATTTTGAGGAAAATAAATTTATTTATATACATTAGCATATATACAAGTGTGATTGACCCTATCTCCCTCTACTTGGCTTCTTTTGCGGTCAGGCCCATGCTGAGCCCTCCCTTGGGATTAGGTCACTTAATATTTATTCTAAATATTTCCCTCTTTTTCTTTTATTTCTTTATTCTTTTATTTATGCACAAAAACATGCTAGTTATTGCTATTTACACAATGCATGCATTTTGATAATTTATGATATTTACACATATCTACATGGTGTTTTGCAAAGGTTTTGTACCTAAAATAAAAGAATAAAGAGTGATGAATGGGTATTCATCACATATGTATTAGAAGACTATAAAATTTGATTTTAAGGTTTAATAGTCATCCACATGAACATTGGTGCAATTGTTGCAACAATCTCTATTGGATAGATGGACTTGTTATTTTCAGTGGGAGAGCCCTTAGTCTTAGAGAATGTCTCTATGACCTAGATATCAGAATACAATTATTGTTTATTTCTAAATGTTGAAAATAAACATGAATTCTGTAATAAACCTATCATAAAGAGTTATGATGGGGATATTTCAGATAGTAATCTAAAATCTAGTGGACTCTACTAATATAGAAAATTAATGAATGGTTCATTAGCATTTCTAATACTAAAATTAAACCTTAAAAGACAATAGGAGGATGAAGATCATTTGACAATGATCTGGCATCAAGCCTTAGACATTTGTCTATTGATGTGATCAATAGACTAGTAAGCGATGAAACCTTAGATTGTCTAAAGGTTCAAATATTACATACTTGTGAATATTGTATTCAAAAGTAAAAAAAAAAGTCCAATACACCCTTCCTTGGGAATGGTATAAGATGTCAAGGTATTCAAGATCTCATACATATTGATGTATACGAATCATTTATATCAGAATAAATAGTGTGGATATGTGATATTTATTAATGATTATTTGTGATATGAGATTTCTTCTCTTCACTTAGAGACCTTTGAAATTTTCATAGATTTCATAATTTTGGTTTAGAATTAAAGTTTGAAGGAAGATTAAAATTTGATCTAATCTAGGTAGTCAGTACCTATTAGAAAAATTCATAGAATACCTTATAGAGATATGAATATCATTTCCATCTCAGTCCTCCTAATAAACCTAAACTCAATAAGAGTTGTAGGGAGATACAATTGGATCACTTGTGACATGATATGATCAATGATGAATATTAGCATAATTATCTATTAGTTTCCAAGGTATGTACATAGTAGAGACTACAATATGTATCCTTAATAAGGTTCCATGCAAGTAATATGGAATCTGACATTGGAGAGTGCCACTTCATTAGGAAAATAATGGATGGTATTGGATACCTACTTTATGACCTTGAGATTCTTAAAAGATCTCATCTCTGAGAATGTGATTCTTAGAGGATGACTCTCTTGAGAATCAAGATGAAGATGAAGTACAGGAACTCATTTAATCTTGAAAAGATAACGAGGCTCCTGAAATCGGAAACTAAAAGAATAATTGAAGATGAAACACTAATACTTCTTCAAATAAGTTTGAGGATGTATTCTCTGTGTTAGTTAAGTCTGAAAATGATCGGATTTCATGTGATGAAGCTCCTGAGGATCATGACATGGAAAGATGGATGGTAGCAATAAAAGTATAATGTAGACTTCATATAGAAGTGTTGTATATGGACCCTCAAGGATCCACCTATATGGGTAAGTCTCATTAAGTTGTAAATGGATCTTCAGGAGAAAGAGGGAACCTGATGAGAAGTAGAGACTTTCAAAGCACAATTCGTAGCAATGAGCTACACACCGAAGAGAAGACATCGCTTGCGATGAGACTTTCTCTTCAATGACCATGCTTAAATACATCAGAATATAGCTAACCTAGCTACACAACTTGACTATTGCATTTTTAAGATGTGAGTCAAGATTGTATTCCTCTATGAAAACCTCTCTGACAATATTCACATGAAGTAGCCCTAGGGCTTCATGGCTGAGAAAAGCAAGATGTGAAAGCTAAGGAATTCGATCTTTGGACTCAAATAAGATTCTTGTATTTGGAACATAAGATTTGATGAAATTATAAATGTTATGATTTCAGATAAAATCTTGATGAACCATGTGAAGCTTAGTGGGAGTGCCATTATGTTCATCATGCTAAATGTAGGTAATATCCTAATCATTTGGAATTATATAAGGATGATAATAATAAGTGTTTTATAATCTGGTTGTTCCATACCTCGAGATATGATCTCAAGGATACCTCTCAGATCTTAATTCTGAAGTTGTTCAGAAGCAAAGAGAAGAGGGTATTACGACGGTTACATTAATGGTACACCTTTGACATTTCCATATTCTAGAAAATTCCATGAAAGGCTTCTTTCCCTTAAGATATGGTACTGACCTATCTAAAAAGATAACACCTCAAAGAGTTAAGGATGCGAATGCTAAAACTGCTAGCCCTTGTGCATCAGTTCTGAGAAACCAAGTGTATTCTAGATGTGTACAAATGCTAGATGTCTACCATGCAGTGGGAGTAGTAAACTGTTACTAATCCTACTATGGTGATAAAACACTTGACTGCGGTAATAACTATATCTTCATAGAGGACAAAACTTGTGAGATAGTGATCTCTAAGTCTTATCTTCAAGAAATTAATACTTTATAGAAGGATATCTAAAAGGTCTTAACTACGAATATCTTAGGAGATAGTGATCTCTAGGAATAAGGGTATTTCTGATAAGGATAATGGAAAAACTGGTTATGATAATTATTAAGCTATAGTGTCAAGGACACTATAACAGACAAAATTAAGTATTGGCTGCATATATGCAACCTTCGCATTGGATGTGGGCACTGTTACCTTGGGATATGCAAGTGCCATAAAAGGACTTGGCGTAGTCTCTTGGGAACAAAGTGACTGATCAACTTACCTAGCTATTTTCTAAATAACCAATGATTGTCAAATGAGAGTGGGTTTAAATGGTTATCCCATTAATGGCTCTTTGGGCTAGTGGGAGATTGTTGGACATGGGAGCCCACAACGAGTCATTATGCAATAAATGTTATTGCGAATATCATTCCCTGATCTGAAATAAAGAATAACTAATTTGCATAATAGGTCCCTTAGTACAATTAGGGTTATGTACGATGGCCGACTTAATGATCATACAATTGTTGATTAAATTATTGAATCATAGAGGCTGGTGCTTGGATGAATATCTAAGGAGGTAGGTAGAGGACTCATCAAGCACCATCAAGTGATTATTAAGTGTTGATCTCCTGCCTGAGTAGGAGATGGCAATCCGTTCTCTTTTGGCTGATATCTGACTGACCTCTTGATGCAGTTCCTCTGTTTGGGAATAGTGATTCGGAGGTGTCAGATTAGTTGAGTCAATGGGTTGACTTAACGAGATCGAGATAACCAAAGACCTATGTTGAATGCCGTCATAGCATAGGCATGCATCCTCTGACTAGATACAGATGTGTTACTATATATCTGAGTATGTACATTTTGTAGACTAATAGGTTGATAACCTTGCCAAGGTCTATACACCGGCGAGCTGGTTTGCATGTAAGGACATATGAGTAATACGATCTCTCAAAGGGATCATACAGTTTCACATGTGAACTGGGAGACATGAGCTCACTTATGAGGTATTGGGACTGATCAAATTCCATGCATGGTCGTCATGCTTTGGAAGCATGACATGAATTTGAAGGTAAGATATATGCTTTGGGAAAGCATATGATCTATACCAATTCCCAATGACCAAGATTGAGAAACATGGTTATCAAACCCTGAAGATGACGTGTAAAATTCATCTATATCTTCAGGATTATCATAGGTCTTCCAGTATGCAGGATATACACGTGTTGGGAATACCTGAGGGTGATGTGATCATAAACGATTGTATAACCATGACGCTTCCCATCCGAGGGAGTGATGAAACAGGTCTGGATTTTAGTGACCACTCTTAGTAGAGAAGTGACCTAATTATAGTCCATGTATTGGATATTGATCTTAATGAGATTCAGATTAAATGAGAAGATTAGGTTTACGGCCTTGATTTAATCAAGCATCTATGGGAGGTCCATGAGATCTGGATTTGAGATGTGATCTCAATATCCATGTCACTATACGTGGAACAATACAATCGCCATGTTCTTATCTCCAAGTATCTGCGGAGAAATCACATTATTCTTGAAAGTGTTCAAGAATAATTCCATAGTTGAATTATATCTAAGCATTAAGAGAATGATAATTAAATGTGATTTAATTATCTTGATATTAGAGAGAGCTAATTATAATTTATATTTGTTAATTAATTATTTATGTATATTTGATACGCATTGTGTAATTAATTGAAAATATAAATTATATTTTTGTTTTGGGTTGTGAACGTGATTCATAAAATTCCAATGGTAAGATTGCAATATTCTCAAAATTAATTATGAATTATTTTTGAAGAATAAATCACAACAAAAGTTGTTGGAAAATTAATGGAGATTTTCATGGAGATATGCAATCTCATGAGATTTCATGATATTGACTCCACATGGAAACATGTGGACGGATGCCAAGTCCTATATGGAATTGGTGGCCGTCCACCTTGTTTCATTGGGAGATATTATCTCCATGATGATTATCTCCTTAATTTCTTAATTTAATTTAGGATTGAATTGTATTTGATTTATCAAATATATTTGATCTAAATTACATTATTAGTTGTTGGTTTTAACCAACAACAATCTTGACCATTGGATTGAACATAAATCAATCTCATCCATTGATTTTATGTGTCCCATGGATTGTGATCCATGGATCCCAAAACCCTATAAATAGAGAGGCATGCCATGCTCTCTAGGGTTATGCAATTGATATACAACTTTCTCTCTCTCTCTCTCTCTCTCTCTCTCTCCTTCCACACGCCAAGTCTCTCCTCATCTCCATTGGTGGTCGTCCACCAAGCCCTTGAGGAGAAGCATTGTCGACGCTTCGCCACCGCACCGCCACCTCAACGTTCGTCGGTTCTCCATCTTCTTTGGAGTGCTTCGCTCACAAAAAAGGTGTTCGATCTCGTGCGACGAGATCAGGAGTTCACTGTGCTTGGATCAGCTTGTTGGATTGCGAGGATCACACGACTCATCCCCACGATCGCAGGCGTCTTCTCCGATGACCGGACTTGAGACAAGAGGTCTCTTTTCGTAGAGACTCGATCAACCATGCTATGAGAGGTATTCCTTTATACTTTATGTGGTTCTAGATGAAACGATCTGAGAATCGTTCTTGGATCATGTGGTTTCATTGCATGAAAATATTTATATTCCGCTGCATAGAACAACTAGTCCGACTAGTCGTTCTTCGTTATATTCGATACGATGCTCACGCTTCCGTGATGCGCTCGAGGATTATCACATATCCTATAGAATACCAATGTTACATCAGATCGGATAAATAAATAGGTTGTAATCTTATAATAAACAAAGTTGTAGACAAGAAAAGTGTTATTTAAATAACTACTAATGTATTGTGGTCAGTTGTTTCAATATCTGCACTATCTCTCTCTCTCCTAACTTCTATCTTTAGAGTTTTAATTCTTTTTCTTTAAATTTCCTCTCTGTAACGAGGCACTTGTCTCACTTAGTTGTTATCGTTGGTTTCCCAACAGGGAACTACATGTAGAATTTTAGCATTTTATCAGAATAGACAACGAATTGAGATACTCAAAGGTATTACTATGTATTAAATTTTTATAGTTCCAAATGAAAATCATATGCTTCTAATAAGACTATTGTTGGTTATCAGTAATATCTATCGCATCTGGATGCCCTGTCTTGCTCTGATCAGCTCAAACCATGGCATCTCCAAAGGATATACTTAGATCAGATGAACATGATTAAGTGCATTGATGCATTCTACTGGTGGAATGTCAGGCTATCATGTGTATCATGCTCTTTGTTCCTATTCAAAAAGGACAGACCATTTTATCAGCTTGACAAAAATTGTTTTGTTGTAAGCTAATTTTTACAATTGGGTCTATATGAAGCAACCATTTGATTTTGTGGTCAAGATTGTTACTTATGATGAGAACTATATGAAACAACTATCCGAATATAAGTTTGGGGGATATTCATCTGCATATTGATCTCTATGTGTATGAAATAATCGTAATCCTTAATGGTTAGATTAACTGGAAATCTAATTTCCTAATTGAATCAATTAATCTATGTAGTTTACATTACTCTGAAATTATTGTGGTGATGATGTAAGTGTCATGATACTAATCACGATGATTGTGATATATGTTCTTTATCGCAGATGCAGTCCCCACGTGTTTTGTGTGTCCACATGGATGTCCTTTTTCGTGTTGAGATTTCGTGCATGGATGGAGTTCCCATGTTACCTTTGGGTAGTTGGAGATAACAAATACAAGGGATCAACATACACCTTTGGGTCCCCGAGTAGATGACTAGATGGTTGCGACCCCAACAATTTCATTGGCTGGGATACACATAGTCCAATTGTGTCTTGATGTTGTTTTGGTACCTGCGCAATAAAGTTCGATGATGCGTGGCTAGTAGTCTTGTCTTCGCTTCGGTCATATTATTAATACATGAGGGTAACTTCAGCCAATCACTCAAACTAGTTTCTTGTATTGGTTCTATGAAGGGAGTTCCGAGATGTGGTTAGTGAAGGAGGTGTTTTACAGTTTTTCCCTGTAGCCAGAGAAAAGTGGAAGGTTGTCATAGGACTTTCCGACTACAATGAAGACTGTTAAATCAAATCCTATAATCAAATCTTAAGCTCCACCTTGTGCACTACTATCGTGGACTCTTACCAACTAGTAGTGGATATTAGTTGATCATGTTACAAATCAAGCATCCTATATCATCAGTTTGGACATTAGATCAATACAATTGAAATGTGATTAATTACGAGGAAAAGAGAACTATCAAACAAAATTGATAAAAATCTAGAGGAAAAGTAGGTAGGTTAGTAAAGAAAAGTATTGACATAGTTAAGGTGCATCTACTTCATACATATCTACGGAGGCCCCTCGACCCCAAGATACGATGTATCTTGGACTCATAGTGTGAGACCATCAAGATCAAGACCACATATTATTTCCATTGCTATTATTACCATGTTTCTTAATGTCGTGGACACTTACCGACGAGGAGCGGATCTAAATTGATTGTGGATGAAATCAAATATCTTAACTCAACGTAGTTAGGAGGCATATAATAACAATGATAGTTCTAAAACAATTCAAATTTGGTAAATTGAGTGATAGAGCTACATGGTAGTTGTTCAGTTCATGTTGATTACTTATTAGTAGTCATTTTGTTTCTTATGGGTAATTGCTTCCGTAACAGTCATTTTGTAGTGCACACTTTTTACCATTCTAGTTGTTGTTTTATATCCATACTGGGCACTTTGCTCATAATCCTGTTGCGTGAAATCATTAGGTATGCTGGATAAGAAGCCACAATAGTAGGCGGTTTATGGGTTGACTATCTAGATAAAACTACTAGTATAGTATCTTGCTTTTTTTTTGTTCTAGTACTTGTAATTGGTTTGAGAGACATGATGTTATGAGCATGTTACTTTACATTTTGGTAAATTTGTACATCTCTTGTGGGCATTGATGTGAATGAAAATTAAATGGGAAAAAATGTAATATATTTTTCTTTACTTACTACTCTCTTCTATGTATTGTACATCATGAAATTTTGAATGTGTAATTGTATGTTGTGGATGTGTATTGCTGAGTATATGGTCCCTGAGGCTGTCACAGTATAGTATCGAGTTTGGGACATCATGGTATAGTTCTCTGCCATCTCCTCATTGATTGCTAAGACTTGATCCTCATGCTTGGAGAAATAGTAACCTACACAAGCTGCTTTCACCAGTTAGTGTAACTCTAGCGTCATCCCATAGAATAAGCTCTGAATAAGATTCAACTTTGTGATCTCATGGTGGGGACACCTCTCAATGAGCTCTCAAAATCTGTCTTATGCTTTGTGAAATTTTTCATTCGCAAGTATGGTGAAGTTGTTGATCATAGCTCTCGCAGTATTAGTGCGATAGAGTGGATAGTACACATTCAAGTACTTGGTGTAGAGCTACTCCCAGGTAT
Source organism: Ottelia alismoides (assembly GCA_037367405.1). Classification (NCBI taxonomy): domain Eukaryota; kingdom Viridiplantae; phylum Streptophyta; class Magnoliopsida; order Alismatales; family Hydrocharitaceae; genus Ottelia; species Ottelia alismoides. Next base: position 60,760 of record JAZKJV010006542.1, on the reverse strand, counting down.
TAACGATTCTCCCAAGATGTGTCAACCAATATGCAGCTCAATCGACCAAGGAGAATGGAAAAACGATTATCTTGATCTTGTCCTCGTCCACATGAAAGTCATGTACCATGTTGTAGATCAACTCAAACTCCTAAGGGTGCAGGTGCATCTCCTAAGTAGAATGTCCGTGAAACTTCGACAACAGCTGGATAGTTCAAGGTCGTAGCTCAAAGCTACTGTAAATGATAGGGAGACAAATACACTGATGTGTTATTGAAGCACTAAGGTTTTTAAGCTCCTTCATGGTCTGAGCAGATACCGGTGGAGGTCTCTCCTCTCTACATGGAATGTTGGGTTCCTCAGCATCTGGTATATCAACTCCTTCATCATCATGAGCTGCTCTCCTCTCTCTTAACTGGGTCGCCTCAGTTTGTACGCTAGTCATCAACTGCCCCTGCTCCCTGATATGTTTTTACATTGACTCTAAGGAAGCGAGCGTGTTGTTGTTGATAGCTACTTGATTAATGATAACATAAGTGGTATGTAGCTGCGGTTCCCTGCCAATCACATCATCGGCCTCTAGAAATGAGAAAGAATCTACATTAGGCTTTGGTAAGTTAATGTAGAGATGCTGAAACTACTATTATACAATGAAGGTGGTTCAGAAACAAGGTTTTCCCGAATCGATGACGGTGATGATGATGGAATATAAGAATGGGGATCAAGAAGAGAAAAGAAGAAGGGAAAAAATTCAGGTTCAAAGAGATGGCTCTCTGACGAATAAGATTTTAGTGAAGGTCTTATTAATCCACAAGGCGGATCAGTAGTCGTCGAAGCAAACTCTCACAAAACTCTGATATAATGAACATTAAGCCACAATTAGGAATCAATTAATGAAAATAAATGTGTGGAGTTAAAAATTTTTATAACTCTACAAATGATGTGTATAGCAAAAGTATGTGTAGAGTATGGAATACAGGGAGCAAACATGAGATCGGAGAAAACTAATTCCAAAAATGTGTGCTTCTTATTATCTTTTTGTTGTTTTTGTGGGTTTTTAATTATATATATTTTTTTAAAATTTTTATTTTCACATATTTTGAAATTGTTTTCAATTTTCAATTTTTATTTTCTTTTTATATTTTTATGATTTTTATATACTTTTTGTTTTTTATAAAGATATATAACAATATATAGGGTTATAAATACAATATAGGGTAATATATATATATGCTAATAAAAATAAACAAAATATAAAAAAATGTTTTTAAATTTTAAATAAATATTTTCTATTTTTATGATTTTTTAAATATTTTGCTAATTTTTATGGATTTTTAAAGTAAAAAATATTCCAAAGCACAGATTAAAAAAAAGGGTAGATTGTTTTGGAAATTAAAAATAGAAATAATGTCTAAAATTTTCCAAGATAATTTCATATATAAATAATAATATAAAGAAAATTATAAAACATAAAATACTATTTTTGAAATTTTTGAGAATTTTTTAGATTTTTATAAGGGATTTTTTAGTGTTTTGATTTTTATGTATTGTCTTTTTATATTTGAGGGTTTTTGAGTTTTAAAATAAATAGATAAATAAAATATATTTTTTAGGGAATGTTTAATTTTTTTTATATTCTTGGGTTTTATAAATCAAAGAGGGAAAAAACATGCTCTTTTTTATTTTTAATAAATTGGAAAAAAAGTCCTAAATGCAAGATCTAAGATTATAACATGAAAATGTAGTGAAACAGGAGATTAACCCATTTTTTGGAGCACAACACAAATATTTATATGTAAGGGCATAAATATAAATAAAATAAAGTGTGAGGGCTAAACTGCAAATATCCCAAAGTTTTATACCTTCTTATAAAAGTTTATGGACTAAATGAAAATTACAAAAGTTGTAAGGGCTTGACTGCAAAATGCCCAGCTCATGTTGCACTACGTGTGATTTAAGCTGGCATGGACCAAAATACTATATAAAATAGTTACAGGGGCTCATATTCAAATTTTACCACAAATATAAATGCTACTTAATTATTACAGGACTAAACTGCTAATAAGCAAAAAGTAGGGGTAGGGAATGAAATTTACCCCATCAAAGCTTAGATCTGATGGTTGACATGCGCTCAATTGCCACGTGTCGCACCCTGGTGGTGCAATACCAGTTCGCTGTAGACATCCAAGATTAGATTCAAGGATAAGAAACTATGGCTAGGGCAAACTCTAATCGGACGTTAGCTGCACACGTGGAAGAACTGGGTAGATCAGACAACTATGAGGATTCTTGGAAGGACATGGAAGAAATCTCGTTCTTATGAGCTTCGATCAGGTGTAAAGCGAGCAACTGAATAGCTGGGAGTCCCAACACAGGGCCAAAATGTAGCTTGTACTCCTCCGCATCAGGGGACGGTCTCTAATGAACTCTCGAGCACCGACGTGGTTTGACGGAGTCAGGAAAGAAAGGTGCTCTAGGTGTCTTCGTTCTAGTCAAAATCGACACCCCCAAGGGGTCCTTGGGCCCCTACAAGCTGCGCAAACAAAGTCTCAGGTCTAGGGAAAAGTACCTCGACCCAATTAGGTGTGGAATGGGGTGACATTGGTGAAGGCGACAAGGTCTCTAGAAATGGTGAAGGAATAGACCTCGAATCATAGAACCACGAGGGTTCTGGTTGATCGGATGGTTCAACAAGATGGAGAAGGCATTGGGGAAAGTGAGGAGGTGGTCGACGAAGCAGAACAAGAAGTCATTAATAGTGAAATGGTTCGTCGAAACTAGAATTTGGTTTCCTAAGCTAAGTCAATTAATAAAACACTAAACTACTTGCATAAATGAAAAGCCGGAAGTAAATGCGAACTAAAAATAGAGAAAAAAGGACCTTGACCTGGCCAAAGCCAAGGAGATAGGTACGTCATGGTGGCGAAGGCTGAAGAAGGTTGGAATGCGCCTCTAGGCTAATCCTCAATCCACCCAACTGCTCGGTGAGGAGGCTGTCACCTCCTCGAGCCCTTGAATGCAAAAGTAGAAGAAGAAAATGACAAAAAAGGGATTCAAGAAATAAAGGGTGGATCAAAGGAGGTTTATGTGCAAGTGATGAACAAGGGCCGAAGAATGAGGAAGGTTGATTGATTCAGAGTTTCATTCCTCGAGGAATCATCCTCGCGTAATGGAGGGAAGATCCAGGACGAAAAATTGAGAAGGAATCAATCCAAATGGATAATAGATCCTTGGAAAAAATCAAGGAAAGTGAGTCAAACGCTAGGTCTGATAAGCTATAAGGCTAGGTCAGCTAGTTAACCGAGGTTAACTAGAAGATGAACCTGCTTGGTCCACGTGGACCAACAATGAAAAACCTTGCCCAAAATTATTTAGAAATTCATTAATAAATAAAAAATATTTTTATTAAATTAAATTTATAAAATAAAAGATGTTTATTATTTTATTTAGTATTCTAATATGATTTTTATTTGTTTTTTCGAGTTTATTTAATGCATGTTTATTTTTAGAGTTTTAGTTATAAGTATATTCATATATGTTTTGGGTATTTTGTTTTTATTTTGTATTTTTGATTTTATTATTTTATTTTCTTAATTTATAAAATTATAATTTATTTGTATATACTTAAATATATTTTTATTTTACTTTTCTGATATAATTGATATACTTAAATAAATAAGGATATTAAATATATAGGTATAAGTATAGGTATTTCATCTATGTATTTATTTATATTATATTATTTTAATATTTTATTGATGGTTTTATTGTGTTTTAAATGTGTACATATACTCTAAATAATATTGAAAAAAATATAAAGATATACAATTATGAAAATAGTAAAGGAAAAAATAAAATGAATATTTTATCTAGGTAAAGTATACTATAGGGGCCTAAAACCTAACTTCCACACAATAATTCCAAAATATATGAAACCACCTTCATTAAATAGCTTATTAAAAGTTATATACAATTAAAGGTGATTTTGATACATTTTTTATTTAGAAGATATGGAGATGGGATATTAGGATTTTGGCTTTTTATTTAGAGTTTAAAAAGTACATTGTATATTATTTTTGTGTATTGTATTTTTCTATATATTATTATCTACAACTTTCATGTACAAAGCTTCTTTATTTCATAAAATTTTCAAATAAAATAGGTCCCAAAAATGCAATATTGATGAATAAACGAATGGGAATTTTATTGTATTATTGGCCCTTATCTCCCCCTACTTTATTCCGTGTCGACCATGTCATTATGATGCATAGGTCTCGTGGTTTAGGGTCATAACATACCTTTGGAATTTTATTCTTTTTATTTTATTTTATTTATTTTATATTTTTGGCATTAAAAGCTGTATTTTATACACAATAAATCGAATAAGAAAAGAATGTTAATTTATACAAAATAATATTATTTGCATGCATTATACAGGGTTTTAAAGGCCAAATAATAGAATAAAGTTGATGAAATGGAGATTAATCACTCTCTTAAACCATCTTAGATGATCACGTAGGTGTGCTGTGAAGCTACGCCATAAGAGTTTGGTCTAAGAGATCTCATGCCCATCATTTTGATCAGATAAGAAGAAGAAAGAGAGGGAGATGAAAGAAATAGATGAAATCAAGATGAGATAGAGATAGATGAAGAGATGAGATCTTGGACCATAACTAATCAGGCAAACACAAATCAAAGTGGATTCACCAACACGACATGTGAAATCATAAAGGTTCAGCTTTTGATCTTTGTTTGTTTTAGATGAGTTTTCAACTAAATCTTTCCACACTTAGCTTAGCGCTACTCCTATAGGCAAGTAAGTACTACTACATAATTGTCAAGTATTTTCCACCACCTTTGTATCAAGTAGCATGTACTTTTTTAGGGTCCACACCGCATCTGGGCCCACTACTCAACTAAAGAATAGGGTAGAAGGAAGACAATATGATGAATAAAATACTTCAGACTGAATCTACATGCATAATCGACCCTACTAGAATGTGGTACGATGAGATATGGACCTACCATTATTGGACATGCGAGCCCACGGCGAGCCATTGTGCAATAAATGTTATTGCGAATATCATTCCCTAATCTGAAATGAAGAATAACTAATTTGCATAATAGGTCCCTTAGTACAATTAGGGTTATGTACCATGGCCGTCTTAATGATCATACAGATGTTGATTCAATTATTGAATCATAGAGTCTGGTGTTTGGATGAATATCTAAGGAGTTAAATTGAGGACTCATCAAACACCATCAAATGATTTTTAAGAGATGATCTCTAGCATGAGTAGGAGATGGCAATCCTTTCTCATATAGGTTGATATCTGACCGACCTCTTGATGCAGGTCCTCTACATGCGAATAGAGATTCAGACGTGTCAGATTAGTTAGATTGGTCAAAGAGTTGACTTAACGAGATCGAGATAACCAAAGTCCTACATCATATGCTGTCACGATATAGGCACACATCCTCTGATCGGAGACAGATGTATTGCTATATGTCTTAGTATGTACATTGGCAGACCAAAGGTTGATGACCTAACCAAGGTCTATACACCGACAAGCTGGTGTGCATATAAGGGAATATGAGTAATATGATCTCTCAAAGGGATCATACAGGTTCACTTCTGAATCGGAAGACACGAGCTCACTCATGAGGTATTGGGACCGAATAAATTCCATGCAAGGTCGTCGTGCTTTAGAAGCATGACATGAATTTGAAGGTATGATTTATGCTTTTGGAAGGCATATGATCAATACCAAATCCCAATGACCAAGATTGAGAAACTTGCTTATGAAACCGTAAATATGACAGTGTAAAATTAATCTTTAACATTGGGTTGATCACAGGTCTTCTAGTATGTAGGATGTACATGTATTTGGAATACCTGGGGGTGATATGATCAATAATCGATTGTATAACCATGACGCTTCCATTCCGAGGGAATGATGAAATAGGTCTGGATTTTAGTGACTCCTCTCAGCAGAGAAGCAATCTTATCTTGGTCCAAGTGTTGGACATTGATCTGAATGAGATGTAGATGCAATGAGAAGATTAGGTTTGCGGCCTTGATAAAATCAAGCGAGGTTCGTGAGATCTGGATTTGAGATGTGATCGCAATATCCAAGTCTCTATATGTGGAACAATACAATTGCCATATCCTTATTTCCAAGTATCTGCGGAGAAAGCGCATTATTCTTGAATTATATCTGAGCATAAATGGAGAATTAAAGGTGATTTAATTGTCATGAAAAATGTGAATTCGATTCACATTATCTGAATGCATGAGAATGAGTATCCAATGTAATTAAATGTGATTTAATTAATGTGGATATGGATAATGTGGATAGCACTATCCAATTATCCATGTATATTATAAATATGATTTATTATATACATTAGAGAGAGACTTGTGTGATTCATATTTGTTTATTAATTGTTAATGTGGATGGGATTCACATTGAATAATTAATTAAAAATATAATTAAATCTAGTTTTGGGTTATGAATGAGATTCACAAATTATTCAATAGCTTGATTGATATTTTTTGAAAGATAATTTGGAATTATTTTTGTGAAAATTATTTTCGCCAAGAGGTATAGGAGATATCATGAAATAATGAGATTTCATGATATATTAGGAGATTGACCAAGTCCTATCTAACAAGAGAGGATGGCTACAACTCTCCATGAGGAGAAGAGTAGCCGTCCCCCCTTATGTATGAGTGGACCATGGTCTTCTCATTATCCTATCTCTAGTTAAATGTGATTTAATTTGAGATTAATTATATTGATTTATCAATATTAATTAATTTGAATTAAATCACTTGTTGTTGTGTTTTACCAACAACATCCTAGCCGTTGAAAGGAACACAAATCAATCTCATCCGTTGATTGTGTGTTGTCCATGGATTGGGATCTGTGGACTCCCAAAATCCTATATAAGAGGAGGCATGCCTTGCTCTTCGACTTACACACTGACTTGACGAAGTCTCTCTACTCTCTCTCTCATTCTCTCGTGCCCTCTTCCTAGTCTCTCTTGGTTGGCCGTCCACCCTACTCTATAAGAAAGAAGGCCCTCATCGTCTCCTTGCGTTGTGCTTCGACGACTCTCGATACTCCATCTTCTTTGGTGCTTCTCGCTCGCAAAGAAGACATACGATCTCGTGTGACGAGATCAGTAATTCCTTTGCTTGGACAACTACTTGGATTGCGAGATCACTGCGACTCATCCCCACGCTCGCAAGCGTCTCCTCCGAAGGTCGGACTTGAGACAGGAGGCTTCTTCTCTTAGAAGCTCGATCACAACCACGCTACAACAGGTATTCCTATATCTACTATGTGGTTAGATGAAACGATTCTTAAATTGTTTATGGATCATGTGGTTTTATTGTTTAAAATTTTTTAAATTTCCGCTGCACCGAGCAACTAGTATGACTAATCGTTGTTGATCATATAAGATACAATCATCACGCTTCCGTGATGAGCTTAAGGATCCTCCCGTATCCTTGAAGTGGTATTAGAGCCAGGTTTACGGAGGTTTTGGATATGATCCATGAACCTACGAAAATTTGGGCTCGTTTTGGTTCGTGAAGATTTTAGCATTTTAATTTTCGCAGCCCAGTCTTGTGATAATTTTTCGGCCCTGTTTAAAATGTTTAAATATAAATTTATCACTTAGATAATGTTCCCCATTAAATAAGGAAAATGTGGAATTTGAGTTGCGTAATTTGGATTCTGTTTGCTCAATATATGATCGTTTTTATGACCATATGTCCACTGTTTCGGGGATGGCAATTAGAGACGTAATTAAGATGTTAATTACTATTTTAAAGCACCTGGAAAGGTGTGTTTATCACATGGTTTCTGTTTGAAATCAAATTATCTATCTCTTGAAAATTGATTTTGCTTAATTTTGATTTAAAATGAATGAGATATGCTATTTTTAGTTAGTGAGGGTCTTTGTTGGAAATTGCTTGATTATCCAAAACCTTGTGATTGTTGTTTAAGAATTTTGTGAAATTAATAGATAATTTCCTGGAATAATTATGGATAATATTTGTGAATTATTAGAACAATAATTATTCACTTACATGACGTTGCCTCAACCAATGAATGTTTAGATTAGATCTAGATCAGAAAATGGTTACTTGATACGCTTTCAACAAACTTATTACTTGAATAAGTTTTTTTTTTCTAGCAAATTTCCTTATAATCAAAATGATTTTGATTATTACTATATGGTATAATTTCGGTTGAAAGACCGATGATCATCTCGAGTACAAAGTGATTGGCTCGGAATTATTTTTTCCTGAGGCAGATATGGTGGCTAGTCGGGGAGCATTGGGGTAGCAGGTTGCACTATGTGTGGTCTGTCCCACTCCCGCAGGTACTGGCCATGACAGCAGGTTGGGAACGAATGATGCCTGAGAGATCATGATGTATTTTCTAATTATTAAAATACGAATTAATATGTATTTGAGATAATACCATATTTCAAGTAACAATTAAAATGTTTGTTGGATATTAATTGGATCATTAATTTAATATGATTATATTAATTGGAATCCAATTAAAATCAAAACACTCTATTATGAATAGAGTTGTTATTTCGCTTGGAAGAACTAATCGTAATGAATAGGATTCATAATGATTAATTAGAATTTGAATATGAGGTGGAGGATCACATAAGTGACACCAATGGTCTCCCGTTAAGGTGAAGGGTTTCCGTCGTCAGGGATTGTATGTAGGAGATGCATGTCCGTAGTGACAGCTCCTGCATACAAGTGCATCTGGATCAGGCTCTTTGCTTCTTGAAAGAGTAAGGTCGTATACGTAGTGACCCCAATATCGAGTCCTCATATTATTGGGACGATATTGGATTACACATAGCGAGTGCTGATCCTGTTGACGGTTGTTCAATTAACAACATGTCAACATCGCCTTAGGGGTGGTGGGCTCGGGTGTTAAAGACCGAACTGGGAAAGCAAGTTGGACTTGCAAGGCAGAATATGTTCCCGATTCTTTTTATCCGAGTTACAAGTTCTTATATTATTGGGATGTAACAAAGGTAAAAAGGAGATCCCATATCTTGCTAGAGATATAGCGGTAAGTATATCTGTTACATTGAAAGTGATTAAGGGAATGAACTTTCAGTGTTGACAAGGCAATACAACTTTTGTATAAAATTCCTAAATCAAAGAAAAATGTGTATATATATTTATATATATTTATGTAAATTTCTTATTTCAGATAATCCTCATTAAACCCACTCGGTACTATACTCAATAATATCCAGTAAAATATCATGGATTGGATCCATAATCAAGATATTGTACTTGCAGTTGGACACATAATGTATGTGGTTGCAATGTGCAAGTTTCCTCATAATAATGAGGAATAACAATTAAATAAATACTAGGTCTACAACCCTAGGGTTTGTATGTCTCTATAGTCTTGATCTCTCATCGAATGTACGTTGGAAGTAACATGTCGATGATGATCGCAATTTTCAAATAATCCTTATCAAATTCTAAGAAGATGTTATGGCATACATATATGCTCTCGACATAAAATCATGAATGACATGGTTCACTACATTATGCAGAATGGTGGCTCTATAAGAGATGATTTATTAAAATTGTTTGAATACCCACCTGAACCTAAGTCTTTAAGAGTTAAGATCTATGTAGATGTGTCATCATCGTACTATCAATACCTTAGTCATTCTTGAGGCTTCATAATGTTCATATTGTATGAATTAAATGAAGCATATTTAAGTGTCGAAAGACACTTATATTGAAATCTTCTGAATTCAACATAAGAGATCCTTTGTCTTAAGCAATGGTTGTTTAGAGATGAAAGGAGTGCGATGGAAGCATGGGTTGGACCCCAGTTAGAAGAAAAGCAAAGAGTTTACTATACTTCTATGGTTTCCCACACATATGACATCCAAAGACTTGGATAAATGCCAATACTGCAATGAGCCGATGTATTGATAGTATGACTATCAAGTCTATCTAGAGTCCTTAGAGAAGGACTCAGATAGAGCATCGAAATAATTTACATCTACATATAATCATTGAAATTGACTTTCTTTTTTGATAAGATGAAAGTCTAATAATTGTATCTCATTCTTCTACTAATACTTGCAATTCGTTGCATATGTTTTAGAAGACTGGAATTTGATCTTCAGGTTTAATAGTCATCCACATGGATGTTGATGCAATTGTTGCAACAACTTCTATTGGATAAATAGACTTCATATTTCTAGTGGTAGAGCCCTTAGTCTTAGAGAATGTCTCAATGACAGGATATTAGAATACTCTCATTGTTTATTTCTAAATGTTGGAAATAAATAAGAATTCTGGAATATACCTATCATTAAGAGTTATGATGGATATTTTTCAGATAGTAATCTAAGATCTAGTGGAATCTACTAAATTGGAAAATCAATGAATGGTCCATTAATGTTTCTTAATACTGAAAATTAAACCTTATAAGATCGATAGGAGGATGGAGATCATTTGGCAATGATCTGGAATCAAGTCTTAGACATCTGTCTGTTGATGAGATTAATAGACTAGTAAGAGATGAACTTTAGAATGTCTGAAATCTCAAATCTTACATACTTTTTTGAATATTGTATACGAAGTAAAAAAATATCCAATGCACACTTTTCTGGGATTGGTGTCATATGCCGAGGTATTCAAGATCTCATACATATTGATGTATGTGGATCATCTGCATCATAATAAACATTGATGATATGTGATATCATTTAATGATTATTAGTGATATGAGATTTCTTCCCTTCACCTTAGAAACTTTGAAATGTTCAAAGATTTCACAATTTTCAGTTTAGAACCAAAGTTGGAAAGAAGATGAAATGAATTTGATCTAACCTAGGTAGCTTGTACCTATTAGAAGAATTCAAAGGAATGCCTTTATGGAGATATGAATGTCATTCCTTTCTCAATCCTCCTAATGCACTTAAACTCAATAGAGTTATAGGGAGATACAATGATCATGTGTGACAAGATTTGGTCAATGATTAATCTTAGCATAATTATCTCTTAGTTTCCAGGTATGTATATGTGATAGTGACTACATTATATATTCTTATAAGGTTCCATGCTAGTAAGTTGGAATCTAACACTAAAGAGTGCTACTTCATTAGGCAAATAATAGATGGTATTGGATACCTACTTTATGATCTTGATATTCTTAAAAGCTCATCTCTAAGGATATGATTCTTAGAGAATGACTCTCTTGAGAATCAAGATGAAAATGAAGTGAAGGAACTCATTGAATCTTGAGAAGATAATGAGGCTCCTGAAATCGGAAACTAAAAGGACAATTAAAGGTGAAACACTAATACCTCTTCAAATGAGTTTGAGGATGAATTCCATGTGTCAGAGAAATCTGACAATGATCGAACTTCATATTATGTAGCATCTGAGGACCATGTCATGGAAAGATGGAAGTTAGCAATTGAGTCTAAAGTAGACTTCATATACAAGTGTTGTATATGGACCCTCGAGGATCCACCTATATGGGTAAGACCTGTTAAGGTGTAAATGGATCTTCAAGAGAAAGAGGAAACCTGATGAGAAGATAGAGACCTTCAAAGCACGGCTCGTAACCATGAGCTACACACTGAATAGAAGACATCACTTGCGATTAGATTTGCTCTCCAGTGACATTGCTTAAACCCATCAGTATATTGAAAAACTATAGCTACACAACTTGACTTTGACATCTTCACGATGGAAGTCAAGATTGCATTCCTCCACGAATATCTCTCCGAGGATATTCACATGAAGTAGCCCAGGGCTTCATGGTTGAGGAAAGCAAGGTGTGTAAGCTAAAGAAACTCCATCTATGGATAGTTGAAACATCAGTTTTGATGAAATCATAAATGTTATGATTTCAGATAGAATCTTGATGAACCATGTGAAGCTTAGTGAGAGTGCCATTCTGTTCACCATGCTAAATATAGATGATATCCTAATCATTTGGAATGATGTAAGGATAATAATAAGTGTTTTATAGACTGGCTATTCCATACCTTGAGATATGATCTCAAGGATACCTCTTAGATCTTAGTTTTGAAGATGTTCAGAAGCAATGAGAAGAGGGTATTGGAACCGTCAGATTAGTAGTACACCTTGAACATGTTCCATTTTATGGAAAATTACAAGAAAGGCTTCCTTCCCATAAGATATGGTATTGACCTATCTAAAGGGATAGCACCTCAAGGAGTTGAGGAAGTGAATAATAGAACTACTTGCCCTTGTGCATTAGTTATGAGAAGCCGAGTGTGTGCTAGATGTGTCCAAAAGACAAATGTCTGCCATACAGTGGGAGTAGTAAATGTTACTAATCCTACTAAGGATATAAAACACTTGATTGCAGTAATAACAATATCTTAAAAGATGAAAAGATTTTTGAGATAGTGATCACAAAAATCTTATTTTCAAGAACTTAAGACTTTATAGATAGTGATCTAAAAGGTCTTAACTATGGATACCTTAGGAGATAGAGAACCCAGTAATAAGGGCATTCTAATAAGGATTATGGAAACACCGGTTATAATAATTGTTAGGCTATAGTGTCAAGGACACTATAACTGACAAGATTGAGTATTGGTTGCATAAGATGCAACATTCGCATTGGATGCGAGCACTGTTTCCAGGGGATATGCAAGTGCCGTAAAAGGACTTGGCATAGTCTCTCGGGAATAGAGTGACTGATCACGTTACCTAGCTATTTTTCTAAATTGCCTATGATTGTCACATGAGTGTGGGTTTAAATGATTAGCCCATTAATGGCTCTTTGGGCTAGTGGGAGATGTTGGGCATGCGAGCCCACAACGAGCCAATGTTTAATAAATGTTATTGTAAATATCATTCCATGATCTGAAATGAAGAATAACTAATTTGCATAATAGGTCCCTTAGTACAATTAGGGTTATGTACCATAGCCATCTTAATGATCATACAACTCTTGATTCAATTATTGAATCATAGAGGCTAGTGTTTGGATGAATATCTAAGAAGTTAGATTGAGGACTCATCAAACACCGTCAAATGATTGTTAAGAGATGATCTCCAGTCTGAGTTGGAGATGGCAATCCTTTCTCATATAGGATTATATCTGACCGACCTCTTAATGCAGGTCCTTTACATGGGAATAGAGATTCGGAGGTGTTAGATTAGTTAGGTCAAAGAGTTGACCTAACGAGATCGAGATAACCAAAGTCATACATCGTATGCTATCGCGATATAGGCACGCATCCTCTGACTGGAGACAGATGTATTGCTATATGTCTGAGTATGTACATTTGGCAGGCCAATAGGTTGATGACCTAACCAAGGTCTATACATCGGCGAGCTGGTGTGCATATAAGGGCATATGAGTAATACGATCTCTCAAAGGGATCATATAGGTTCACTTCTGAATCGAAAGACATGAGCTCACTCATGAGGTATTGGGACCGAACAAATTCCATGCATGGTCGTCGTGCATTAGAAGCATGACACAAATTTGAAGGTATGATATATACTTTTGGAAAGCATATGATCAATACCAAATCCTAATGACCAAGATTGAGAAACTTGTTGATGAAACCCTGAAGATGACAGTGTAAAATTAATCTTTATCTTCGGGTTGATCACAGGTCTTCCCGTACATAGGATGTAAAATTATTAGAAATACCTGAGGGTGATGTGATCAATAAAAGATTGTGTAACCATGACACTTCCATTCCGATGGAGTGATGAAACATGACTGGATTTTAGTGACTCCTCTCATCAGAGAAGCAATCTGATCTTGGTCCAAGTGTTGGACATTGATCTGAATGAGATTCAGATGCAATGAGAAGATTAGATTTGCAGTCTTGATTAAATCAAGCATCTCTAGGAGGTTCGTGAGATCTGGATTTGAGATGTGATCTCAATATCCAAGTCACTATATGTGGAACAATACAATCACCCTATCCTTATCTCCAAGTATCTGCGGAGAAAGCACATTATTCTTGAGAGAGTATAAGAATAATTCCAAAGGTTGAATTATATCTGAGCATTGAGAAATGGATAATTAAATGTGATTTAATTATCATGAATAATGTGAATTCGATTCACATTATCTGAATGAATGAGAATGAGTATCCAATGTAATTAAATGTTATTTTATTAATGTGGATATGGATAATGTGGATAGCACTATCCAATTATCCATGTATATTATAAATACGATTTATAATATACATTAGAGAGAGACTTGTGTGATTTATATTTGTTGATTAATTATTAATGTGGATGGGATTCACATTGAATAATTAATTGAAAATATGATTACATTTAGTTTTGGGTTGTGAATGAGATTCACAAATTTTTCAATGTCTTGATTGATATTTTTCGAAAGATAATTTGGAATTATTTTTGTGAAAATTATTTTCGACAAGAGTTATAGGAGATATCATGAGATAATGAGATCTCGTGATATATTAGGATATTGACCAAGTCCTATCTAACAAGAGAGGACGGCTACAATTCTCCATGAGGAGAAGAGTAGCCGTCCCCCCTTATTTAGGAGTGGATCATGGTCATCTCATTATCCTATCCCAAGTCAAATGTGATTTAGTTTTAGATTAATTATATTGATTTATAAATATTAAATAATTTGAATTAAATCATTTGTTGTTGTGTTTTACCAACAACATCCTAGCTGTTGAAAGGAGCACAAATCAATCTCATCCGTTGATTGTGTGTTGTCCATGGATTGGGATCCATGGACTCCCAAAACCCTATATAAGAAAAGGCATGCCTTGCTCTTCGACTTACACACCGACTTGACGAAGTCTCTCTACTCTCTCTATCTCATTCTCTCGTTCCCTCTTCCTACTCTTTCTTGGGTGTCTGTCCACCCTACTCTAGAAGGAAGAAGGCCCTCATTGTCGCCTTGCATTGTGCTTCGACGACTCTCGATACTCCATCTTCGTTGGTGCTTCTCGCTCGTAAAGAAGACATACGATCTCGTGTGACGAGAACAAGAGTTCCCTTGCTTGGACAACTACTTGGATTGCGAGATCACCGCGACTCATTCCCGCGCTCGCGAGCATCTCCTCCGAAGGTCTAACTTGAGACATGAGCCTTCTTCTCTTAGAAGCTCGATCGCAACCACACTATAACAGGTATTCCTATGTCTACTATGTGGTTATACGAAACGATTCATAAATTGTTTATGGATCATGTGGTTTCGTTGTTTAAAATGTTTTAAATTTCCGCTGCACCAAGCAACTAGTATGACTAGTCGCTCTTGATCGTACATGATACGATCATCACGCTTCCATTATGCGCTTAAGGATTCTCCCGTATCCTTCAATAGGGACCTACCATTGTAGTTCTCTTATGCTCAGACTTTAGACATAATCTACAAGTGAACTTGGCCCTACTTTCCCACGCATCGATAGAAGAGGCAATACTTCATGAGCCTAAGTGATAATGAAGGTAGTACTCAGGTTAGGATTTGGGCTCTATCCTAGGATCGTGCCTCACTCGGTCCGGACGGTACCTGAATATATGGTAGGCTTTATGAACCCATTGCAATGAAACTCATTACTAAGTTTAAATAAGGTCATGTTTATTTAGTATTCCCTTATTAGATTTTTATTTTCACTTTTTTTGTGTTATTTTCAATAAATAAATTGCCTAATGGTTTTTTTAATTCCTTTTATACTATTTCCATGAAAATGGGGGAGGAAATTGAAAAGCCAATGCGCAAGAAATATGGACGTGAATGCAAGAGATAGAAGGCATACCTTACTCTAGCAGTCTACATGCAATCTGATATGTGCATAGAGATGTAAACTAATCTATATGCAAATGCAAGCGAAGAAACCACCCTAAACAGGAACTTCTATTAATGTAAAGCACAGATTTATTTGACTAAGTCCAATCAAATTCTATAGAAACAGATAATCTACTAGGGATTTGGATCTAATATTACATGGCTCAACCACATAGAAACCAAAATATAAGGGGCTCGAGCACAAAAAACAAATAAAAAGAAAGTTGAAAAACACAAATCATGATAACTAAATAAAAAATGAGAAAAATAGGGAGAAGAAAAGATACAAATCGTCAAAACGACGTAAAATCGGTGAGGTCCCCAAAGTGCAATGGCACTCGGCGAAACATACCTCTAAAAGAAATATTGTCTATAGTCTACAAGCTGGGATGCCCTTAGTGGACCCCTTCTACTGATATAGAAAATTAAATCTTAAACTAACACCCTCTCACAAAAAGTAAAAAATACAAAACAAAATTGGCTTTGTACTTCGATTTCCTACTCCTCATCGGTTGCTCTCTCCTACTAATCAATCAATAACGATCAGCCTTCACCTCACTCGGGTGTGTCATCACACCAATGATTTCCTCCCTCACTCGTCATGTCTGATGAATAGACATTCATCTACCTTTATTCTTTCATTTTGTCTTTAAATCCGTATTAAAACACATGTAAATATCAATAACTTATACAAATTAGCATTCCCTTTTCATCTATAATTAGTCTATAAATAATGTATAAACATATGTATTTATATACGAAATAAAAGAACAAAGAAAAGGAAAGGAAATTAAATGAAGTATCAAATATACTAAATGACCCTAAACCCCAAGACTGAGTCAATATTGACTAGGTCGATAAGGGATAAATTAGAGAGAGATCAGTGTCAGATACCAAACATAAAACCCTAATTCTATACATTGTAAATACTTATTCTTATACCATTTTATTCTTTATTTTATACACTACAAGTAATAAAATATCCAACATTAACAGAAATATATGTAAATTACAAAAATAATTGCTCATAAAAAATAATGCATAGTGCAACTGGGATACACATATGAAAAAGAGGCAAACCGAACTTCACATATCAGTATTTTTTCCATATGAATTGAATTCACTAAAATCACCTTGATTTTATTTAAAAACAAATAATCTATATAATGGTTGCAATTTAATTAAAAATACAGTTAAGATGCATAAGCAAGCTTTCTTGGGTGCCATTATGCTATGTATATGTATATTCTACTCAGAAATTTTATTCTTTATATCTTTCCGACATTTTTTAGTAAATGTAAACATTATTTAAAACATAATAAAAATATAAACATAAAATAAAACAATTAAAATACACTTGAAATAAATAATACGTTAAAGTATATATGTATATTATACCTATAATGTATATAAATATAATTATTTATATATGAAAATAAAATCATATAAATAAACAAATAAATTTAAATATGTATTTAGTTATATTATAAATATAAAAATTATGTACAAATGGTAATAAAATATAAATACAAAACAAATAATAAAATACCCAAAATATAAGTAAATATACATATATCTATGCATGTAATTAATAAAATCCTACAAATAAGGTTGAAAAAACAAATAAAAATCACCATAAAATAGTTCGAAAAATAGTAAACATTTTTAATTTGTTGAGTTTTAATTAATAAAATCATTTATATTATTAATTTAATTAAAAACATATTTAGTTCTTGTTATATCCTAACTTGGTCCACGTGGACCATCAAGACCTGACTTAACCCTCGGTCACTGTCCTCTCCTTGGCTCTGATTTTGTTAGATCTCACGAGAAGCACCTCTTCTTCAATTTTTCACTTCCTCCATACTTCCATATTTTTCAAGACCTTTAACCTCATGCATCTGCCATCTTCCTCTTCCATGCCCATATCCTAGCCTCCACCAACCTTCTCCTTTACGCAATCCTCTGCCAAAGTCAGCTCACATCTAGTCTATAAATAATCTTTCTCCACCATTTTTGCAAGTCGATCCTCTTCATGTTGCTAACAGAAGCTTCAACCTCCTTGTGTTGGTGTAGACAAAGGTGGTCGGAGGAAGTCGATGCACCTGGCCAGAGTTCTATTCAGTTGATGTTCTTCTCCTTGGTCCTTAATACTAGGTACGAGCAGTTTACTTAGGTTTTTGCATCGAATTTCAGTCCTTGTGTTAGTTTTTCATTTTATTTCATGTTATTTGTGTCCATTATTGTTTAATTTCTAGATCGAAGTTCGCTGGAGCACTAGGCACTGGCCACTTTTCCACCACGCTTTGACCCACGTCTTGACTCGCCAACACCCCCATAAGCTTCCCCCTCCATTTCTTCATCAAATCCCTCACTGAATCCAACCTTATTTTGCACAAATCAACAAATCAAAGCTCCATCCTCCGCTATTCTTCGGAGCTTACTGCCCACCTCCATTTCATTCATTCATCTTCAAATGTTTTAGTCGAGGCGACTCCCCCTTGAGCCGCAAAACGTTTATGCAGGATGGGGCTCCAGTCAAGGCATCTAGGGCTAAGATTGATCAAAGAATTATATCTCTAGGTAGCCAGAGAATAATGAGCTCCCATGCCTCCTCCGATAAGATCTGAACCATCTAACACCTCCTTGCATGCACAGAACGGTCCTAGGACCTGACTGAGCCACACAGATCGCCAAGTGGAGGCTGGAAATGCGAGCATCGAAGGATTGAAGTACGGGGAAGAACATCATTCTTCTAGGAACCTTCTCTACTGTCGGATCATGCTCCTACCCAGATCTAATCTAGGTCGTTGAGGGAAGGATCATAAGTGGCGCCATGTGGGAGCGATAGGGCTGCTGGATCAGATCGCACATGCCTCGCATGACACGCCTCCTGAGTAATTTTATTCAAGCCCTCATGCTTTTTTGTATTACCTTTGAGTCCTATAAATGCAAAATTAAGTGTAATAAGTTTAGTATAATTTGAATGTTGTAAAAATTAAAAAAGGTTCTACGTCCTCACATGTTGGACCACATGAGGTGTGTATATTTTACATATTTACCCTTGTAGTTTTTGGGCCTATTATTAAGTGAATATAAAGTTTATTAAAATTGCATTTAAGTCCTTCTGAACTATGCCTTTTATTGTGTATATTTGTCATTATAAATATTTTTATTGCTTTAAAAAGTGTAGGAAAATTAATTTAAGTACCTGACATGATGCTTGTACTCGCATAATTTTTATTTGACATTTTAGTTAAATTTTATATTTATTAAGAATCCAAAAATGCTTTTATTCCCATTCTAAATATAAAAACTCATAAAAATTTGAGAAGCTTTGCCAAAAATCCCAAAAACATTATTGTTTATATTTATATATGTTCTACCATATATTGAAAAATCGCTAAAAAATACAAAATATTAAACTTAAAATTTACAAAACCATAAAAATCTTATAAAAATCCGAAAAATTATAGATAATCTAAAAATATATATTCCTATTTTGGAATTTTATATATTGTATATAATATATAATAAAAATAGTTTTAGGATCATTTTTTACATATTTATATTTATTAAACCTAAAATAACCTCGAATAATTAGTTTGTTCACTATTTTATTATATTTGTCACATTACAAATATGTAAAATTTGTATAAAATCTATAAAAATTACTGAAGATAGAGAAAAATATAAAAATCATATTTTTTATATTTCGACTATATTTTGATATTAGTAAAAATATAATACACTATATATACAATATACCTTATATAGTTCTTATATTATCTGCAATATCATTGATATTTATAATTTATTTTTAAAAATTAAAAAGAAATGAAAATTTTTCAAATTTAAAAAGAAAATAATAATTTAAAATTTCAGAAATGGTATAAAACACATAAAATTTATTAAAATAAATATAATAAAAACCTACAAAAATAAAAATGAAAAACCTAAAAAGAAAATAAACAAGAAGTTTATATTAATTTCTCAATCTATATTGTAGCTCGCTATGTTCGATACTCTCTACTACTTGTCACTATACACATATTTGGTAGAGTTTAAATAAAGTAAATTTTCACTCACATACGTATTTATTGATCAATTTATTATGGGTTAATTGTTGATTAATTGTATTATTCAGTCCCTCAACGACTTGAATGTGTGTTTAATTTGTTAGTTTACCTGATTGATATATGATTATCAAATATAACCGTTGTTGGGGAGCAATTCATAGTATAGTTTGTGTATATAGCATGTTTATTTTCTATTATATCAACTTCTTATTTTCAATAATTATTTTATCTATTCTAATCACTATCTTTTGTTGACTTTGTTACGAGGGTCCGTGGAGTGTGGGTGACTTTCTTAGGAGAGATGGAATTCCTGAATGATGTATTTCTTCACAAGCTAATAGGAGAGAGCATCGAAGCCGGCAGGAGACTGAAAGGAGAAGAAGCAAAGTAGTTTAGAATTAGTATAGATTTTATTTTTATTTTGGTGAGAGAGAGATATTTAATAAATTTATAATAATACAAGATAAGACACTGGGCACTTAGGCTCTCTAGATCCATTTCTTTAGGTGTTTGTTCACTATGGGGGTCCAACCAGATTTATCATTTTTTATTCACATTGTACCCTTTTGTCCATCCTATTTTTCTCATTGTTTTATTTTGTTACTCACAATTTTGATTTTCACCTTTTTTATTTCACATCTTCACTGATTGAGCCTTTAGACAATTTCTCATTGTTTTATTTTTTTACGCATGATTTGTGCTTTTCAACTTTTTTAATTTCACGTCTTTACTGATTGAGACCTTAGACTCCCAGGTTTGCTTCTTCGCTACTTAGGTCTAAGGCCTAATCATATATCCTACATCTATAGTTCATTACACTTGGATCTAGTCAAATTAATTGATGCTCCATGATAAAAGCAATTCCTGCTTAGGGTGATTTCAGAGCATGCATTACATATAGATTAGTTAAAATTTATGTGCAGATCACTTTGTATGTAGAGTGTTGGTATGCATTTCTGACTTTGCATTCACATTCATAGTTTTATCACGCATAAGCTTTTCCGACCCCCCCCCCCCCCATTTTCTTGGACTTAGAATAATTAAGAATTAGAAAATTCATTTAGCGTTTGTACAAATTTTGCCCAAAGTAAGTGATGACTCAAAAAAATAAAAAAAAGGATCGCTAAAAAAAACTTGACCAAAATAAAAAAAATGATTAATTAACTTAATTAGATTAGGTTCATAAAGCCCATATTGTTTTTAGGCACTCTCCAAACATAGTAAGGCATGACCTAAGGATTTAGAGCTCAAATCCTAGCCTGAGTATTACCTTGTTTACTTACTGGATTCATGAAGTATTTGCACATCGTTTTATGCGCGGGTGAGTAGGGCTGAGTCTTCCTGCAGACTTGGTCGAAAGTACTAAGCATACGGGAACTCTGACAGCAGGTCCCTATCTCATCGTACCACGTCCGAGTATCCCGCATGGGGGAAGTATTTGATTTGCCTATCAGCTTCCTTCCTCTACTTCTTTGGTTGAGTAGTGGATCCAAACCTAATAACAATGACCCTTAAAAAAGTACATGCAATAGGTTACAAAGGAAGTGGGAAGTACATGCACTTTTCTGGTAGTACTCACTTTCCTATAGGGTTAGCTGATAAGGACTTGTTACAAGATTGCCTAGATAACAAAGAATAAAAGCTACCAAGATAACAACCAAAACTGATGGCTTTAAGTGTTATGTTGGTGAACCAGCCCTTGTTTTGAGGTTTGGCTGATTCATTTTAATTTGGTCAAGATAAATAATATCACACCTTTACGCCCTTCGTCCCCACTTCTTTTCTATCTTTCTTTTGATCCCCGCTCTCTTTCGAGCCTTTTTTCTTCCTCTTAAATTTCCTTGTGAATCGCCATGCTTTATATTCCTCATATTGTTCCCTTTTTTTCTTCAAGATGTCGGGTCTTGGATGGCTTAGTCTAGACTCTGTAGATGACCACATCGATTCCATGACCTTGACATCTCCAATAATTCGGGTCATCTCCAGAGAGATCGGTTCGGATTTTGTGAACCACTCTCAAGACTCTCCATCTTCTTTATCTCAGATAAACTAGGATCACTCTTGTTGTAACATTCTTCCTTTGTTGATGGAGATTGACATGTCTCCATACACACTACCTAATTAAATAATGTTAGGGATTGACCCAAAATTTGAATATCTCTCTACATCTGGTGCCAGATTCAAGTCTAATCAGAATTCATTTTATCATGCAGACATGTAGATCAATTATGATTCAGTTTCCTCTGAGACTAATTTAGAGATGGCTTTAAAAGAGAAGGAACCACAAATTTAGCAGACTGGAGTGAATGCTTAGATTCTTGCCTCCATGTAGGTGATTCAGACACATTTGACTACATAGGTCGAAGCCTAAGCTGCCTTCCAAGAGATGCTATATGAGCTGAGGAGAGACTGAGAAAATAGAGGAGGAGGAGGAGGAGGAGGAAGAGGAGGAGGAGAAGAAGCACAGGTAGATGGACACAACTATAACCTTGGTGTTGTCCAGATGACTGAGTGGATCTAGATTTCACCAATCCACAAGCATTTTGATCTCAAACTGCATATCTTGTCTCTTCTATCGTTCCATAGGAACACCAATGAGGAACCCTACACCCATTTCTAGCAGTATGGCCGCATCTACGGTACTACTCACTACCCTAACATCTCGTTAGGTGTAGTTAAGATGAATTCCATTTACTTTATCCTTTAAGATAAAGCTTTATATTGGATCATTCATTTAGGGAAGATAGTGATGACCTGGGAGGAGCTCAAGTTAGCATTCCTTCACATGTATTACCCTCTTGACCATATGAACTCGATGTGAGCTCACATCTCAAATTTCTCCCAAGGACCACACAAGTCCATTCATGAAGCATGGGAGAGGTTCAAAGATTTACAATAGAAGTACCCCCACCACAACTTCCCTAGGACCATCCTATCACAACACTTCTTTCGGGGACTTGAACATGAAATCTAGAGGTTGATTTATGATAAATGTAGTGGCTATCATTATAATAAGGATGAAGATGAAGTATGGAAGATATTTGAAGAAATGGTCGAAGGAGGGGTTGCATTACCTTCATCCCGTGCATACCTGAAGCAGCCCCAGATCCACCACAAACCGTCAACATGGTGGAATCTCATGATGAGGACATGTATGAGAGATCCAACCCAAATCATACAGAGCCACCTGTTTAAAGTGGTCATTATTGAGAAACAAAAAAACCAGGGACACGAGAAGTTGGCCGTAATCGAACATGAAGAACTTGGAAACACTGGACCAAATCACCAAGCATCTCGAGCACTTAGTGAGAACCATAAACTCTTGCCAGTCCACAAGTGAATCCACCGTGACTTCCACCGAGATGAAGGAATCATCATCATCGTAGAGTCCAGGTCAGTCATCATCCGCCCAACACATGTATTACATGCATGCACCTGACCATGCACCACCATCACTGTAGTTGCAAAAGTAGATGATTATGTACCACCGTAAACCCCAACCATCTTTTGTAGTGCCGTTGTTATATGCCCCAAATTAATGAGGTGAATGACATATGGAGTAATGAATCGCAATGGCATGTCTTGGTCGACAGATGTAGGGTCAGTCCAATGCCATTTGACCGTACGACTAGTCCCAAGGTGGGAAGTTTGTTCAAAGTTAGCCTCAGTCACATCATTCTCCACACCCAGCACACACTTAGAGACAATCATATCATCAACTAGCGTCCCACCATCAATAGTCGTATCACCACTACCCGGCTGCTTATTACAATCAGTATCCCCTTCCTCCTTACTATTATCAACATCAGTATCCTCCTCAGTAGCATTCACAGAATAATCAATCGCAACCTTCGTAGCATCACTATAAGTTTTAGCGTGGCCAGCATGTTGAATTCTCCGAGGTCGCATCTGTGAACCCCACCCTCGACTATTTGGATCAGCTAGTAAGGATGCTTAATTAAATAAACCAGAAACTCGATGACCTAGTTGCCACCAAAGATGATAATACCAACACAAGTTAAGGCCAACCCCACCAACTTTGAGAAGGTAGTTCATGATGTGTCCTCCATTACCAACAAATCATGTATTAATGATTATGTTATGTTATCTGACGTTGTGACTCTCTGGAGCGGTAGGACCTTGCATTTGTCTGCCGTAGCAAAGGGGAAGAATAAAGAGTCCAATGTCAAATCATCATCTTCTACATCAGTTGATCCAGTAGTAAGGCCAATTGATGAAGAAGGCGTAGGAGTTGCACTAGATTATACAAAAAGCCAAAAAATGAAAAAAAAATAAATAGACCAAAGACATATTAAGGTCCAAGGCAGAACCGATCCAACCAAGGAGAAAGTCGCATCAGCAGCCTACCCCCTACCAATCGAAGAAGCTGAAGCTCTTGTTCCATTTATTTTTCCCCATGTTTAAAATTATTGCATACATATAGTCTATCATTTGTAGAGAATGATTCAATTGTAAATAAGAAAAATGATTTTCAGTCTATAAATATTCTTTCTTCCCGATGCAACGAAAAATCCAAAAAAATTAGAAATTGAAAAATGCATTGTCTGATCCAACCATCGTGGATATTCCTCAGAATAGCTTTTTGGAAATGCCTTTTATTGAAAACCATGGAATACATACCTACTGTGAAGAAAGGATTGAAAGAGGCATGCACATCAAAGCATCAACCCCACAAACATAGAGACAACAGATCAGAAAAGCATATACTCATCTTGGCCACATTTATTGCGATAAGTTAACTCCCAATAAAGAAGTAAGATAAGGGAGCACCTTTATTCAGATGTGAGATATTTGAACAGATTTCTAAGCATACTCTACTTGATAGAGTTTCTTCCCAAAACATTTTTTCCTCCTCATTTCTTCTAGAATTTGGGTTGGGTCCACTTATACCTACAAACATGATCCATTAAGCAACCTGGAGGTTTATTGGAGGATGTTATCATAACAGTGCAGGACATGAAATTCCTAGTGGGCTTCATTATCTTGGACATGGATTCCCCTGCACTATTACTCAAGAACCCCAATTATTCTTAGTTGGTTGTTCCTTCGATAAATTGAAGTGGTAGTTGATTACGAGTCTGGAAAGATCATGTTTCACTCCTGTAGTGAAAAGGTCACAATAGACATGATCATTGAACCAAAAGCTGTGGACTGCACATCTAAAAGAAGAGAGCCAGAGCCGTTTGTAGATAACTATCATATTGTTGAGCAGATCAGAGATCCAATGTTATCAATATATGTTATTGAGGCAAGGGAATCCTCTTTCCAAAGGAGGACCTAGACAACACAGTGTACTCCTGCTTATTTGCTGACAGGGAGGATTATTCATAAGAATTGATCGAGCTATTACAAGAAGATTCATGCCAAATCGAACTAGAAAAGATCATTGCAGATATGTCTGCTACTAAAATGTCTCAATTAAGTGTGGCAGAGGTGGGAAGCACCATATTGTCAAGGGATCATTCACCAACTATCTTAATTCCAGAAGTGTCCACGAAGATGACTCAAAATTTACTTAAATTAATGTAGCTTCTGACAAATCTTAAGTATGCTTTTCTTGTGGGGAAGCAGAACATGTATCCAGTCATCATCAGTAACAAATTAACTACAGATCAAGAATCTCGCTTGCTAGAGATTCTACAGAAAATCCGCAAAGAACTTGGTTAGAATGTTTCTTATCTTTGAGGGATAAATCTGACCTTGTGTTCACACCATATCTACTTAGGGGATGATTGTAAATTGTCCCACAAATTTTAGAAAACGTTAAGCCTTACTTTCATGATGTCGTCATGAAAAAATTAATGAAATGATTTGAGGTTAGCTTTATTTATCCTATCATCGACTAGAAATGGGTTATCCCATTGCATGTAGTTCCATAGAAATATGAAGTTACGGTGGTTACCAATGACCAAGGAGAGGATATCTCTACGCGAGTACCTACTTCATGGTGCATCAGTGTTGGTTACAGATGCTTGAATTCAACAACCAAAAAGGATCATTTTCCTTTGCCTTTTATGGATCAAGTGCTTGAAAGGTTGGTAGGTAAAGAGTTCTTTTGCTTCTTGGATTTGTACTATGGGTATAACCAAGTGGAAATTGCTCATGAGGATCAAAAGGAAACCACATTCACATGTTCGTTCGATGCTTATGCTTTAAAGCGGATGCCGTTTGGATTATGTAACATGATCGTACATTCGGAACTTGCATGTTGGTTGTTTTCGTAGACATGGTAGGTAGCTTTCTTACGATCATTATGGATGATTTATCAATCTATGGTGATTTATTTAATTACTGTCTTACGTATCTAGACTGAGTACTTACGATATGCCTTGAAGTCAATTTAGTTATATAATGAGAAAAGAGTCACTCCATGATTGCTGAAGGAATTTTTCTGCAGCGTGTCATCTTAAAGCAAGGCAAGGAGGTCGACCTGGCAAAATGGGATTAATTGTGAAACTAGAGCCATCTCGAATAGTTAAGAATGTGATGTAATTTCTTAGGCATGTTGGTTTCCTTAGAATATTCATCAAGGGCTAGAGCAAGATTGCATGACCCCTCACAAAGCTTCCAGGCAAGAAAACTGACTTCATTGTAGATCAGAAGGTTCTCCAAGCCTTTACTCAACTGAAAGAACTTGTCGCTCAAGCAACTGTCTTACAACCGCCTGATTGGTCCCTCCTTTCGAGATAATGAAATTCGCTTCTGATTTCTCCATTGGGGTTGTATTAGGACAAAGAAGAGATAATTTGACCTATCATTATGCTAGCAAAACACTAGATGATGCACATAAGAATTAAATAGTTGCAAAGAAAGAGTTACTAGCAGTTGTTTTCCCACTTGAGAAGATCAGATTCCATCTCCTCGATTCAAAGGTTACTTTTATACTAACCACTGATGAATCTCCATTTCATCACCTTTATTCTATCATTTTGGCCTTAAAAATCCTAGCAAATGCATGTAAATAGCATTAAGTTGTATATAATAGCATTCATTGTTCCTTGTATTTATGGTACATTAAATGAGGTTTTTAATGCCAAAATTATAGAATAAAGAGAAGAAAAGAAAAAGGAATAAAATATTGCAAATATTTTATGACCCTAACCCCGAGACCAAGGCCAGCATGGAATTGGTCGACAAGGAATAAAGTAGGGGAGATAAGGGCCAGTATACAATAAATACCTCATTTATTAATTCATCCATTTATGCATTTTTGACACCTATTTTGTACATAATTATTCATACATCAAATAAAGAAACTTTGTACACGAAAGTTGTAGATAATAATGTGAATAAAAATACAAAATTGAGTTTTTGTAAAAATAATACCCAGTGTACATTTTATACACTGAATAAGAAGCCAAAATCTCAACTTCACAGACCCATATCTTGCAAATAAAAACTCCAAAACACCCAAACTCACCTTTAATTGTATATAGCATTCCATAAACTATTTTATAAAATTGGTTTCATAATTTTTGGAGCTCATATGCAGAAGTTAGGTTTTTGGCCCTTCTTGTATAAAAGACTGAGTAAAATATTCATTTTATTCAGTATTTATTATTTGTACAAAATCATATTTTTAGAATTTTGTAAATAATGTATATAATGCACGTACACATTAAAAATAGAAGGAAACCAGATCTAATTTGCAAAATAAAATAAGTCTATAAATTCATAGACAAAATACCTATGACATGTACCTATCTATAAATAAAAAGGGTTTTAATCCTTGATTCTTTTGCTCTTCTATATTTTTATAATAATATATACATTATACCTAACTCATTTAAAAATACAAAACTAAAATAAGAATCAAGAAAATATAATAAATAAATTAAGTATATAAAATATATAGATAAAACACCTATAAGTATACCTACATACACCTATACCTATTTATTTAAAAATACAAATAAACCTATAAAAATCAAACAAAAATATCTTTATACTCACAAGAATAAATTATAAATTCATAAAATAAGCCAAGAAAATAATAAAAGAAAATAAACCAATTAAAAATAAAATACATAAAAATATATGGAAATACATACCTATACATATTATTCGAATAAAACTATAATAAAACACCTTGAAAAATTCAATAAAAATCACAAATAAATACTACATAAAACAATAAACATTTTTTATTTTATACTCAAAAAATAATAAAATCATCTACTATTTTAAAATAATCAATCTATATTAACCCATGTTGTTTTGTCTTCTAGCGGCCTGCGTGGACCAATCGCAGGCCGCCAAGGGTTGACCTCGGGTCAACTCTTCATACCCCACCTACCCCTCTGACAAGTCACGAGAGGCCCTGTTTCCCCGATTTTTCACGCGATTTTGGTAGCTCGAGGACGATAAGACCCTTCATGAAGATTGTTCCTTGTACATCCAAGAATCACGCCCAATCCCATGCTCCCTTGTACATAGCCCAGATTCGTCATGATTCGCCGGCCAATAAGGGCGCATACTTTGTCTATAAATAAGACCTTCGACTTCCTTCCGCCCTTTGGTCTCCCTTCGGTTGTTTTCCACCATCTTTTCCAGTCCTTTGAGGATCCTTATGACAGGAGGGTTCTCCTGGAAGCTTCAGACGGTCGGAGGAGTCGAGAGGAGTGCCCACGGCCGCCGCTCGCCGGAGGTCCTGCTCCCTGGTCGCCAACCAGGTATAAGAGCTGATTTCTTCTCGTTTTTAGCTTAGTTTTAGTTTTTACTTTGTAGTTTAGCTTTTAGAGTAATCAGTAGAGCCTCAGGTGCTCGATTAGCCCAAGATCGAAGTTCGCCGGAGTTTAGCTCCGACGAACCTCTCTACCCTGATCGACACGCTATCCGACCCTTCGCTCCACCTCATCTCCTTCCCCTACGCATTCTACACTCAGCCCACGCTTCAGATCAACCAGAGCTCGCCCAGCTCTGTGATTCGAGGTCCCTCTCCTCCACTTCGCCGGACCTCGCCGCCCTCGGCCATTCTCCACCTTTTTACCCTAAACCCCAGGTCGAGGAAGAACCCCTCGAGCCCCTCGTTTGTTTGGTGCAGGTTGGAAGCTGAAAGGAGCCCCCTGGGCCTTGATTCTACCCCCTGCTAGGCTCTAGGACCCCCCGTTCTTTTCCAAGCTCGTTCAACCAATCTAGGGGGTCCTGGACCTTCTGGAGTACCTCGGACGGTGCGCACCCCCTCGCCGGGCGCCTGGGACCCATCAGCAGCAACATGGGGCGCCTGGAGGTGGAGAGATCACCGATCGAAGCCAGGGAAGCCCACAGTTCTTCCCTGTTCTTCGCGAGCAGCAGTCGCCGTTGGATGAAGGGGACGGCTCCAGTTCTAATCAGAACCGTCCATCTAGCGCAAGCCTGGGCCGTGCGATCAGACCTAAGATGCAATCTCGGCCGCAGATCGTCGAAACGGTATCGAGCGCCGAGGGCTCGACACGTGGACAAGTGGCGCGCTCGATGCCGTTGGATCACACGCGTGTTTGGGGGTAAATTTCATATTCGACCCCTCAGCTTTTTGTATTTATAGTTTAACCCCAAAAATAAAAAGTTACTATGTAAATAAATTGTGCAATTTGCAGAAGTCCCCCTGTAGTTTTTATATTTGCGTTTTAGTCCTTAAGCGCCGCACGTGAACACCCACGTGAGGCGCGGAAAATTTTGCAGATAGACCCCGCCGGATCCTTGTATTTATTAAATGGTCTTGGAAATAAAAAGTCACGTGTATTTTTATTGTAATTTTTGCATGAATGCCCTTGCGAAATGTTTTATTTGCAAAAATACCCCTGCTAGGCCTTTTAATTTTTGAATGCTTTGTCTATTTATTTTGTGCACCATATTAATTCGAAAAATATTGCAAAAATAGACTTAAGCTACTGTTGGGTTGAACTTGCATGCCATATTTTTATTTTTTCATTTTGTCTCATTTTTGCATTTATTAAAAATCAAAAATATGTCCTTTATTCACTGTCTAACTAAGAAAATCCCAAAAAAAATACCAAAATGCATTGAAAATTCCAAAAAAAATTCCCTATGGTGTATTTTGAACTATGTTAGTGTCAGTCCAAAAATCCCTAAAAATCTCAAAAGGAAAACCTTAAAAATCCAGAAAGACCCAAAAACTCCAAAAAAATATAAAAACTCACAGAAAAATCAGAAAAATATGAACTCAGGCCTTATTTATGCTACAATTTATTATCTTTATTAGAAAAATAGGGTGGAAAATTTTTTAGGCTTGTAACTATTTTTAATGTCCATTTTTATTACAGCCAGACCTTATTCCCCTGTTTGCTATTATTTAGCTATTTAAAAATACTAAAAATATTCTCAAAAACCCCCCAAAAATCACAAAAACATTAAAATATGATGAAAAACCCAAAAAGACTTTACTCCTTAATTTTTGACTATTTTAAGTATTTTTGTAAATATTATAGTACCACTTTATGTATATATAGGTATTTCCTAAAAAATATATATATATATAAATATATACATTATCTAATTATATTATTGTTATCCATATATATATAATATATAATAATAATAAATAAAATAAAAATATATATATATATATATAATTAATTAAAAACCCACTGCACACAAGGATGACTCATATGCACAAGTAGGAGTATGCATTTTTGTATTGCTCTCTGTGGATCGACCTCTACATGCTTGTTCCCTATACATTCTTTTGGTAGAGTAAATAAAAATTAATTCACATTTCTTTTTGAACTTCATTGATGTATTCTCTTGTTGTGGGTTAATTGCTGATCAACCCCCATAGTCTGCGAGCGGTCGCCGCAACGACACCTTTGTATAATTTATTCATGGTGACCCTCGTGTTGTGTGGGCGGTTATCAGATGGCGCCGTTGCCGGGGAGCAATGAGCATAGCCTAATTAATTTTTGTCATTCTTGTATAAAAGCTTTGATTAATCATTTATTTTTGTGAGCAGCTATTGTTTTTATTGCTATTAATCACCATGCTTCATTTATTTATTTATTGTGATTATGATGTCTGCTCTATTTGATTGACTGAGTTATTCTAATGCAATCTTTTTGTGACTTTGATGCAAGGGACCACCACGCGAGGATGGCTTCCTAGGAGGCCATGGCAGCCGAGCTTGGAGGAGGATGGTTTTCTCTTCTCATGACCATCTGGAGAGAGCACCAAGGAAGCAAGGAGAAGGGCATTAGATAGGATAGACACTTAGGATTATTTTTGTAATTTATGGTAAGAGAGAGACTATTTTGGCATGTAATTAAACAGGACTCTACTCTTCACAATGAGGTCCAGTGCCCGGGTGATTGTTCACCTGGGGGCCTCATCGCGGCTTTTCGAGTTTTCATTGCCTTATTTTATTTTCTTTCCCGAAGTTTTGTGCTTTCCGCCCTTATTTTACTTTGTTTTGTGTGCTTGGAGCCCCTAGATATAGGTTGCTTGACTCGGTAGCTAGGTCCAAACATTAATAAGAATGCATGTTCCTATAGTCTACTTCGCTTGGATCTAGTCAAACTTAAACAAGTCATTAATTTGTCTCTTAGCCCTCTGTGTCGTAGCAAACCCTGTAAAGCGTTTTCTCCTACCCTCAATTTGTTTAGCAGAGGAGGGGTGAGCCAAGACCGGACCTTCTTGGGCTAGAGATGAACGAGCGACTTATGGTTCTTCACGCTAATAGCAGCTAATGTTTAGGGCGATTGTGTGCCTTGCATACCAACATGTAGTTAGGTTTAAAGATTCTGTTTTGCATACCACATGGAGAGAGCTGGGATGAACTGTAAGTCTTCTAACTCAGCATGCATCATTCGGTTCAATGGTGAGATTTCCATCATGGAACCACTTGCACGGCTTTTCCGCTATCTCCCTCTGATTTTGAGCACCTAGGACTTAAATGAAAAACTACGAAAACGTTAGGCGCTGGTATGAAACAGATTCAAAAAAAGTGAAAACCCAAAAATTAAAACAAGGGGACTGCTAAATAAACTTTGACCTTAATTAAAATCTGTAATGGACTATCATTGTACCGGGTTCATAAAGCCCTCATTGTTTTCAGGTACCTTGGAGGGGGACCAAAACCCTACTCCCTTGAGCGAGTGCGACCCCTAAGGATTAAAGCCAAAAACCCAGTCTGCAACTGCCTTGTGTATCGCCTGGATTTCAGAAGTAATGGCGCTTCTATCGTACGTAGGCGAGTAGGACTTGGTCACCAATGGTGACTCTCTGTTGTGAGAGCATCGACCCTGTCCGAAGTATCGAGCATAGGCCACGCCTTCACGGGGGTGTCTGTCTCATCGTCCTGCGTCCGAGTAGGTTCTTGCACGCTCACGGGTGATTCCGTTGCGAGCGAGGACCGAAGTATTGGTTTCGCCTATCGGCTTCCTCTCTCTTTTCTTTTGCTGAGTAGGGATCCAGGAAGGGTTACAAGGACTCCAAAAAGTACAGACTACAGGTTACACAGGAGGAGGACAAGTACGGGATACTCTTCCGGCAGTACTCTCTCTCCTATAGGGTAGCGTACTAAGGACTTGTTATAAGATATGCCTGAAAATCACAACTCTAAAAAAATGAAAAGATAATAAATAGCCGAGCTTTCACGGCTTCACATGGCGTGAGTTGGTGAACCCGATTTTGTATTGTGTTTGTATGGATCTAGATCAAGGTTCAAAGATCAAGTCCCGCGCATTTGCACACGTTTTGTTGTTTCTCCCTTTGACCACCCCGCTCCACCGAGCCTTTCTACTGTTTTACACTCCTTTTATTCCTCGTTGACCATCGTATCATTCTTCCAACAATCCGACATTCTCTTGTGCTTCGCGAAGTTGATCCATGGATGGTTTCGTCGGGACCATGCCGACACCTACATCGATTCCATAGACTCAACTCCGCCAATAAATTCGAGGCGATTCCCGAGAATCCAATCCGGACTTTGCGGATCGGTCTCCAGACTCCTCGTTTTCTACCTTTCTCTTGGCCACCCAATAAACTGGGATCACTTTTGTCCCACTTCCGCCGTTGTGAATGGGGGTCGATTATAGTTTACATCCCTTTTCCATTCACAACATGCTGGGGTAGACTTGAATTCCAGCTTAATCACGGCAGCTGAAAGCTCTTTGCAAGAGATCTGATTCGGAACTATCTCATTCTGCAGATAGAAGCCAGCGCGAGCCCTGGAGACTACTCCGGAATTCATCTCGTCCGACTCAAACCCTGACATGGCTCTAGGAGGAAAGGGCAAGGGTCAGCATCCACCCATACCAGAGGGACAGGTGCCAGATCAGAACCAAGTCAATGCATAGTTGCTGGCATCTATCCAAGCCATACAGCAGCAGCTGACTGAGCAGGCCCTTACACAGACTACTTTCCAGGATATGTTGAATGATGTGATAAACCGCAACGACGGAGGAGGAGGCCGAGGCAGAGGAGGCAGGGGAGGAGGAGGTGGAGGTGGAGGAGGTGGTGATGACCCCAATGATGATCCCGACTTCCAACCACCGCCAAAGCCAACACTTAAAGAAATATACAATCCGGGAGACAGCCAGATGACCGAGTGGATTCTCATTCCACCGGTACACGCTCACTTTGAGCTGAAGCCACAATTCATAGCCCTTCTCCCTGCATTCCATGGCAACACCAACGAAGAGCCATACATTCACCTGCAGCAATTCTCCCGCATTTGCCGCACCACCCACTATCTGAATGTCCCCCTGGACATTGTCAAGATGATGGCTTTCCCCTTCAGTCTACAGGATAAGGCCCTCTATTGGGTCAATCATATGGGAAAGGTCGTGACGACCTGGGAGGAGTTGAAGTCTGCCTTCCTGCACAAGTACTACCCTCTCGGTCGGCTCAACCAGATGCGAGCCCGTATTAGTAATTTCTCCCAAGGGGCACATGAGTCCGTACACGAGGCTTGGGAGAGATTTACTTATCTGCAGGAGAAGTGTCCCCACCACGAGATCCCTAAGACCAGCCTGGTCCAGCATTTCTTCGGGGGACTCAATATTGAAAGTCAAAGTCTCGTGGACGCAGCATGTGGGGGCTCCCATTTCAACAAGGATGAAGATGTTGTCTGGCAGATTTTCGAAGAAATGGCCGAAGGAGAGGCCGCCCTCTCTTCATCCAAGGCGTACCAGAAGCAGCCCCAGATCCTCCAGAAACAAGTTCACATGGCTGCATCCAAAGAAGCAGAGAGAGATGAGAGCTCCAACCTCAGCATCATTGGGGTCCATCTCTCTAAGGTTGATATCATTGAGAAGCGATCACAGGACCTTGAGAAACTCGCTGTGATCGAGAAGAGGACCCAGAACCTGGATAAGCTCGATCAGATCAACAAGCACCTCGAGCTGTTGGCCAGTACGATCAACTCTGTCCAGTCGGCTACACCATCAGACGCTCCCGCTGAGAAGAAGGACGAGCCGCAACCGCAGCATCAGCCTCAGCCGAGCCAGCAGCCTCTGGCAGTCCAGCACGTGTACTACGTGCAGGCGCCTGACCAGGGCCAGCCGCAGCAGCAGATGGTCGTATACCAGCCAGAGTTCCTTTCTATTTCTGATCCAGTTTTCCCACCGCCACCCCTGATCCAAGAAGTCAATGGGGTATGGACGAATGATGCAAAACTGACCCGTCCTCAGGGACAACCCCAGGGTCAGCAATTTGCCAACCGGCAGTACCACCAACCTCAGGGTGGTCGTTTTGGCCAAACCTCTCAACCTAACCAGCGGCCTCCACAGTTTGCACACCAATGGAGGCAGAGTTTTCCTTACCAGCAGCCGCAGTACCGCCACCCACAACCATATCACCAGTATGCGGCTGCTCAGCCTCAACCATACCAGCAGTATCCACCTCCGCCATACCAACAGCTTCAACTTCCTGCTCCGCCATCGCAACACCACCAGCAACAGCATCCCCACCCATCTAACCAACAGCAGCGTGGTTTGCACGCTGAATCTTCGGATGTATCCCCTACTAATCCCACTATGGATTGTCTGGCCCAGCTTATTAAAGGGCTAGCAGAAATGACAAAGCGTCTTGACGACCTGACCGCCACCCGGACCACCATACCGGCTCAGGTCGAAGCAAACCCCAATAATTTCAAGAAAAAAGAGCAGGTAGAATGTAATGTCCTGTCCGTATCTGGTAATGATACTACTGTTTATTCTAATGCTGTTACTCTCAGGAGCGGTAGAGTCTTGCCTCCGCCTGCTACTACAAGTGGGGTGAATAAAGAAACAGGTGGATCGTCATCTTTCGCATCAGCCGTGCCAGCCACAGGGGCGGGTGAGGAGGAAGAGGAAGGAGAAGCCAGTACAGCCGTCGTGCCATACCAGCATCAACCTCAGCCAAAAATACAAAAAAATCAGCAAAAGCAAAATCAACAAAAAGAAGCTAGTAGCAGAAGCGAAGCCGTGCCAGCAATGGAGGAGCCGCCAGCAGCCGCCGATCCCTCGCCAGCCGATGGAGCAGACGCTACCCTTTTTGATCGCCCAGCAGCATCAGCAAGCCAAGATCCACATTGTATTCCTTTTTGTAGTTCTGGTGTACGACATCCTGTGGGCGAAGATTTTGATGTAAATAAGAACTTTGATTTTCCTGATCGTGATGTACATATTCCTTTTCCTCATGCAATTCAAAAATCCAAAAAAATTGCAAAACGAAAAAATGCACTGTCTGATCCAGGTGTTGTGGATATTCTAGATAAATTGACTGTTGAGATTCCCTTATTGAAAGCCGTGGAGTACATGCCAGCTGTGAAGAAAGGACTAAAGGAGGTATGTACCACCAAGCGTCGCCCGTCAAGAAAGAACATACGCCAGCAAGTTGAGAAACATGTCCTCACCTTGGCCACGGTAGCAGCTATCAGTAATCTCCCACATAAAAAGCAAGACACAGGAGCACCTCTTATCAGTTGCGAGATTTTTGATCAGGTCTTCGAGCGCACTCTCTTGGACAGTGGTTCTTCCATCAACCTTCTGCCCTCGTCCATCATGCAGGAATTCGGGCTGGGACCGCTCAAGCAGACACGCATGATCCTTCAGTTTGCTGACCGATCCGTCAAGCGGCCCCGAGGTCTCTTGGAAGACGTGATAGTTAAAGTGCAGGAAATGAAATTCCCAGCTGACTTTGTAGTCCTTGATATGGACTCGCCTGCACCCTTGCTACAGACACCTATCATCCTTGGCAGACCATTCCTTCGTACTTCAGGTGCCGTGGTTGATTACGGGTCTGGGAAGATCACTTTCAGCTCGAACACTCAGCGAATCACGATAAACATGAACAAAGAACCGAATACCGCAACTGATGGGAGTCAGGCCGCATCAGAAGCAGACTGCGACTTCATTGCAGAGATCAGAGACCCCGCCTTATCTTTGGATGATTCATGGACCCGAGAAATCCTCACTCTTGAGGAGGACTTGGAAAGCGCAGTCAGCATATGCTCCGATGATTCTTGGGAGACAGATTCTCAGATGCAGGCGCATCTTCTTGAGCACTCACTCCAGATCGAACATGATCAGCTCAGCGCAGAACCATTCGGTGCATCACCGGGATCTCAACAAGAAGCTGAGGATGGTAAGTATCGCAAGGAAGTACAGTCCACCACCAGCATGGTATCAGACGTGACCGATAAAGTGGACAGATCAAAACCGGAAGTCAAGCCACTTCCTGCAGGCCTGAAGTATGCTTTCCTTGCGGGTGAAGAACAAATGTATCCGGTCATCATCAGCAGCAGGCTGACACCGGATTAGGAATCTCAACTTCTCGAGGTTCTAGAAAAGAACCGCAAGGCACTTGGTTGGAACGTATCAGATCTCCGAGGGATAAATCCAGCTCTGTGCTCACACCACATCTATCTAGAAGAAGATGCTAAGCCATCTCGCGAATTCCAACGAAGGCTAAACCCTAACCTTCGGGATGTCGTCATGAAAGAAATCACGAAGTGGTGTGATGCAGGCTTCATCTATCCTATCTCCAATTCAAAATGGGTAAGCCCGCTGCATGTTGTTCCCAAGAAATCGGGGCTTACCGTGGTTACAAATGAAAAAGGAGAGGAAATTTCTACTTGGGTACCAACCTCCTGGCGGGTGTGTGTTGACTACCGCCGTCTTAATGCAGCAACCAAGAAGGACCACTTCCCCTTGCCATTCATTGATCAAGTTTTGGAGAGACTAGCGGGCAAGGAGTTCTTCTGCTTTCTGGATGGGTACTCCGGGTACAACCAAGTGGCGATCGCCCCTGAGGATCAAGAGAAGACTACCTTCACTTGCCCGTTCGGCACCTATGCCTTCAAGAGAATGCCCTTTGGATTGTGCAATGCACCTGCAACCTTCCAAAGATGCATGTTAGCGGTCTTCGCCGAGATGGTAGGCAGTTTTCTCGAGGTGTTCATGGATGATTTCTCTGTCTACGGTGATGGTTTCAATTCTTGCCTTGAGCACCTAGACCGAGTGCTTCAGAAATGCCGAGAAGTCAACTTAGTGCTCTCATGGGAAAAGAGCCACTTTATGGTCACTGAAGGTATTGTGCTGGGCCATGTCATTTCCAAACATGGCATGGAGGTCGACCCGGCAAAGGTGGATGTCATTTCAAATCTTCAGCCACCTCAGTCAGTTAAGAATGTGAGGTCATTTCTGGGGCATGTGGGATTCTACAGACGATTTATCAAAGATTTCAGCCGCATTGCCCGACCTCTGACAGAACTTTTGTGCAAGGAAACCGAGTTCATCGTTGATCAGCCAGTTCTCCTTTCTTTCAATCAGTTGAAGGAGCTTATCACGCAGGCTCCAATCTTGCAGCCTCCCGACTGGACTCTTCCATTTGAGATAATGATCGATGCGTCAGACTTCGCAGTCGGAGTTGTTCTAGGGCAGAGGAAAGACAAAGCGCCCTACGCCATTCACTATGCCAGCAGAACATTGGATGAAGCTCAAAGGAACTATACAGTGACAGAGAAAGAATTGCTGGTTGTGGTTTTCGCCTTAGAGAAGTTCAGATCCTATTTGTTGGGATCAAAAGTCACAATCTTTACAGACCACTCTGCTATCCGGTACTTACAGCAGAAGAAGGATGCCAAGCCAAGACTGATTCGTTGGATCCTTCTCCTCCAGGAATTCGATCTGGAAATAAAGGACAAGCCTGGAGTTCAGAATGTGGTAGCAGATCACCTCTCCAGAATAGAGCAGCCTAAGTCTCCTCTGAACAATGCACCTATTACAGAAACCTTTCCTGACGAAGCCATATTAGCAGTGGATTCCCTTCCTTGGTATGCAGATATAGTCAACTACCTCGTCTCGGGGGTAACACCATCGGATTGGACGAAGAACCAAAAGAACAAATTTATGTCGACCATCCGCTTCTACCAATGGGACGATCCTCTTTTATTCAGAGAAGGAACAGATTGTATTTGGCGTAGGTGCATCCCTCAGACGGAGCAATTTAGTGTCCTCGAGCATTGTCATTCGCTCGAATCTGGTGGACATCACTCTGGAGATCGGACGGCAGCCAAAGTTCTACAGTGCGGCCTCTGGTGGCCCACCTTATTCAAGGATGCAGCGGAATTCGTCAAAAGATGCATTGACTGTCAGAGATTGAAAGGTACACTCACTGCCAAAGATTCAATGCCTCTGAAGATTATTCAGATAGCCGACGTTTTCGATGCATGGGGTATTGACTTCATGGGACCTTTCCTTAACAGTCAAGGTTATGAGCACATCCTTCTTGCCGTCGATTACGTGAGCCGTTGGGTTGAAGCTATTCCCACCCGAGCCGCCGACAGCAAAACAGTTTGCTAGTTTCTGAACAAGAACATCATTTCGCGGTTTGGGATACCAAAGATTCTCATCTCAGACGAGGGTAGCCATTTTATCAACAGTGAGGTCAAGAAGTTAACGAAGGAGTACGGCATCGATCACCGTGTCGCGTCTCCTTATCATCCGCAGACCAATGGCATGGCGGAGTTATCCAATAGAGAAATCAAGACCATATTGCAGAAACTTGTTAGGCCAAACAGAAAAGACTGGTCTCAACTCTTGGACTCAGCTCTTTGGGCTTACCGTACGGCCTACAAGTCTCCCTTGGGCATTTCGCCCTACCGTCTTGTATATGGAAAACCATGCCATCTGCCCGTGGAATTAATTCACAAATCTTTATGGGCAATCAACAGCTGTAATTTGGACTCACGTAAAAGTGGTCAGAAGAGAAAAGATGATCTGAACAGGCTCTTGTAATTTCGAGACTATGCATACGATAACACCTTGATGTACAAGGAGAAGGTAAAACGCTGGCACGACCGGCACATCAGAAGAAAGACCTTTGACGTTGGACAGAAAGTGTGGTTATTTGATGCAAAGTTGCGGATATTCCCAGGCAAATTAAAGAGTAAGTGGACAGGGCCATTTAGAGTTTGTGAAGTGCGTGACAATGGAAGCATTGCTATATCAGAATTGTCCCCTGACGCACAATCTTTCGTCGTCAACGGCCAACTACTGAAGCCTTACCTCGAACCAGACACATTCCTGGCCGTTGTTGACTCCGTTCAGCTCATGCACCATGATGACATCTCTACAGCACCCTGACGTACTTTGTCCTAAGTATAGGGGGAGACAATCTGAGCACGATCAATATATTCCCACCCTTGACCCTCCCTGCTTTTTGTACAGTCTGCTATACTTCGGATCCTTCGATCCTAAGTATAGGGGGGACGGTCAACTTCTCATTCATTTATTTCATTCATATTTATTCTTTAGATCTGTCTATACTCAGTACGAGTTATGTCTTTGCATTTTCCTTTCGATCTATGAGGACATAGCTCAAGCTAAGTATAGGGGGGTCGTATATACCATGTATATACTAAAAGCCATAACTCATACTGAAAAATAAAATATCACTACAACACAAAATAAAATGTAAAAAGTACCTTTACAATAACGAAAGATGATTGTGAATTCCTCAGACTCATTGTAATTGTACTGACTATTGAGTCAGAAAAGTGTTTTGTACGAAATATTTTCCTTTGAAAAATCTCGTGAAATTTGTTTGAAAATAGCGTGAACAAGTATTCAACGTTTGAAAAATTAGTTTGTGTGTAAAACCTATTTTCTTTGAGTGAAAGCAAAAACTTTGTGAAAATTAATGTGCGAATGATTGTGAAAATTTGATTGTCAAAAATTGTTTTGAAAAATCTACCTATGTTGTGTGAAACATTTGTAAAAGGATTTTCAAATGCGTGATCATGTTTGCAAAATTATTTTGGATTAGAGTTTTCGAAAACCCTTGTGAAAATGATTCTCGAGTAAGTCTGAGGAATCCGCACAAAAATCTCTCATTTGTAAATAAGGAATAAGCCAAATAAAATTTATAAGAACTGAAACCATATTGTACATCAAAAACAGTTTTCTTCTTTTGTATCTACTGATTAATAAATCAGATACCTATACAGTATGATTTGAAAAATAGTGTGACCAGTCTTGAAAAATTTGATGTGAAATGATTTCAAATGTGTGAAACTGTGTTGATTGCAAAACTTTTCTTTGTGTGAAAGAAAGGATTTCAAAAACCTATGTGCAAATATTTTGAAAAATGCTTGTAAAAATTATTGTGGAAATTGTATACATACATATAGTGTGAAAAATCTTTGCAAAAATAGTTTTCAAATGTGTGTAAATGATTGCAAAAATTATCGTGTACTATAGTTTGCAAAATTATTTTCAAAAAGTTAATAAGAACACCATTGCAGATACTAGTAAATCAGAAACAAGACACATACAATTCTTTCTGTACATACCCAAATAAACTATTTCATTCACACCTAAAGTTGCTAAAAATTCCTAAATTTTGAAAATAAAGCAGCACGCCCGTGTAAATAAGTGTATATACTTTTGGAATATTTTCAGTTCGTATTTCCTGTGCAGAAATTCTTTTTGTAAAAACATTCTTTGATCCTTTCAAATTTTTGTGAAAAATTGTATCATTCATTGTGCATAGCATAAGCATACCATTCATATGCTTTTTGAGTGAAGCTTGATGATTGAATCAGTCTAAGAAAGTCTCAAATTGGAGCTCAGTTAGACCTTACCGCACTTAATTGCACTGGAACCTTAGGGGAACTAGGTTTAAGGTACTTCAAGTCTATACAGACTTAATTCTTTGAGAAATCAGGGCTGGGTTCAAGTCACCTCAGTGGACTAACTGGAACTTTTCGAGACACACGTACGACTCTTGTCGACCGTGATCTAACTTGGACACCTGCACCTTTCACTTGGCTCAACTCAGTTGGAGTGGTGAGGGGGTTGGATTTGCCAGTCTGAGACGCACACGAGTGGAAACATTCGTCCTCGTCTAGGGAGGGAAGTGCACCCCAACCGGATCCAATAGCAATGAGGTCTAAAGACAGGAGATTGTGGGTTGCGATAAAGCTTCAAAAGAGGGATAGTCCACTGGCTCAAGAGGAAAAACTCCTTATGTAAATGCTGCTGTGAATAGTATGTTGAAAAAAAAAATGGTCAGGCCTGTACAAAAATAAAATGCCTGCAAAGTATGTACAAAGTCAATAAGCAAGCTTGAGCTCCAAAGTCAGATATGTAAGCCTGCAGCTGGATGACTTGACTACACTGGTCTTGCATCCTGGGATAGGTTGCTACACTGGCTACCATCCATTCTTCTCTTCACCCCCTCCTCTTGAGCTGGTTGCCACTTGAA
Organism: Ottelia alismoides; assembly: GCA_037367405.1. Taxonomy (NCBI): domain Eukaryota; kingdom Viridiplantae; phylum Streptophyta; class Magnoliopsida; order Alismatales; family Hydrocharitaceae; genus Ottelia; species Ottelia alismoides. The sequence goes on along the minus strand of JAZKJV010006542.1, from coordinate 19,137 downwards.
CTTAGAAGGGAATACCCTGCTCCTCGAGGAAAGAGCTGCTGGATTGGGGAATCATTGGGTTGTCATTCTGGAGAAGTCAGTTCCTTTATCATTTCAGTTGGGGAGAGCCACTATCACTTACACTGTACAAGTCAGCTTCATAGTTATAAGAGTTTGCGTATGATGTAGACTGGTTCTAACCCGGCTGTTGAGGTAGGTTGAACCGAGTCCTGTGACTATCGAAGGCTGTTGTATTTTAAGAGCTGGTTCCCGACTAGGTCCCCCACACATTCACACCCAAGGTCTGACAGGAGCTCCAAATTCAGACTTTGTAGGGACATGCATTGCACTGAAAGCATCCTTATTCACTCTATATTTCTTTCATTTTCCTTTTTCTTTTCTGTATTCTTTTTGTACTTATTGCATAAGTGTTTGCTAGGGACTAGCAAAGGCAAGTATAGGGGGGTGATGAATCTCCATTTCATCACCTTTATTCTATCATTTTGGCCTTAAAAATCCTAGCAAATGCATGTAAATAGCATTAAGTTGTATATAATAGCATTCATTGTTCCTTGTATTTATTGTACATTAAATGAGGTTTTTAATGCCAAAATTATAGAATAAAGAGAAGAAAAGAAAAAGGAATAAAATATTGCAAATATTTTATGACCCTAACCCCGAGACCAAGGCCAGCATGGAATTGGTCGACAAGGAATAAAGTAGGGGGAGATAAGGGCCAGTATACAATAAATACCTCATTTATTAATTCATCCATTTATGCATTTTTGACACCTATTTTGTACATAATTATTCATTCATCAAATAAAGAAACTTTGTACATGAAAGTTGTAGATAATAATGTGAATAAAAATACAAAATTGAGTTTTTGTAAAAATAATACCCAGTGTACATTTTATACACTGAATAAGAAGCCAAAATCTCAACTTCACAGACCCATATCTTGCAAATAAAAACTCCAAAAGACCCAAACTCACCTTTAATTGTATATAGCATTCCATAAACTATTTTATAAAATTGGTTTCATAATTTTTGGAGCTCATATGCAGAAGTTAGGTTTTTGGCCCTTCTTGTATAAAAGACTGAGTAAAATATTCATTTTATTCAGTATTTATTATTTGTACAAAATCATATTTTTAGAATTTTGTAAATAATGTATATAATGCACGTACACATTAAAAATAGAAGGAAACCAAAACTAATTTGCAAAATAAAATAAGTCTATAAATTCATGGACAAAATACCTATGACATGTACCTATCTATAAATAAAAAGGGTTTTAATCCTTGATTCTTTTGCTCTTCTATATTTTTATAATAATATATACATTATACCTAACTCATTTAAAAATACAAAACTAAAATAAGAATCAAGAAAATATAATAAATAAATTAAGTATATAAAATATATAGATAAAACACCTATAAGTATACCTACATACACCTATACCTATTTATTTAAAAATACAAATAAACCTATAAAAATCAAACAAAAATATCTTTATACTCACAAGAATAAATTATAAATTCATAAAATAAGCCAAGAAAATAATAAAAGAAAATAAATCAATTAAAAATAAAATACATAAAAATATATGGAAATACATACCTATACATATTATTCGAATAAAACTATAATAAAACACCTTGAAAAATTCAATAAAAATCACAAATTAATACTACATAAAACAATAAACATTTTTTATTTTATACTCAAAAAATAATAAAATCATCTACTATTTTAAAATAATCAATCTATATTAACCCATGCTGTTTTGTCTTCTAGCGGCCTGCGTGGACCAATCGCAGGCCGCCAAGGGTTGACCTCGGGTCAACTCTTCATACCCCACCTACCCCTCTGACAAGTCACGAGAGGCCCTGTTTCCCCGATTTTTCACGCGATTTTGGTAGCTCGAGGACGATAAGACCCTTCATGAAGATTGTTCCTTGTACATCCAAGAATCACGCCCAATCCCATGCTCCCTTGTACATAGCCCAGATTCGTCATGATTCGCCGGCCAATAAGGGCGCATACTTTGTCTATAAATAAGACCTTCGACTTCCTTCCGCCCTTTGGTCTCCCTTCGGTTGTTTTCCACCATCTTTTCCAGTCCTTTGAGGATCCTTGTGACAGGAGAGTTCTCCTGGAAGCTTCAGACGGTCGGAGGAGTCTAGAGGAGTGCCCACGGCCGCCGCTCGCCGGAGGTCCTGCTCCCTGGTCGCCAACCAGGTATAAGAGCTGATTTCTTCTCGTTTTTAGCTTAGTTTTAGTTTTTACTTTGTAGTTTAGCTTTTAGAGTAATCAGTAGAGCCTCAGGTGCTCGATTAGCCCAAGATCGAAGTTCGCCGGAGTTTAGCTCCAGCGAACCTCTCTACCCTGATCGGCACGCTATCTGACCCTTCTCTCCACCTCATCTCCTTCCCCTACGCATTCTACACTCAGCCCACGCTTCAGATCAACCAGAGCTCGCCCAGCTCTGTGGTTCGAGGTCCCTCTCCTCCACTTCGCTGGACCTCGCCGCCCTCGGCCATTCTCCACCTTTTTACCCTAAACCCCGGGTCGAGGAAGAACCCCTCGAGCCCCTCGTTTGTTTGGTGCAGGTTGGAAGCTGAAAAGAGCCCCCTGGGCCTTGATTCTACCCCCTGCTAGGCTCCAGGACCCCCCGTTCTTCTCCAAGCTCGTTCAACCAATCTAGGGGGTCCTGGACCTTCTGAAGTACCTCGGACGGTGCGCACCCCCTCGCCGGGCGCCTGGGACCCATCAGCAGCAACATGGCGTGCCTGGAGGTGGAGAGATCACCGATCGAAGCCAGGGAAGCCCACAGTTCTTCCCTGTTCTTTGTGAGCAGCAGTCGCCGTTGGATGAAGGGGACGGCTCCAGTTCTAATCAGAGCCATCCATCTAGCGCAAGCCTGGGCCGTGCGATCAGACCTCAGATGCAATCTCGGCCGCAGATCGTCGAAACGGTATCGAGCGCCGAGGGCTCGACACGTGGATAAGTGGCGCGCTCGATGCCGTTGGATCACGCGCGTGTTTGGGGGTAAATTTCATATTCGACCGCTCAGCTTTTTGTATTTATAGTTTAACCCCAAAAATAAAAAGTTACTATGTAAATAAATTGTGCAATTTGCAGAAGTCCCCCTGTAGTTTTTATATTTGCGTTTTAGTCCTTAAGCGCCGCACGTGAACACCCACGAGAGGCGCGGAAAATTTGCAGATAGACCCTGCCGGGTCCTTGTATTTATTAAATGGTCCTGGAAATAAAAAGTCACGTGTATTTTTATTGTAATTTTTGCATGAATGCCCTTGCGAAATGTTTTATTTGCAAAAATACCCCTGCCAGGCCTTTTAATTTTTGAATGCTTTGTCTATTTATTTTGTGCACCATATTAATTCGAAAAATATTGCAAAAATAGACTTAAGCTACTGTTGGGTTGAACTTGCATGCCATATTTTTAATTTTTCATTTTGTCTCATTTTTGCATTTATTAAAAATAAAAAATATGTCCTTTATTCACTGTCTAACTGAGAAAATCCCCAAAAAAATACCAAAATGCATTGAAAAATTCCAAAAAAAATTCCCTATGGTGCATTTTGAACTATGTTAGTGTCAGTCCAAAAATCCCTAAAAATCTCAAAAGGAAAACCTTAAAAATCCAGAAAGACCCAAAAACTCCAAAAAAATATAAAAACTCACAGAAAAATCAGAAAAATATGAACTCAGGCCTTATTTATGCTACAATTTATTATCTGTATTAGAAAAATAGGGTGGAAAATTTTTGAGGCTTGTAACTATTTTTAATGTCCATTTTTATTACAGCCAGACCTTATTCCCCTGTTTGCTATTATTTAGCTATTTAAAAATACTAAAAATATTCTCAAAAACCCCCCAAAAATCACAAAAACATTAAAATATGATGAAAAACCCAAAAAGACTTTACTCCTTAATTTTTGACTATTTTAAGTATTTTTGTAAATATTATAGTACCACTTTATGTATATATAGGTATTTCCTAAAATATATATATATATATATAAATATATACATTATCTAATTATATTATTGTTATCCATATATATATATAATATAATAATAATAAATAAAATAATATATATATATATAATTAATTAATTAAAACCCACTGCACACAAGGATGACTCATATGCACAAGTAGGCGTACGCATTTTTGTATTGCTCTCTGTGGATCGACCTCTACAAGCTTGTTCCCAATACATTCTTTTGGTAGAGTAAATAAAAATTAATTCACATTTCTTTTTGAACTTCATTGATGTATTCTCTTGTTGTGGGTTAATTGCTGATCAACCCCCATAGTCTGCGAGCGGTCGCCACAGCGACACCTTTGTATTATTTATTCATGGTGACCCTCGTGGTGTGTGGGCGGTTATCAACCACTCTGCTCTCAAGTGCCAACAATAGAAGAAGGATGTTAAGTCACATTTACATAGATGGATCCTTCTCCTCCAAGAGTTTCACTTGGAAATTAGAGATAAATTTGAAGTTAAGAATGTGGCATATGACCATCGATATAGAATTGAATGCACAAATACTCCCTTAAGCAATGTGCCAATTACAGAGACCTTTCCTGATGAATTTATTCTCAGATTGCTTGTCTCCCCTAGCATGCTGATATTTTGAACTGTCTCATTTCTAAGAATGTTCCACAATACTGGATAAGAGTAAAGAAGGACAAATTTTTGTCTGATATTCAATTCTACCAGTGGGAAGATCCATACCTTTTTAGGGAAGATGCATATTGCATTTGGTATCGATCCATTCCTCTGGAGGAATACACTAGTATCCTTGAGCATTGTCATAAGCTCGAATCTGGAGGACAACATTCTAGAAGAAGAACAACAATGAAAGTATTACAATGTGGACTTTGGTGGCCCACATTATTCAGGTATGTTGTAGCTTATGTAAAAGACTACATCGATTGTCAAAGAATGGGAGGAACCCACGATGAATCTGCGATTCGTCATCATTATTCATTTATTTTAGCTTAAAATCTCATATAAAACACATGTATATAACACTAACTCCATATTCTTACTAAATTGCATTTGTGTGTAAATATTGTACACTTCTTACAATTTTAACCTTAAATAAATAAAGAAAGAAAGAAAGAAAAAAAAGAAAAGTAGGAAGATTGTATATATGTAATAGATACAGGCTGACCCGAACCACGAAAGAAGGTCAAGACTTGACCTGATCGATCAGGAATAAAGTAGGGGGAGATAGAGTCCTTAATCAGGAAATCCAAAAAAAATTGTGTTGTATATATTTGTATACTACATTATCTTATTTGTACCTGAATTGACCTTAAATAAAATAACTTTCAAAACCAAAGTTTTAAATAAAAATGTGTTCTGATTAATAAAAATAGTTGCACAATTAAATCATGTACATAATAAAAGAAACCACACCTGGAAAAAAGCCACTAAGTAATAATTAAAAGACCAATTCCGGCTCCATATGAACTCAAATAGAACCAAATTCACTTCCACTGTATTATAAATAAAATTAACTGCAAAATGGTTGCGATTTCATAATTTTTGGAGTTACGGGTGAAAAGTTGGTTTTCCGGGGTGGTATGTGTAATTTTCCCATGTGTTTGTACATATTGTATTTTGTAAATATTTTTACTAATTATTTAAAATAAAAATAAAAATAAATAATTTAAAACAGAAAAAGCTAATTTCCTTATTTAACTATTTATATAATGTACCACTATGTATATAGTATATGTATATAGTTGTTATTCTTAATTAACCACCATAAAAAATAAAAAAATAGCATTTTTAATTTAAATAAATAAAGTGAAAAAAATTCAAAAAAATAGTTAATTTTTACTTTATCTCACTTCAATTTTCATCTCTCTTATCTCTTAAACCAAATATCAAAAAATTCAAATTTCATTCTCTATCTTTTCTTTTATATGGCTCCTACTCCATCATTCCAACATGATCAATCTTTGGTGAGAGGAGCCCGATTTCTGAGAGTCTTCTTATCGCAGAAGAGTGCCTAGCCTCTGAGCCGTCAGGTGACAGCGCGTCGGCCTTCGTCGAGGTGATTAGGGTCTTTTGCGCTCCTAAGGTGAGATCCATCATTTTCTTCTTATTTTCATCTAGATTAACCTTAGTTTCTATTTTCGCTATTTATTTTGTCGTCATTTTTTTATCTAGATCTTAGGATCACCACTCATGATTTAATCCACCACCGACTCGATTTTTCAACTCACTTTCTCGATCTCTACGCATTCTTTTCTACCTATCACGATCCCTCAACTCTGACCACGCACGGTTGTCAGAGACTCGGATTCGATTCTTCCATTTCACCGGATCCTTATTCACGAATTCTATTTTGATTTGGAGCTGAGTCATCATGCTCGCTCCCTAATTTGTTGATAAATAAAAATTTTAAGAAAAATTAAAAAATATATATCCATTCTTTCTCTCTAACATTTGTTTTGCAGGATCATCTAAAAATAAAAAAATAAAAAAAAAACATTTTTTATCTGATTTTAATTTCTCTATTTCGATTTTCTAAAAAAAAATCCTTTCTCGCTTTCTGTATCTATAATTAGAAATAAAAAAAATCCACGCGGGACGTCCGCTGTGTCACCACCCCTTCCACCTGCCGCTCCACCACGGGCAAAGATCTGCAGCCCACGCCAACTGTAGTCTAGCCCGCTCTCCACCGGCCATCCACCTCGCTGCCAACCTGGGCTTGTCACCTGGCCATCTTCTCCACAACCGCCGCCCACGACCGCCGTTCGCCACCAACTGTAGCCCCAGCGTGCAACTCCAACAGCCCTCCAGTACAACAGTCGTCGACCGCCACGAGCGCGGTCGCGCCGACCCTCCTCCGCGCACGAGCCAGCGCCTCCGCCGTGGGCATCATCTATAGTGTGCGCCTCCTCCCTCTACCCGTACAGCCGCATCAGCGGCGTCTTCTGACCTCCACCTCCCACATGCGCCGCAACGCCCGCGGCGGCTCCACCGCCCTTCATCTAGTGCTTCTCCAATGCCATCACGAGGCAGCCCGCAACTCCAGCTCCCACCGCAGACTCCGACCAGCGCCGCCTTCAAACCCTCGACCGACTCTAGATCTGAAGGGGTGATGACCTCCTCCACTCCCTTTGGTAGCTTGAAAACGAAGGGACAGAAACCCTAGGTTTTTTATTAAAGTATTGGGAAAATTGCAACAAATCCCCTAGAGGTTTCGCCAATTGTAGAAACGTCTCCCTCCTTCATCCCGTTATGTGCTTTACACGCAATTAGTGGGTAATTTGCATCCCCCCATTTTATTTCTATTATTTATTGAATACAACAACTTCAACTATTTGCGTTTAAGTTCATGTGCTTCCAGATAATAATTGCTTTCTCTCTTTGAATGAAATAAATGTCTTTCATGTTCTAAACATCTCCAAAAAATTGTATAAGTACTTGTTGTAGTGTTTTACATTATATGAAATTTTCATCACATTTTAGTTTCATTTGATATTTTTTAAAATTCAAAAACATGTCTTTTTGTATGCTTGAAATTTGAATATTTCTAAAAATCAAATATTGCTCTAAATATTCTGAAAAATTAAAGTAGTTTTATTTTATTGTCTTTTATTTCCTGTCCGAATTTAAAGCATTAACTCTTCTTAAAACCCAAAAAAAAAGAAATATACTAAAAATCTTATAAAAATCATAAATAATTCTACAAAAATCCAAAAATCATAATTTTAATTCTTGCTTGTAGGTATTTGTCACTGATTTATCATAAAAATAACTACCAGGAATTTTAGGCAGTTAAAATATTTTTAAGTTGCAAATTACTCCAGGATGTGGACTATTTTTCATTTTTGTCATTGTTTGATTTTTATAAAAATACAAAAACATCCGAAAATTCTACAAAATTTTCAAAAAATATTTCAAAATCTTTTAAACCCAAAAATATTTTTATATGGATTTTTCTGGTCAATATTGATATAACTAAAAAATACAAAAAGATTTTGTTGTGTGTAGTTCTACTTTTGTGCATATTTTTTTATTTAAAAAAGGCAAAATTAAAATCAATAAAATTTAAAAAATCAGAAAATAAAAAATACAAGTAAAAAAATTTAAATAATTAAAAAAAGAGAAAATTTCCACAAAAACCAAGGATAGTTTGCCTTTGAGATTCCTACTTTTTCTTTTAGTTGATTTTTTTATTAATTGAATAACCCTCGGGAATTGTAGCCTCCATGAGTTCGATCATGTCTGCTATATAGGTAAATAAGTAGCAAAAATTTCTCTTGCTCCACTTTATTTTCTGTAATTATTTTGAAGCAAGAGAAGAGAAAAAAATTATTTGTTCGTTGATGTTTAATTGGGTTGCAACGACTTGTTCATGAATCAAATAATTAAAACCCCAGAAAAGCTCAACAAACAAAATGGCACCATTGCTTGGGAGGCATGTCGAGGGTAGTTAGGTTTCTCTTTTGACCTGCTATTCTTGGTTGTACATATTTGTTTATATTTTACCGCATTTTTCATTGTTCATATTCACTGCTCATATTTCATAATTGTGCTTCTTACACATTCTCTCTTTTCTTTTTTATGTGAGGGCCCGCTGAGTGAAGGAGGCGATCCTAGGAGAGCCAAAGCACCCAAGCAACGTGGAGGCGGCTTTATTCTTCACTGAACAGCTTGATAGCGTGAGAGGAGGAGAAGATTGAAGGAGACTAAAAAAGATTTTTTTTCTCTTTTATTTATTCTATCATTTGAACTCTTGTAAACAGACATTCATTTGTTGCGGGGTCTGTTTCGCCAAGTGCCGGTGCACTTGGGGGACCTCACCGGTTTTGTTTTCCTCGCCTTATTTTTCTTTGTTTCATGCGGATTTCGTGAGCTACCTCTTGATTGCTTCAACTAATTGCTTGAGTCAGGTAATTAATTAGGTCCAAACACCCTAAACAATAATTTCTATACCTGTAGAGTAGAGCATAATTTGGACTTATTCAAATTAACTTATTCTTGCCCATTAATAGAAGCTATCATATAAGACGGTTCACTTGCATCACATAGGATAGTTTACTTTTCTTTATTTAAATTCTGCGCGGATCACTTGCATGTAGAGTGCTAGCAACAAGGTACACATCTCTAACCCTTGCATGCATCATTGTGTTTAATCACGCATTGGCATTTCCGATCTCCTTCCTTGTTTTCACTCACATAAGTTAAAAAGGAAATTGTACACTCGGTAGGTGATTCTTTGAAAATATTTTAACCAAGTGGCAACTGCCTAAAATATGGGACTATTAAAGAAAACTCGACCCTAAAATAAATACAAGGAAAAATCATTGTCTGGGAAGAGTAACCCCCTCATTGTTTGGTTTGTATGTAGCAAGAGATCGACCAACACACTAGGATAGAATCACGCCCAAACTCTTTTCAGGCTACTGTCCTGGGATAGTCGTTCTCCAGTGAGGATCTGTCTACTAGCCAGTAAAGCGGCCCACGACATCCTTAACAGATTGAATTGATCGGGTAGCCGGTAAACGATCCGCAATTCATACTGGCTGGGAAAGATATAGCTTTGGGATTGGGCCAGTCTCCTGGAGCATTGGGTTCCTAACAGCTCGTTTTAATCGCTCTGATAGATTGTATTCTCACCAAACTCTAAAATTTATAAGATAATTTGCCGAACCTTCACTATCTTCACATTGAGTTGAGTTGGTGAACTGGGGGTTTGTATTGTGTTTGATTGCTTATGTGCATACTCGATCATTCTATGCATTTGCGCCTTTTTCTCCATATCTTTTGACATGACCCTCATGCTCTCCTGATCCCGTCTTTTGTTTCAGGGATGCCGACTGGAGTTACTTTAATCCGATCTTCGCGGACTTCTCGCACTCTCCAAACGATCCACCTTCCATTTTCCAGGAGGATTTTCCTCCTGATTTTTGTGCATATCCGCCTAACCCATAATTTTAGGAGTCGGAGGAATTTGATTCTCACCCACCCTCATTTAACCCACCCGATCCTAGGATTTTGGAGTCACCTTTCATGATTTCCACATTTGAGACACTGAACCAGATGATGAAGCATATGAATTCGAGGATTAGCAATCTATTTATCATAAATGAGAGACAGAACACTGCTCAACTGTTTGAGGATGTGGATTCACTTGAGGATAATCATGAGAGCTTACAATCACCCAAAATACAAAAAATGAGAAAATTTTAAAAATCCAAAAAGATTCTGGGAGACACATTATTGATTCATTTTGTGAGGAGAGGACTCGAATGACTGATCATTTAGCCACACATATATTAACATCATGTCCCAACCTCGACCCCGAGGATGCCACTATAAAGACCGCTCTTGGCAATCCTTGTGTAAATGCTGATTTCGATCTCCTCCCTTGTGTGGAGGAAGTCAAAAAATTCAAAAAAATGTTGACTGAACCCGAAGTGTTGGCCACTATTCATGAGATCATTGAAGCCCCACATCAACAAGCCATGACCGATTTATCTACTCCTCAACACAAGAAGAGAAAGTGAAGGATATGATCTTAGTGTCACATCTTGACCATGGCCACTACATATGCCATCTTGTACCGACCACATTTTAAGAAAGGGAACACTGCCACCCCTCTTGTGAGTTGCTCCATATGTGAATATTCTTGTGATAACACTCTTCTTGACGACGGTTTTCAATCACTATAATACCCTTCTCTAAGGTACAGACTCTTCATCTTGGGCCTCTCAAGAAAACCAGGATGATAGTGCAATTTGCTGATTGATCTATTAAGAGGCCGAAGGGTATTCTAGAAAGTGTTGTCATTCTTATTTAGAGCTTGAACTTCACTTTGGATTTTGTCGTGCTGCCCATGGAGACCTCCACCCCTGTGGAGCACCCTCCAATCATCTTTGGACGACCTTTCCTCGCATCCGTGGGAGTCGTTATTGATTATCGATCAGGAGAGATTCGCTTCCGTTCTGATGCGGGGAGCGATGTGTTAATCACTACACCCACTACTGGCCAGAGACTTGCATCCCATGAGAGCCCGCCCGTGTTAGCCAACCCCAAGGAATTTGACCTCGATAATAATATCAGAGATTCTTGTTATATGTTGGATGATAATGAAACCCAAGAATTCCTCTTCAACGAGGAAGACTCGAAAAGCATAAACCTTGAAGTTCCCCCTTCTGGTACATGGAGATGCATTGATGACATCCACGGGATTTACATGATAGACACTCTAGAGCAGAAGGAAGATTCTGAGACTAGACAGAACAAACATGATTTGACTACTTCCGCTAACGAGTCCGTTCCTATTCACCCTGATTCAAATGAGACCGATCATGCCAAATTTGATTTGATTGCTTTTATAAAGTAATTTGGGACTTTTCATAAAGATGATGATCCAGTAGAGGTTGGTTAGGCTAAAATTGATCCTACTTTTTCAGATAATGATTTCGAGCCATTTTACATTGTTGTTTGCGAGACTTCCCAAGCAGGACATGACCTCCCTACTTCCAATAACCGATTCGTGCCTGCACACTCTGAGACTGCTGAGGATACATTCTTGGTCGATCATGATCAGTTCATATCTAATGATAATCCAAATATCAACCTACACGTTGTCAAATCCATACCTCAGCGGTCCCAGAAGAAGGTTCGTTTTTGACCTTCTTGACCTTTGTAGATCCACTCCTTTTGTAGATCCTTTCATTTCATTCTTTCTTCTTCCGTTTTATCATTCACCCCTTTTCTATGTATGTGTATATGCTATACTTAGGATGTTCTTTATCCTAAGTATGGTAGGGTGAAGGATTTGTGTTGATCATATCCGTCTTGTTCATCACTCTTGTTGTTGCCTGTACTTAGGGATACTCTAGCCTAAGTATAGGGGGGTGATGTTGTTCATATTGTCTTTTTATTTTTTAGTTTGTACATTCTCTTTATCGGTTTTCCTTTTGTACAGTCTACTATACTTGGGATTACTTGATCCTAAGTATAGGGGGGATCACCAGCTTCTCTTCTTTTTATTTTTTCCTTGAGTCATTGTAGCATAGGAGTCCTTTCACTTTTCTATACATAGCACGAGTTATGTCATTATTTGCTGCTCTCTGATCATAATGAGGACATAGTTTAAGCTAAGTATAGGGGGGTATCGTATATATATGGTATATATACTTTAGACATAACTCGTACTTCTAATTTCTTTTGGGGGGATATGTATATAATTTTGTAAAATCAACGTGTGTAAAAAAACAACAAAATAAAACAAAACAGAACAAAACAAACAAAAAAATAAAAACAAACAAAAAAATTCTTGTATATACTTGTATATATTTTTTACTAAACCTTTTTCCTTTCTGAAAAAAACTACAAATCTATAAAAACTTGCATAATTCAAAAAAAAACTTCCTTTTACATCTGCATTTTTCTCAAAAAATCCACAAAAAATTCAAAATTAGAAATTTGTTTTAAAAAAAATGTTCTTTTCACATGTGCATAATTTTTTCAAAAAAAAACTTTCTTTGCATTGTTCATATTTTCTTGCATTTGCTTGTGCATTTTTCAGGATAGTATTGACATTTAATCTAAATTTGGAATAAAATTGAAGAATGGAGCTTAGTTGGGCCTTAATCCACTTAATTTCAGAAGAACCTTATAAGAAATAGAATTAAGACTTTTCAGGTCCTAGTGACTTAATTCTTTGAGTTCATAAGACTATGTTCACATGTCATCTTGATTAGTCTAAGTAGAACATTTAACAACACAAGCATGATTCTTTCAGACCGTGGCTTATCTTGGACAAGCACTCTATACGTCGCTCTTCATGGATGAGGTAGTGAGGAGGCAGAATCTATTGGCTTGAGGTAGCATACGAGGGTAGTACATCTAGGCGGAACCTCTTGTCTTCCTCTAGGGAAGGAAGTACATCTCAACCTAGTCTAGCGATGTTGAGGTCTAAAGATAGGATGTTGTGGGGTTGTAATAATGCTTCAATAGAGGGATAGTCTACTGACTCAAGAGGAAAAACTCCTTATGCACATGCTGCACCTTGTATATGCTTTCAAAAGAAAGTATGGAAAAATGAAGAATCTCCAACAGTGGACATGCCGGATTGAAAAGTAAAATGCCTGCCGGGGTGTATATACAAGGATAAAAAATCAATAAGAACTTCAAAGACAACTTTTTGTAAGCTTGCAGCGGATGACATGGCTACATTGGTCATGCATCCAAGGATAGGTAGCTACACTGATTACTGTCCATTCTTTTCTCCATCCCCTCTTCTTGAGCTGGTTGTACTAGAACATAGAAGGGAATATCTCCGCTCCTCGAGGAAAGAGTTGCAAGACCGGGGAACTAGAGTTACCTTGTTGAGGGAGGCTGTTTCTTTGCTACTTTTAAGATGGGGAGCTATACTTCACTTACATTGTACAAGTAAAGATTCATAGTCACAAGAATTTGTGTATGTAGACTTGCTCTGACCTGACTGTTTAGGTGACCTGAATAGGAGTCATGTGGAACATAGAGTCTGTTAGGTTTTAAATCCATCTCCCATTAAGGTTCCCACACACTAATAATCCAAAGGTCTGACATAGCTCCAAACTTAAATTTTATGAAGATAAGTTTAATACTTATTATTATCCTAATTTCTTTATTTTCCCTTTCTTTTTCTTTTTTATTCACTTATTCTTTCAAATAAGTGTTTGCTAAGGGAGTAGCAAATGTAAAGCATAGGGGGATGATGAATATGTGATTCATCATATTTATTCATTTATTTTAGCTTAAAATCGCTTATAAAAGACTTGTATATAACACTAACTCCATATTCTTACTAACTTGCATTTGTGTGTAAATATTGTATAATTCTTACCATTATAACCTAAAATAAATAAAAAAATAAAGAAAGGAAAAATAAAAAAAGAAAATAAAAAAAGAAGAATGTATATATATAATAAATAGAGGCTGACTCGAATCCGGAGAGAAGGTCAAGACTTGACTTGATTGACCAGGAATAAAGTAGGGAGAGATAGGGTCCTTAATCAGAAAATCCAAAAAATGTGTGATGTGTATATTTCTATACTACACTATTTTATTTGTACCTGAATTGACCTCAAATAAAATAACTTTCAAAACAAAAGTTGTAAATAAAAATGTGTTCTAAATAATAAAAATAATTGCATAATCAAATCATGTACATAATAAAAGCAACAACACTTGGAAAAGCCACTAAGTAATAATTGAAAGACCAATTCCGGCTCCATATGAACTCAAATTGAACCAAACTCACTTCCATTATATTGTAAATAAAATTATCTTTAAAATGGCTGTGATTTCATAATTTTTGGAGTTAAGAGTGAAAAGTTAGTTTTCAGGGGTGTTTGTGCATTTTTCCCATGTATTTGTACACATTGTATTGTGTAAATATTTGTAAATATTATTACTAATTTTTTAAAATAAAAATAAAAAATAACTAAAATAAAAATTTTAAAATAGAAAAAAAGCTAATTTCTTTACTTAACTATGTATATAATGTACCATATGTATATAGTATATGTATATAGTTGCTATTCTTAATTAACCACCATAAAAAATAAAAAAAAAATAACATTTTTTATTCAAATAAATAAAGTGGTGAAAATTCAAAAAAATAGTTAATTTTTACTTTATCTCATTTCAATTTTCATCTCTCTTATCCCTTCAACCAAAAATTCAAAAATTCAAATTTCATTCTCTATCGTTTCTATTTATATGGCTCCTTCTCCATCTTTCTATCTTGATCAATCTTTGGTGAGATGACCTGATCTCCAAGAGTCTTCTTGTCATAGAAGGGTTCATAGCATCCGAGCCGTCCGGTGATAGCACGTCGGCCTTCGTCGATGTGATCAAGGTCTTTTCCGCTCCTAAGGTGAGATTCATCATTTTCTTCTTATTTTGCATCTAGATTAAACTTAGTTTCCTTTTTCGCTATTAATTTTGTCATCATTTTTTTATCTAGATCTTAGAATCATCACTCACGATTTAATCCGCCACCGACTCGATTTTTCATCTCACTTTCTCGATCTCTACGCATTCTTTTCTACCTAACACAATCCCTAAACTCCGGCCATGCGCAGTGGTCGGAGACTCGGATTCGATTCCTCCATTTCACTGGATCCCCATTCACGAATTACATTTTGATATGGGGCTGAATCATCATGCTCGCACCCTAATTTGTTGATAAAAATATTTTAAGAAAAATTAAAAATATATATCCATTCTTTCTCTTCTAACATTTGTTTTGCAGGATCATCTAAAAAATAAAAAAACATTTTTTCTCTATTTTTAATTTCTCGATTTCGATTTAAAAGAAAATCCTTTCTCTATTTCTGCCTTTATAATTAAAAATAAAAAATAAAAAATAAAAAAATCCACGTGGGATGGTCGCTGCCATCACCGCCCCTTCCACTCATCGCTCCACTACGGGCGGAAATATGCAACCCGCGCCAACCGTAGTCCAGCCCACTCTCCATCGGTCATCCGCCTCGCCTCCAACCTAGGTGTGTGTCGCATGTCCATCTTCTCCACAACCACCGCCCGCGACCGTCGATCGCCTCCAACCGTAGCCCCCGCGCGGAACTCCTCTATGCGCAACTCTAGCCGCCCTCCTGAACAGCAGTCGTCGACTGCCGCGAGCGCAGCTGTGTCGACCCTCCTCATATGATATTTTTTAAAAATTCAAAAACATTGTCTTTTTATATGCCTGAAATTCGAAAATTTCTAAAAATTCAAATGTTGCTCTAAATATTCGAAAAAAATAGAGTAATTTTATTTTATTGTCTTTTAATTTCTATCCAAAATTCACGCATTAACTCTTTTTAAACCCAAAAAAAATTAAAAATACTAAAAATCTTGTAAAAATCATAAACATTCTACAAAAAATCCAAAAATCACCATTTCAGTACCTATTTGTAGATATTTATCTTTATTTTATCATAAAAAAATTACCAGGAGTTTTGTTTACTAAAATATTTTTAAGTTGCAAATTACACCAGGTTCTGCATTGTTCCATATTTTTGTCACTGTTTGATTTTTAGAAAAAAATACAAAAAAAACATCTGATAATTCTACAAAAATTCCCAAAAATATTTTAAAATCTTTAAAACCCAAAAAATATTTTCTCTGGATTTTGAAAATTTTTTATATAATTGAAAAATACAAAAAGAGTTTGGTGTGTTGTAGTTCTACTTTTATGGATGTTGCTCTTTATTTGAAAATAGAAAAAATGCAAAATTAAAATCACTAAAAATTTGAAAATCATAAAAAAAATAGAACTAAAAAATTAAAAAATTTAAGTAGAGGAAAATTCCACATAAACCAAGGATAGTTTGACTTTGAGATTCTTGCTTTTTATTTTAATTGATTTTTTTGATTAATTGATAAACCCTGGGGAAGTGTAGCCTCCCTGAGTTAGATCTTGTCTGCTATACTAGTAAATAAGTAGCAAAATTTCTTACTCAACATTATTTTTGTAATTATTTTGCAGCGAGAGAAGAGAAAAACATTGTTTGTTTGTCATAGGATTTTTGGGAATAACAACGACCCTCTATATCAAAATTTTTTGATTCCAAAGAATCCATGTAAACAACCCTCAGTTCCAAAGATTGTCACTAGTGTCCTGAAGCATTGTCATAAGCTCGAATATGGAGGACACCGAAGTAGAACAACAATGAAAGTATTGTAGTGTGGACCTTGGTGGCCCACATTATTCAAGGTTGTCGTAGCTTATGTAAAAGACTACATCAATTGTCAGAGAATGGGAGGAAGCTCACTTCCAACGATTCGATGCCCCTCAAATTTATTCAAATCTATGATGTTTTGATGCTTTGGGCATTGACTTTATGGGGTCATTTCCTAATAATAAAGGATTCGAATACATCCCGCATGTAGTTGACTATATTTAAACTATGTATTTACAGATGTTTTATTAAAAGAATAAAGGTAGATGAATGGCTATTCATCAATATGATTAATGTGGATAATACTATCCACAATAATTACAGATAATGTGGATATGATCAACAATATCGTAGAGAGATCTAATTGTGAATATAATTAATATGTTTATGTAAATTGGATTTGCATTATCTAATTACTGTAAACATGTTTTACATTAAATATTTGATGTAAGAATACAATTCACAATTGTCAACGGTCTAATTGTAATTGTTACAAATAATTTGGAATTATTTGGTTATAATTATTATTAAACTAATAAATAACGTAGAAGATTTGTTGAAGATTTGAGACCTTACAAAATTGAAATAAAGAGAGCCTCTCCTCTCCATATTTGGAGTGGATGCCTATGGTGGCTCACAACATGGTGGTCGTCCACCCCTTAACAGGAAAGGAGGCTCTCTTTTTCAGATCCTGCATTATGCTTATTGATTTAAAATTGAAAGAGATAATTTGGAAATTGTTTTCAACTTATTTATTTGATATTTTGTGACCTTGAGAAAGCCACAAAGTAATCTCAACCACTGATTAAGAAAGCACAAATTAATCTAAACTATTGATTATGTGTGCACTTGGAATTTTGATCCATGGACATCCACTTTGTAATAAAAGAAATGCTAACCATATACCTCTTTAAGGAAATTCAATGGTTGATAATTAATATCTCTCTCTCTCTTATTCTCTACACCATATGTCACTATCACAATCTTCAACCCTAGGTTGTCCCATGTCTAGGTCGTGGACATTGTTATTGTTGTCGCGCTTTTTTATGATGCCTGGCCAATTACTAGAGGAACTTCATTTATTTCGGTGCTACGTGCTTGTGAAGAAGACACTGGATTTTGTTAGATGAAATCAGGGGATTCCGCACTCAGATAAATGTTTGGTATTGCGGGAAATACATGTCTAATCAACACACTTGCAAGTGCACTCTTGTCGGATCGGAATTGAGTCAGGAGGCCTCTTCATTTAGAGACTATTGAAAACACAACCACGCTTGAAGAAATAATCCTAAACTTGTGTGATATTGATGGAATGACATTGGAACAGTTTTCGTGTCGTGTGGTTTCAATCGATTTCTTTTTAAAATTCCGCTGCCCCATTTACTAATATGACTAGTTGATCTAGATCGCATATGATCTCATCTCCACGCTTTCGTAATGTAGGAGTCTTGCAAGAATATCTTAAATTGGTATCAGAGCCTTGGTAAAAGGTCTTTGATGTGATCTAAACCCTATGGGAAAAGGTTTTGGATATCGATGCACGTGGATTTGTTGTTTTGCATCGAAGCTTTTTCCGTATGGTTTTTTGCTGAAATGAAAAAGCTATTGTTTATGCCTTATTTGAAAGAGTTTTTTGGATACTTAAATATGTTTAGAATGTCTGAACATGTCTCCATAAGATTCGCCAATGGTTGACATTAAACGGGCATCGTTTTAAAATCAACAAGTTCCCACATTGTTGTTGTTTTTCCATGTACACTCGGATCTCTAACTAAATATTTTTTAGTTATTGTTTTCCTATCATGAAATATATTCTAAATAAATGAAATATGTTAACAGTTTAACCAACAAATAACTTGGATTTATTTTGTGCGATGCCAACTCCATTTACCCAAGATATTTGATATTTAGTGGGAAAGGGTCAGAAAATGGTTGAATCATCTTGATGATATTTTTTTAATTGTGCTTATCATTCAAAATAAATCATTGAAATTATAAATTTTCCTCGATTAATTGTTATATCGTTTATTTAGAAAAATAATTAACAAACAACAACTTGATTGAATGATTGTTTCATGAGTAACCCTAAATTGGAAACTACAATAGTTGTAATTCAAAATTTCCATGCAAAACAACATGATTGCTTGATATGACTAAAACTTTTGGATCATTATCAATATTTTAAGATGCCTAAATTTTTGAGTGATAATTATATAGTATCATGTCGGTCATCCAATTACATATGATAACATATGATCGATAAAATCTCTTAATACAAATAAACCCAATTGTATTGTTCTTAATTAGAATGGAGATGCTGTATAGACCGGGTATGCTGACGTGGTTCTTAATTAGCTCCTTACATGTCAAGGAAATGCTCCCCCTGGCTAGATCTATTTCAAGAAAGA